>CM057969.1:1800000-2335000 GCA_030142095.1 Rubus idaeus | reverse complement strand
GCATCAGCAGCAGCTGCTCCATGTTGAGGCGGAGGTGTAGGTGGGGTTTCTTCATCCTGATCATAATCTCCAGAGGCTCTGCAATCAATTTAATTCCACATATACTTGTTAATTAACTTTAACTTAATTAGTAATTAGTTCCCTTTATTCTATCATATTACTGATAGAGGCTAGGGACTGATAAATATATATATATCAACGATGTAGTAGCACATACCCGAAATTCCAGGCCTGCAATGCCTGAGGTAGAAGAGTACTACTGGAGGACGAGTCCAAGCTCTGCTTCTGCATCTGCTCCCACTGTGCCTGTGCCTGTGCCTGTTCCTGTGCCTGTGCCTGTGCCTGTGGGGCACTGCCGGCTATTGCTTTCTCCTTTTCCTTTACCTACATTTCATATATACATACGCATGGCTCAAGTAGCTAATTAAGCCAGAATATCAGAATGGAAACAAACTCAATTTTTAATATTTCGTATGAACTATTCGATCACCTTCTTTGTCAGCAAGTTATTTTGCTCCTGCAATGCCTTATCCTGTCATGGAATTACATATTTGAAATTATATATATATGCAACGCTTCTTTACATTTGTATAAAAATTAGATGTCTTTTCAGACTTCAATATTACCTTCTTCTGGAGCACCGAAATGGATTCGTACATAAGTTGGTTCTGTATGTGATCAAACAAAAATTCAAATAGTCCATAAATTTTTTTCAAAAAAAAAAAAAACTAGCTATTTACATGACTCAATCTTAGCTACTTTTGCTACCAAAAAACTTTCTGGGGTTGTTCAATGGTTTTATACCTTTCTAGACCTTATGTGCTTCAGAGCAGAATCAAGTTGCTGCTCCAAATTCTGAAGCTCTTTCATACTTAAGGATTGGAGATCTTCTCCCATAAAATGGCTGAAATAAGAACGTGGCAAAATGTAATGCTAGCTATTTTATCACAGGTAAATAAAGAAGTAAATACTTTCTTATTCAACAAAATAGGTACTTTTGATTTCTCTGTAAAACCTCCACCCTAGCCTTGAGCTTTGCATGTTCCAGAGTCCAGTTTCCCTAAAATTATTAAAGTTAAGTAATCAATTCGAGTACTAAAAAAAAAAAAAGGAAAAACAACTTTCGTTTTGAAGTGATAATTAATCAGAAGTATGCATGGCATACATTTGATTGATCGTGATCGCCGTGATCATTTCCAAGAAGCTGCCTCTCTGCATACGAGTATCTTTCATACCTTTCCAAGATTCTTTCCATGCTGTAAATAAAAGGAAGTGTCTATCAGTGAGTACTCTTATATAGCTAATAAACAAAACAAACCCTTTAAGCATATAAAGTTTTGACACATTTTGCGTCCTTTTTGATAAATAATTAGTTAACAAACATATATGTTACATGAAAATGGCTCAAAGTGAAGTTAAGGTTTTGCATTCTTCAACCTAGATATTTTTCTTGTGTCAATGTGGCATTAACATATTCTAGCCTTGTGGTTGGAATTAAGGAACTAAGGGTGGGACTTGGGTTTGGACGTGTACAAGGCTTTCATTTGGAAGAATGATTTCAAAGCAAGGATTTCCACTTGACAACAAACCTATTTTTGGTATAAAGAAATTAAAAAAGACAAAATATTAGAACAAAATTATTGATGCGACTTTTTTTTTAATCACGTTAATTATTGGTGTGACTTGAGATGCAATAAATTTAAAAAAGATTTGACATAACTATATGCAAAACTATATGAAAGTTGAACCTAAATCGGACAAATATACTTAACATGTTGAGCAAATAGGAACATTATTCCTCAATCAAGATTAAAAGTTGAAGAACATGGATAGATCGATAAGTCTACATACCAAATGAGCAACCTAAGATCGAATCCATTTGTAACTGGCCGTGGAAATACAAACAAACTCCCTAAACTTGACCAACATGCTCATTCCCATTCTTAGAAGAAACACTCGAAGAACATCTCGTAACTGAAAAGTAGAGCTAGCTTATAGAATATAAAATTATTGTTTTCGATCACATTTGATCCAAACAATTTAATTCAATATATACATCATTAATTGTTTAACTAGGATTCCTATAGTTTACATGATTATTCTAATATAGCTGACTTTAAAAGGTTAGCTCCTTTTCTCATAATGATCTCAAGGAAGTATAACTACTGAATTGTATTTTTTTTTTCTGGACAATAGTTGTATGAGTACTGAATACAAATTGATAGAAGCAGTTCCGGGCCTCTATTTGTAGACATATTATATTATAAAGTGCACTTCAGTGTTTTAGTACTATACATGAGTGTAATAGTGAAAGAGTTTAGATATTTTAATCCAAATTAAGCACTTAAAACAGAGTTTAGAATATTTTAATCCAAAGCACAGCTACCTCATGATTTTAACCGAGTACAGTTTTCTTTTGGATCTTGTTCATGAATCTGTTCACGTACCTTCACAGAAACCCAGGAATATATCTATTCACACTAGTCACTACTCAACAGCTACCAAGCTGCTTAATTTACTTTTTGCATGAATGAAATAAGAAAATCCAACTAGAATAAGAAACTAACTCGTTGATACAACTAAAAACCACAAATAATTCGATACAGTAAACGCTGTAGTACTGCATGAAGACTATACATATATATGAATGTATCCAAAACCTTAAAATTTCCAGAAATGAAACGTACCAGTGGATATTGCTAAACAGTGTGAAATATGAAATACCCAAAAAATTACATTACCTAGAATCCGTGGAGTACTCAAAGAGCTTGCCTTTGGTGGAGAAGACGATCAAAGCCACCTCAGCATCACAGAGCACAGAAATCTCATGCGCCTTCTTAAGCAGCCCAGACCTTCTCTTTGAGAAAGTCACCTGCCTATTGATCTTGTTCTCTATCCTCTTCAGCTGAACCCTTCCCCTCCCCATGACTTTAATTAATTTCCCGACAGATCTCTCTCTCTTTCTATCTGTGAAAAAAAAAACCACCAAGAAAATGGGAGGGAGAGAGCAAGAAAGAGCTGGAGAATATTTATGGCTTTCTAGCTATATATCTATATAGATGGTCTGTTCTGTCTGTGAGTAACTGATCTGTGATCTTATTATATGTATATTTATAGGAAAGTTGAAAACCACTATGGTAAGAGGGGAGTGGTATTTCCAAAACAACAGTGGTTTCGTCAAAACGTTGTCGAGTTGCTATTGGCTGGAGCCTCTTTTATTGGTTTTTTATATTCATATTACATAGGCTCCAAAGTCCCACATATTCCCTATTCTCAACTTAATTACCATGATCGTATATGACTGCGTTTCTGTTCAGAGAAAAAAGGTACAAAAACAAAGTTTTTCTTTTTTTTACTTTTGCTTTAAATACCCAGTTCTCGATTTTACTGTTAATTTAACACTACTGTTCTCTCAGTAGTACATTGTGCCTAGCTTAATTTGTGTCAGGGTCCCCCAACGGGTACTATACATGTCAATTGAATTTTGCCTCGATGAGACCCTATCATGGGAGGGTAATTTGTACCTCATTCTTGAATTCATTAAGGTACATTTGTTTCGTGCAACAAATAATTTTGTATACTAATTAAATATGTTATGTTTACACTCTATTTATATTTATTTTACTTTATTATCAAAATTATGATAATTATCATGAATGTCGACTATAACGGACAATTGATAATCAATATATCTCACTCGTAAGTCATAATCCACACGTTACAGCAAACTAAAAATACAAACTTATCAATAATCTTTAAAAAAAATGTTCACACTGAAAGCTAAAACCTATTTATTTTATATTTGTAAAGGTGTGCTGCATAAACCAATCACGAGAGTCGACGAACTAAAAAGCACATATATTTGGGTAAAGAAGCGGAACAAAATTTCTTCTATTCCTCTTCGCTAGAAACTAAGACATCAAATTGCATAAACCAGACATTGTGCTGCAATTAACAATTTGAGCATTTAACATACGCCGCAGAGATTAGTCGTTAGGCCTATGAAGCCTTTAGGATACTATGAGCAAGGTAAAAAAAAACATCAAATTGGTGTTGGGACATGAGATGACCTCATCAAAAATTTGCTTGGATAATAGGCTGCACTTACGTGTTCAAAAAATATTATCACTTATTTAATTTTTTTGTATTACTTGCTCTTTGGGTTAATTATACTATTTTTGAAATTAACTAATAAATAAAGTAAAATAATGAATAAAAAAATTAAATATAAAAAGAGAAAGAACTATGATATGTTACTGTTTTGCCCCTTAATATATCTTTGGATTAACAGAACATTCTCACTATTTAAAAATAAATAAAAAATAACATTCTCACTTATTTATTTATTATTTTACTGTTTTCCCAAATTGGTGTTGTGAGCTCATCACGCCGTCCAAGTATACTTGTCGATGAGCCTCAATCCTCAATTGCTCTTACTACAAGTTTGTTATTTTTTCATATATCAATGAAATTATTGACATTTTTTCTTCAAAACAAAAAGTATAGTAAAGTCTTTAAGGGGATTTCACGAGAGAGGTCGGAAAATTGATTAAGATTAGACTAGATTAATACTAGATCGAAGAGTTTGTTCAATTCCAATGAAACAAAAGAAGAAGAAAAATATTTAGTAGGTACCAAGCACCAACATGGCAAAAACAAAAAAACATGAGAGAAAATGTAATGATTTCTAATAAGAGTCCACTCAAGATTAAATCTAGTCATCAACTCATTATTAAACGTGTCGATATATTGTTTTTTTTTACTTGTCAAAAAGAAAATTTAAACTTTCAATCGAAAAGAAAAAAATAATCATTAAAATATGGGCCCTTTCGTTTTGAGGTTCCATTTTTGTCTTGAATTCCAAAGCTCGACTGGTCAATTACTCAATTCCTATATTTGGCGGAACAATGCAAACTCAGTTAACCGGAATGTTTTTACCGCCGCATTTAAAATATGGAATCTGACTTGACTTGCCAATTTTACTCTCCATCAAGGTTTGATTTTTATTTTTTTATCAAAGAGAGGTCGGCATCAAGGTTTGATTTTGTATCCATAAGTTGGAAACTTGGAATCATTAATCAATCCAAGATCCATCTACCTAGCTACAATGTACGTGAGATAGATATAATTAAAAAATATATCAATCATTTGGTCATTCTAAAAAATGTATAAATATATTTTAAATGCCTAGCCAACAAAAACAAAAAGAAGACGTATTCCGTCCACTAATCTAAGCTAATTTGTGTATCATAAATTCAATTTCTTACATTTTAAATTGTAGTTTTTTTTTTGCGAAACTCGGTAAGGAGAAAAAATTATTGGAAAAAAAAATTGTATACTTGAACCCTCAATGACTAAAATTTTAACTAACTCGAAGAAAAATACACAACCAAGAATTCGACAAATAAAATAACACAAATTAAGGACGAGTCTGCTTCCTTCAATCTTATGTAGGCAATAACTCTTTTGACGTTTTTATAGAAGCGAGCCGTTACGTAGACTCTTTGAGTATTAATTGATTTGGCGCATTCATTAAGAGAACAATTAACGTGGCTAAAATGGCCTAATGAAAATTTTTATACAAATTGAAATGATAAGTCTTTTGCATTAATTCACCCTAGTTCTTTTAGCAAGTCTCTAAATCCTTGAAAAAGAAAAAAAGATATAGGTTGTTTTGGGAAAAGAGGAAAACTTAACCAGTCCCAAAAAAGAAATGGAATCGATCATCAAATAGATCGAGTAGCGTTGATTGTTGGTGTACGTTTAATTTTACACTGTAAAACAGAGACATGGAGACCCAAATGCATGCAAAGAGGTTACTATTTTGATGAAGGCATTTCTGCCCCCGTTTTCTATTAAACGACAATGACATATATATATATATACATGAAAAATATATGAAAAAAAACCTGAAAAAGAAAAAAAAACATTTGCCAACTGTAATAAATGAATATAGCTGGTTCACGTTGGCCGTGGCCCAGCCCAAGTTGCGCAGGAAAGGGTTGGGAATCTTGTCCTTTGTTATTTCCGGCTTCACCTTATTGATTGGCCGAATCAGGTAAGATAGGGACTGTGACCGAAAAGGAAAAGGCATCTAATTTCAAACCTGCAGGTACCAAATAACTAATTCAAAATAAAAACATTAATGCAAACCTGGCTCCGTTTTGTGAATCCAGCTAACGGGTTGGTCGCTTGCGTGTAATAGACTATGATTACTATGTTCATTAAATTTTGAGTACATGCATCAACGTCCTTATTAGGATAAGGGTTGGGAGACGATTAAGGTCAAAAATTGTAATCATGGTTTAAATAATAATGGTGATCAACTTTCTGGATTGACTAGCTAGAGAGAGACATTTAATTTGTTTAGTGAAGGGAAAAGTTATTAGGATTTGCCAAAAGGCCTTGCTATTGGAATTAATTACATATGTCACACAAAAGGCAAATAAGTTTTGTCTCTCCTCCCCATTAAGCATCCCTCCCACGCCACACATACTTGCTTAGTTTAGGTCCCTTTCTAAAAGACATTGCCTTTTCGATTTCTGTTTTTTTTGGTAGTATTGGCTTTGTTCTATTTTATAGGGTGCCATGTTTTTGTGGGTTGGTACATTTTCCAGGCCCATTCTTATAGGGTTTAGGTTCACAAGACAAAGCAACGGAGCCCAAGTAAATGGAACGTACGTACGTTTTTACAAATTTTATGCAAATACCAATCACACAATAAGTCTTGAATAGTATCAATACGACTTGCAAAATACAAAAATACATGCAACTACGAACTTATTGTTTCAAGAATAATTACAGTTAAGAAGCATATAAGAAGTTCTTGATTGATTCTTGAAGAAGATGCCCTGACGTCGTTCCATGCGTCTTTATTGAAAATCAAAGCTGTCAAAGCATCCACCCAGGAATGAATCCATTCACATTTTGGCCTGGATTTCCCAAGTTCATCTGGTGATGATGATGATCTGAGCCCAGTGGAGTGTATCTGTATCACCCAGTGAAACCATTAATTAGCACTATATATTACGAATATTAAAATACGAATTAGGTATATATATATGCCAATCTGCATTCAAATACTTGAAAGATAGACAGGTACCCGATTTGCAAAGTGGAGCTGTTGTTTCCATGCAGTGGCTGAAAGAAGCCTTGTGACTGGGGAGGAAGACGGTTGTGCTGTTGAATATTGTTGTGGCCATAGCCACCCTCCCATGCCAGTCGAAGCGGAGCGGCGCCTTGCAGACTAGTTTCTTCCAGCTGCATTAAGAGCAGTAATCAGACATTATATATATATATATATATAACCAAAGCATCGATCTGTACAAAATTTAAACACCAATGATCATGTCAATATTTATTTTTTACCTTCCTCCTCAAGGCTTTGTTAGTTTCAGCAAGCATTTGTTCCTGCCCGACAATAAATTAAACACCAGTCATTATAAATATGTTCAGAGGAATATGCATCAACGTACTGTGGAAGCAAGCAAGGGCATGTTTCGGATTTTCGCTTACCCTGTTTTGAAGATCAGAAAGCTCATCAAGCATAAACTGAGTCTGTCAATGAGTAACATGCATGGGGAAAACAATTAACATCAGCAAGTTAATTGATCTCTCTTGAAGAATGCATCATAATTAATCGATCAGATCGATATCAAATTGCAAATTTGATTGGGGAAACAAGGGTCAAGATAATTTGTTAGCTAGCTAGGGCTAGCGTACAAAGTCTTGTACTTACTTTCTGGCTATTGAATCTATATATATATATGTAGCCCTTATCAGAGGGCATTGGCTAGGGTTTGATGCATGTATAAGCTTCAGTAAGTGAAACCAATTAAAATAACACATG
The DNA here is from genome assembly GCA_030142095.1 of Rubus idaeus. NCBI lineage: Eukaryota > Viridiplantae > Streptophyta > Magnoliopsida > Rosales > Rosaceae > Rubus > Rubus idaeus. The sequence goes on along the minus strand of CM057969.1, from coordinate 2,327,151 downwards.
TAATCACCTTTGTGGACCTAATGTGCTTCAAGGATGCCTCTAGTTGATGCTCAAGCTGCTCAAGCTCCTTTGTGTTCAGGGGGCCCAAATCTTCCCCAAGAAGGTTTCTGCACCATTAGCAATTCAGGATTATCTACTAGTACTTGGTGTATATATAGTACTTTAATTATACTATGTTTCTTGAATGATTTTTTGAAACATAGAGCTTACTCATAATTGTGCAAACCCTAGAATTACCTCTGAGATTGTTGAAGGACCTCCACTCTTCCTTTAAGCTTCAAATATTCCTGGTAGCTGTTCTGCTCGAGGACAAAATGGCAAGATAATAATTTATTTGTAGATAAATTACATGCCAATCATTAATAAGCATGCAATTTTGTTAAACCAGCAAAGAATGAATTGATGAACTAAATAATAATATATGTAAGATCTCAGAAGGTTAGGTCATGGTTGAAGTGTTTGTACCTGAGTCTCGCTCACAGTTTGGTTGGCTTCCAGGGCACCATAACTGCACCTTTGGTACTTTTCAAGCGTTTTCATCATGCTACAATACAAGTTAAAACAATATCAATTGGAAACAACAGTCATTACTATTGAACGAGTGAAATTCCCATATAGTAGATTATGGAAGCCGCATGATTATCAACCAAATTTATTAATATGCTCTAAATTAACTTTCTGTGTTTTCAATATGACAAGTGTGCCTACCCCCCTCATAACCCGGGTTCGCAGCCCCCCTCCCCACAATTTCGAACTTTGGAGCCCCAAATCCCCCTCCCCTAAAAAAAAAAAAAAAAAACTTTCTGTGTTTTCAATATGACAAGTGAAAGTAGCTATCAAAAAATGGATTACATGCAGCAAAGTATAATCACATATTTCACAGAAAGCCTTCTGCATAAATAAGAAGGCTATAAATGAAAAGTCATAAGGGATGAGCTAATGCCCCTCGCAGGAATTTATCTTAACTCAAGAGGGTATTTAATTCCACTTTTCTAATTATATATTGACATATTTTATTTGGAAAGAAAGATATTTCGCCACACCAAGTCACCAAGAGGTTAATTAAGGTTATATACCATATAACACTAAAAAGATAAAAGAAATGAAAGGTCAAAATTAATTAACGTATCGATCTCTGTTAATTCACTCTAATACTTCCGAGCCACGACCACATCACTAAAGTGAGCAGTGCTCGGCTCTTTATGGATAACGAGTCGTTAATCGTTACAAGCAGTTGAGGTAGGAAACACATGTCCACTTACGAAGAAAATATTTTGGTTCGTTCGACAAAGGATAATCACTAAGTGAGCAAATGTACGCCAAATCATGATTTAGTCTCTTCAATTGTAAGAAGGAATGACATTAAGAGGAAGGGAGCCAAGCATTTTTCTGATAGATTGAATAAATAACAACCCCAAACTCAAATTACACTTACCAACTGATCAGGTAACAAAATAATAAGCTGTATGATCCAATGTTATGTTGTCTAAAATCTAGATATGCCTCTACCTCATGCTGGCCAAATTAAATTGGATTTGTACGATTAAAATGAGAAAATTTGAATTTTCATGGGGAGCCTAAAGTAAGAATGGCTACTCTTAGACCTAAACTTAATTGGGATCCAAAATTTGAATAGTTTTTTGACATCTTGCATTAGGCTTCTTCTCAGCAGCTAGGCTAAGTAAAGATTTCCTAATCCGTCAAAAACTTCAAAAATCTAAATGAGGATAAAATTATAAAGTCATATTCTTCTCTAGGGGAAAACTTTTAGTAGCTAGTAATCGTTGTAAGATGTATTATTGTCAATAAAATATTTATTAGCAATTTTCGGTATCATGCAGCTTTTAGAGGTAAAGACTATAATTAATGATGCAGCCTTTTATTTTTTCTCTCAGAAGCAATCAATATATAATTTAATTGAAACACAAAGTACAGCATGCAGAAAACCTGAAAATCAAACATCAAATCACCCTGCACCGAATCATAACAGTGAACCGGTTATTTGTCTGTCCTTAGTCTAGGAAATGACAAATCCACTGGGTTAACTGAAGTATAACTTAAAGAGATCAAATCATGGAAATTAACATCATGAATGAAAGTTTCAATAATCTTGTTGAGTTTCTAAGAAATAAATATTAAAAAAATAATTCAAAAAAAAAAAATCAACGAAATCTGACTTTAAGAGTACAAAGCATAGCTGTTTAAAGATGCTAAACTTCATATATATGCTATAAGTAGCAAATTACTAAAGAGAAATCAAACATAAGAAAATCCCAAGCTGGTTAGAAAACGAATTAGGAAATTTCTTGACGTGTCTAATAATAACTCCATTAGTACGTTCCAGTTCACAAAATCCATGTCTTTAAATATGAGACAATCTTTGAAAAAATAAAATTATGAGAAAATCTCGTATTTACAACTAAATAAGCGTAGATATCAAAATCAAGTTTACATTAAATAATTATATTAATATTGTAAAGTTGTTTATGTATGACAAGAAGTGATACATCAGGAAAAAAACCCAGATCTTAGATTAAGAGAAGAACTCAAACAAGCTTTGTTTTTTCTTCAGTTGTAGCGGATCAAAAGCTAAATTATTGATTCAAGAAGAAGAAGAAGAAGAAGACATATTAAAGAAAAGAACGAAAAAACTTCAATTTTGCTTCCTAAAAAATTAACCACCAGCACACAGAAACAAGGATTTTAACACGTACAAAGCATAGATTTTGCATCCATTAGATCATAAGCACTTATTAATATGTAAAATACAAGTATATAAGCAACATTAAAATTGAAAAATACTTATAATTAAATAGTCAAGAAACCTAGTATGATATTTATACCTTAAACTGCTACAGAATTCATAGAGCTTTCCACGGCCAGAGAAGATAATGAGGGCAACCTCAGCATCACAGAGAACTGAGAGCTCATAAGCTTTCTTGAGCAGCCCATTTCTTCTCTTGGCAAAAGTGACTTGCCTGTTAATTTTATTCTCTATCCTCTTCAGCTCAACCCTCCCTCTTCCCATTTCTAAAAATTAACAAAAACCCAACTACCCCTTTTGATCTCTCTCCCTGCCTAGTCTTGGTTAGATCAGAGGTAGACAAAACTCTCTGTGAAGAAAGCTGTGTGTTTTAGGGTACCAAAAGGGGTAAAAAGATAAGTGCAATATGAGAGAAATGGAAACCCCTGAAAAAGGGTTGTGTATTTGTGTTTGGCTTTATTATCTATCTCCTCATGTACTGTAATCTACTGTTATACATGTATGATCTAGTAGACAATCTAGTGTATGAGATTTCATAAATTCATAGGGTTTTGCTCTGCTGCACTCTATGGACCAGGTTTTCCACTACATCATCCCATCGATTCCATTAATGTCAGATCTTATTTGGTTTCATTTCTCTCTGTTTTTTTTTTGTTCATTTGTTTTTTGTTTAATATATTATGTAATCTAATTTTATCAGTACCATGAAATGTCTAGGTTACCTTGCAATGCCTAGCGGACGTCGAAGAACAACCTTAACAGGTGCATTCTTTTGGGTAAACACGTGTCGAGTCCTAGAGGTGGATCACTTAAATTATGTCAGAAATATGCTAGTTTCCTCTTTTCCACATCCCACATCTGATAATTAACCCTAGCTTTTTTTAGTCAGAAAAAGAAAAATAAATAGCCCTAGCTAGTCCTTAGAAGTTATTAATTTACCACAACGCTCAATCATATACTATGTCGATCGAGTAATGGTTTTCAGGGGAAGATTGCAGAACGAATCATCATATATATATATATATATATATTGGACAGACAGAACGAATCGTCTATAGTTCACAAGGCAATGGTTGAAAGGTAAATCTGTTAGTTCAAAGGAGGGAGGAGGGCATATATAGTTATTATTCGGGGGGGTGGGGCGGCACTAACATGATTCGACTTTCCTCATTTTTGCAGGATTGATTCAACTCTCTTTGTTTTGTAGGATTGATCCGAAGGGGCTACTAAGCTTTACTGTGGCATTAGCAGCATGGTCTGTCACTCTGTCGAACTTGAAGGAGCGAGGGTATGGGTCAGTGACAGTATTAGCGAAGAACGTAATTTGGGACTCTTGGTTTGTGCAAACATCGAAGGACTTTTCTGCCGTTTAATAAGGGCCCTCCATTGTGTCTAAGAGTTGACAAAGGTTCGGTTTTGGGTGTAATTTATTTCATTAAAATGCTATTTACGCATCGACCAAAAACAAAATGCTATTTACGGAAAATGATAGAAAAGAATCAAATTAAAGAGGGCGCGCACACTAGATTAATAATTGAATATGTATGGGGGAATCAACAACTTGGTATTTCAATCCTAATCTAATTGGTGCTGCTTCAGTGCTCGGAGCATAAGGTACTCGGTAGATGAGATACATTTACACGGGAGAGAGGGTGGGAGCAGATGAAATCTAAAGGCTGTGGACCATGTCACGTGCCAAGCATGGCATGCCCAGAAGTGTAAGTGTAAAAAGAGAGCATCGCACGTCAGTTGGATTTGGCCGTGACAAGTGAAAAGCTAGCGACATGTTGATCTACAATAGGTTGGTGTAACTGACAGGTGATATTTCTCGATCTGAGAGTGGAACCACTCTGTAATATTTCATCGAGATAACACGCGTCGCAGAAAAAACTACCTTATTGACCGACGGTAGAACCTGAACCTCCACATGTTCGTACAATGATTTGCTCCTACGAAAACTAGGAGACCTCGGCCAAAGCACCCCAACCTAGTTCATTTGGTTGGTTCGTTGCAAAAACCCCAACCTGTGCTTGTTCAATTCAGCAACTTTCTTTTTTCTGGTAACTTAATTCCTCCCCATTTAGACCTTTTATGAAATTAAAGCTTGCTGTTTCACAATCTTGGGAAAATGTAAATCTTAGAAACGGGAGTGAAAATGTTTAGTTGATCACTCGGTAATTTACATGAATTTTGAGTTTATTTTAGAATATAAAAAATATAGTATATATATACATATATGTGAAGATGATACATAAATCCAATTACATAGTCCTGAAATTTCAACAATTACACATTAACGAGTGGGAGTATATGATGAGAAACTAAGATCATATGATGAGAAACTAAGATCAACTCCTTCTTAAATTGAATTTTTCATACAATTAATTAATGTACTACTCTTATTTATAAAATGCCAATATATAACATATTAATTTGTACATAGATGCATAGGCACTTTAGTAATTAAACTAATTATTTTCACCCCTATTAGATCATGTGCATCCATAAAGTCTAAACTAAAATTTAAGCTCTCAAATTGACACTATTTATCGATTTAGATCTCTCATTAATTTTGTGTTTCCAATCATGAAGTCTAATTAAAGCTTAAATTTTTTGTTTTAAGCCATTCATTTTTTCTTAGTTTTAACAAAGTCGGATCCCACCTTTAGCTTAGCTTAGAGCCATGTTCAATTTAGCTTATTCAAGAAGCTAGCATGTAGTTAGCCTAATATAAATTCATTCCACTAGAGCTGATTTTTTTGTAATTTGAGTCTATATTTTAGTTTAGACCAGTCTAAACTTACCCCACTACATATGCTCTTAGGTAACTTGTTATGTTGGGTATCCACCCACGTCTACGGAACAAAACCAAAACAATAAGAGAAGCCAAAGCCGCAAGCTCAAAACTTACAATTCTTTGGCTCTGTTAGGATTGGTAATTAGACAACCTATTCGGATTTACATGCATAATTAGTGAATAATTAAGTTAATGAGACATGACTCAATATCACTCTCATTTCTAGCTACAAATTAACCAGAAGATGGGTACAAATATCTAGATGCTGGATATATAACCAGTATGTTGAAATATATTTCAGTCCCTACTATTTAGTAGTGAGACAACAAAAAAGGGTACGTACTAGTCATATGCACATATACAATCAGATAGCACTAGCTAGTGTAATTTTTGATGGGGGTATCTTAGTTATAGTGTGTAGTCATTTTCATGGGTTCATAGAGACCATGTGATGATGTGAAGCCTTTGTTTTGTGGCACCAACTCCAAATTAAATGACGACATTACATTACTTGGAATTGAAAATGAATATGAATATGATCCTTCAAAAAAAATGAATATGAATATGAATATCAGAATATGATGGATCAACCATATTGTTACTGTATAGTTTGAAAGTTCATTTCTGATCCCACCACGTGCAGTGGATCGATGTATCACTTATCACCCTAGTTAGTTAACTTGCGAAAAGTATCCATACGTACATTTTTTTTTAAAGTACTTATAAAATTTTGTACTTTTGAAAATATTTATTAAAATACACATACTTTTGAACTAAAAAATATTATACAAGTATTAAACATATTTTATTAAGTATTTTTACGTTTTTTACTCATATAATTGAACAAATATATATATATATATATATAAAATTCTATCTTGGGAGCCTCTAGACGAAACCCTAGGCTTTCGTATCCACCCGGCGGCGGCGACAGTTCTTGGGCTTCTCCTTTTGTTCGGATCTAGTATAGGAGGAGGCTAGTCCTCTCCCTTGGTTACTATTGACAGACAATGTCTTTCTTGCACTCCGGTTAGCCGATTTGTTTTGGTTGGATTCTTCCTCCTCCACTAAGGTGTGCGGCGACTAGGGCGGGTGACTTGGATTCCAATCGGGTTCTTCGTTCTTTTGCTTAGGCTTCTTACCAATCCGGGTTTTCTTGGCTTGGATTGTCTTGTGCTCGGGTAGCAATTGTGTTTTTTCTTCATCGGTTTGCGTTCAGCCCTCTAGAATTTCTTGATCGAGTTACTATGGCAGGTTGGAGGGGACGACTACCGGAGTTGTTTGGTCGGCTATGACTGCTATGTTTCATCCTATGGTTTGTTGGGTGTTTTGCTCTCCTTTGGGTTTGGGGTGAGATTTTCGGATCTTACTTTGGGCTTAAAAGGCAGTTGGCTCTCAACAAACTTTGGGCTTTAAAGGAGGGTGTTTTGCCACCCTCTCCTAATATTACTTAGCTTTCAAGCTTTTTTCTACTATGATGACGCATGTCGTTGAAATTTTGATCTAGGAGTTATTAATTGTACCACAATTGCGTGCTCAGGCAGTTGATCGATTCCTCTCTAGTTAGGTTAATTTTTCCTGATGTATTTCATCTTAGTAAGCTCGTTTTAGTAAACGAGCTACCAGGTTTTCAATGAATTGTACTAATTAGTTTGCTAAGTTCTTGGCTGTCAGGTTCCGGGTGCAAGGCCTAGAAAATTAATATGTGTCGTTCTGGCTTTCTGATATAAATGATATTTGATTTTTCCTATAAAAAAAATTGAACAAATATAAATATAAATTGATATTTAAATACTTAAACTAAATGATTATATAATACTATATATACGTCTATACCCAACTTTTCAACTGGTCATTCTTCAGTCATTGTGGCAGAAGCCATGGCTCTTAGGGAAGGTTTGCGTCAAGCAATCAATGCTAATTTTTCTCAAATCATGGTGGAAGGAGACTCTAAAATTCTTATAGATAGCCTCAACGGTACCATTCAAACTCCTTGGCGCATCAAATTTCTTGTACAAGATATTCTTCGGCTTACAAGTCATTGTTCTCATATTCACTTTGCTCACATCTGGAGAGAAGCCAATTTTGTGGCTGATGTTATTGCTAAAGTTGGTCATTCTGTTGATGTTTCAATCTGGGATCGTAGTCTTCCTCTTAGTGCTGCTTCTGCTTTTCATCTAGACCTAGCTGGGTTGTGGCTGTGCTAGAGGTTTTGTTGTATAATTTTCTTTTGCTCATCGAAAAAAAACTTTTCAACGTACTATTAAATGAGATCATCCGAATAATATCCGTACGTATTTTTTTTCATTTAATACTCATCCCGTATTTTACCAACTAGATTGATCAGTTATCTCTAATATAATACTAAGGATAAAATTAGTTAATCTTATGGCACGGCTTTGTTTTCGATCCCCAAACTCAATTATAGATCTCGTAATTATTAACAACTCGTTTGGTAATTTTTTTTTCACTTGTTATTTCTTCTTCCATAGTTTAATCTCTCGGCTGGAAATCCAAAACTCAAACACAAGATTTGATTTTTCTTATGTAACAAAACCACACAAACATAGTCGAAGGGCATAGCTAGGCAGCTTCAAATTTGACTTCATAATTTGGGTTATGTCTTTAAGCTTACTAGGTAGGGGGGCCGCACGTTGGTGGGGGTTTTGTGGCCTTGGGGGGGGGGGGGGGGAAGGAAAGGGATTTATAAAGGGTTTTTGGGGGGGAAAAAAAAAGGGGAAGGAAAAAAAAGTAATTTTTTTGAGGGGGGTTTTTTTTTTTTGTTTGGGGGTTTTGAAAGGTTTAAAAAAAAAATAAGAAAATATATATTTTATATGTCATGAGTCATGAATCTAATTTCATATGCCTCCTCCCCTAAAAAGAGGATGTCAATATCATGCAATATAATCATGTCATTTCAACCCATTTTTCACCTTTTATAGCAGCTAGCAGGTTTTTCGAGCGTGACAACTTGCAGTTTTAGTGACTAAAAGCGTTTTTCTTTACGCTAAACCCCGGATTCGAATCCATACACAGTTGCACACACCTAAAGATCGAACACAGTGAAAAGGTAAAGCAAGGTTCATGTGGTTGGAAAAACTTTTGAGCTATGAACCTCTTAATGGCTCTTTTCTGGGCTTATCTAGCCGTTTGCTTTTACTTAGACTAGTTCATAAATGGGTTGAGCTAAGCTTCTCTTTTTTTTTTGGGCCAACATTTAAAGATGGGTTAACCTTCATCCTTTCCAATTCCAAGTATAAGCCTTATGGTCTAGGTATAAGTTTCGTGTTCTGTTTGGAACAGCAATGGAAGTTTATTTATTTTTAACGAAGCGATCCAAGTTTATAACAAAGGCTAACTGAGCCACCTTCCAAGTCCCCCCCTTTTTTATTGAATTTGATAGAATTCACTGTATTCTCTCATTATTTACAGGCCCTGAACAGTTAGCATTTGGCTTTGTTAGGACCATATTTGTCCAATTCTAAGAACCAGAGTTACACGTCGAGGAGAGTTAATTATCACCACGGCACTCTCAGTCTCTCAAATTGCATCTTATTTTCTGAATAGGGTTAAAGGGGGTGGAACCACAATTTGCAATCTGGCAGCCTGGCAGGGCCATATAGAGTACCAAAGTTTCTTAAATAAGTGTCCCCAAACTCTGTTGTAGTTAGTGTTGAGTGTGGACTGGTGGAATAGTTTTTTTTTTTAGAGGCCTGCTGGCCTAATAGTAGTTCACTAGTTCCGCCCCTGTTTGTGAATGTTATTAAGCAACAGAGTTACCTTTGTAGAAGGAAGCAGTTGTAGGAGTACACTTTTAATTAATAATTTTAGCTGCTACGTTCAAGTTCCTTAGGTAATTCTATTTTATGCTGTAAACTGCAACACATCTTATGAGTGTGGTAGGTAGGTAGCGGAGATAGTCATCATCTTTTTTTTGTTGGACGGATCGGAGATAGTCATCATCGATGTGAGAGTGTGTAGTTATGGTATATATGTATTTTGTGAAATTAATTTTTAATTTGTATTAATTATATATTTGTGTTTTAACACTTTAATTCTGGAGAATTAAAATAATATATATAGTTATTTAATCTTTAAGATATATAAAAATAAAAATAATTTTGTTATAATTAACAATATAAATTCTCTTTAAGATAGATATATATATATATATATGAGTTTGAACATGTTAATCACTATAGCTCATACGCGTATTGGTAAAAAATAAAATAAACATGGTTGAAAAGGCCAAGAGCTATTTGTTTGGATTGTGAGAAAACGTCAAAAGCATGAATGTGATATTTGTGTGGGTGGACCATTTCCATGCATGAAAAGTTTTTTTGGAGGATATGGCCGCGATGAGTTGTCTTCTTCGTTTAGGCCATAATTGAATGCATGAATGAAAGAAAGAACAACGTATGTATGGATTCAAATCTCACTAGGGTCCCCTTTGGTTCGATCCCTAGCCACCGATGAGTGATTGATTCACAGCTAAGCTTGCCTAGCTTGTACACTTTTCTCAACTTCTTTGTCCAAAGTTGGTTAAAGTGTTAAATTGTTGAGAGGGACACATGAAATAAGAGTCTGGGAGGAGGGCGGGGGGGGCAATATCCTCGATCGATCATATCTTGGCAAAGTGGGATCGATCAACTCCTTATTCTTTCACTCTAACAGTGTCAAATCATCAGGGACTCCCAAGCACACAAATTCTCTATAAATATATAAATAGATATAATAGATAATTGAGGGCTTGTTAGAGTGATCGTTCAAGTGCTTATTCTTTCACTCTAAGAGTCATAATCATGTATATTTTGCAAGCGTTTTGTGTATTTATTAATTAACAGGCTAAATATAATTAAAAAAAAAATGAAAGAAGTTGAACAAATACCTCTCAGCTAGTGCAAAATTTCAAATTAAGTGGCATATTTCGCTCTTCAAACACTAGAAAAGACTCAAACTCGATTGGGAATGATTGATTTTAGCTGCTTATTTCCATTCGGATTGCACCTCGATCATCGATATATCTTATAGCAAATTAATATGTACTTTTATTATATCAAAACTCTAGCTGGCCGGTCTCCTAAGGTAGGAGATCGAGTTTTCACTGGAAAAAGTCGCGGCCTTGAGCCGGCCGGCCGGCCTCCACTTCCGTCTCACCTAGCTCCGGACTGGCCATGCACTGATGCACATAGCTAAATAAATTACGGTTCCAATAGTGAATTTCCTAGAGTTAATTTCTTGAAGATGTTCTAACTGATCCAGTTAATTGCCACTGATATTCCTGGTTACTTTTGAGATCAACAACACAACTAGTTAAGGGTTTTCTTTTTAATTAGTTTATCATGTAAGCTAGCTACCAAATGGTATCCAAGTGTTAACCTAGAGAGAGAGAGAGAGCCCTACCTAGTCGCATAATTAGTAAGCTTACAATATATCCACGACAACCTAAGTACCTGCGTACTCGATCTAATTTATTTTCCTACCAAGAAATCATACGTACGATGGTTATTATGAATCAGTTATGTGCAGGGGACTGCACGGGGACCATCCGATAGCCAATGCAAAACATCGATCTCATGCATGCAGTGATGCAACCACCCAATAGCGTACGTGGCGCCAATAAATTAGCCACATGATCGATCGATTCAGGTCCAGAGGTTTTGGAGCTAGCTATATACAATGGCGTACAACCCTAAATTTTTTGTTTCTACATTTTGGATCCAAAGTAAAAAAGAAATTTGATCCGATCCTACCTATTGAAATTTCACTTGCCAATTAATTTGTGTCATAAACTACTTTGAAAATGAAACCCATATACTTGCTGTCGCTAGCTCCAAAGGAAAGGGAATTAAGTGAATAGTCGACGCATCGCCATTATGAACCCCAGCTTCCATTGTAATACAAACAAAACAGAGTTGATGACCCATTTTAATTTGTTGGCTACCTAGCTAGCTAGCATTTGTGGTTAGTTGGTAACGGCATGTCCGGATGTCCCATAATACTCTCATTATACCTTCTATCTTTAAGTCTAAGTAATTAAAGAGTATTATGTTCACCCAAATGTATATTCACCTCGATGATCCAACGACTGTTATGCAGAGGTTGACGATTTAACGGTTTGCATGTAGGGTTGGATGAAGAGTTAACCGATCCAACTATTGAGACCACTCAAGTGCATTTTCACTTACGTGGATAGAAGAATTTTCGTTAATTAATTTAAAGAGATTCTGTTTTAAAAAAATGGGCATATACAATTCCAAAATATTTGTTTTGGCAAAGGAATAAGGAAATTAAATTAAACACGTTAATTATCTAGGTCGGCTGGTTTGGAGCTAGTTGCATGTTTAGATCAGTCTATACTAGAAGGAAACCACACACTATGTGTGTGTATTTATTTTTAGAAAAAAATAAATATTTATTTTATTTTTATTTATTTTATGGTGTAGAAGTTAAGAGTGGATAGTTATAGGTAGATTTTGAAATTTTTTTTTAATTAATTATTTGTGTTTTGACCTTATTATCCTTAATGATTAAAATAAATATATAATTATTTAATGTTTAAAGGGTATTAAAGTAAAAAAATTATATTTTGGTTGACAACATGTGTTCTTTTAATATATAGTATAAATATGTATACATGTGTACGTATATAGAAGTTTAATAATCAAACCTAAGGAAGTTTACATCGATCGGTAAGCATCGAAACATTAATTATTAAGTAGTTAATATTTACATTCAAATAAGAATTTATTATCAATAAAATGACTAGTAAAAATTGATAGTATAATAATTAATTCATGTTTGTCATTATACACTAATCCAGAAAATTAACCAAAAATTAATTGTGCCTTTGGGGTTAGCCCAAGTGGCGAGAAGAGGAATAAAACTTTAATTAGAATTAAGTTAGGTTAGATATTCGATTTTCCTCTAATGTAATAAAAAATTAACAAAAAATTGTCGTAATGAAGCTACTTTTTGTATTTGAAAATACAATTTACAAACAACGTACTCAATTCCTTACTCCTGCTTAAAAGAAACCATGAAAAATAATAAGATCCATGGAAACCATGTGTGAGAAACTGAGAATGTGGGATGAAATTAAAGCTTATTGATCGATCGAAGACTTTAGTAGTTGGTGGACTAGTTTGGCCATGAGTAGTACAGTACTAGTTGGGTAGGAACAAACTTTCTGCAAAGGAAAACTGGCTGGCATTATCTGGTGTATATGCATGCGATGTTTTTTTATCTTTCGTGTTTAATTGTTTTGTTTTATGTATGATCAAAGTTTGGTTTCTCTGGCCCCTCCTATACCTAGCTAGTTTGCTCGATCATTCTACGCTACAGTCTCTAATTATTATTTTTTTGGACGTGAAATTAAACTTCATAGAAGGCACAAAGCCAGCAAATATACAAGAGAGGCACTCATAGTCAGCAGACTAGAGAAAACCATGAAAACAACTACAACAATAAAAAAACACCCAAAAATCTCAAAATACACGTAAACTAAACAAAATAACATCTTCAAGTCCGTCTTGCTGAAGCCACAAAAGAATCGCCGCCCAAACTCCGACAATGTCAGGAGCACAAGGAAGTAACCAGGAAGGTCGGCAGAGGTGAGGAAACGGACGAGTCCGGCACCGTACATTCTCCAAATGACCAAATGCGAGTCTAAACCAGCATAAAACAGTAGCCACCATGCCAAAGTAGATCTCAGGTGAGATCCGCAAGGATGGTTGAAACATAAGACAGCAAAAACTCTCATGGCAGGCCAATAGGGACAAGAACGATGTATTTTGTTTAGGACATGAACATTCTGAGATATAAGAAATGGAAAACACAAAAATCTGCAATTCATCACACCATCGCCACCAGGATCCCAGATCCGACCCGGATCCCACATCACCCTACCGCCACTAACCCATCTCCATGAACCCAGAGACCGGATCCCCAACGCTACAGTCTCTAAATTAAAGCTCTCTTTAATTTTCATGGAAAATTCTTCGATACACAGTCTTTCATTAAGGCACGTGAACGAACGGCAGATAATCAATGCCATGTTTCTGGACATTTTACACGTTTCATTTAAAATTTAATTGCTGAGTTCCATGCCGGGTTTTTATGCAAATCTTATCTTCGTTAATTTCTAGCAGAGGTTGATGTTTTATTTTGAGAAAAAAAAGAAAAAGAAAAAGGAGTTGATACTTCCTAGCCTCTGCTTTCGTCATCTTAGTTGGAGTGGTTAATTCTTTGTGCTGTTTAGGTATTTTCTGTCCTCTTTCGAGTGTTTGTTTTCTAATTAATTTGTTTAGTCTGAAAAGACAGAATAAGAACGAGGATATTGTTTTCCAGGTATATACAAATAGGTCTAGATCAAGTTGACTGAAAGGATTCCAGTACTGCTGCACTTGTAAATTTGGTGGATGCTAGCTAGCATATATAGCATTAAAACTATGTATTAGCTAGCGTACGTGAGTAATTATACAATGTTTAAATTGAAGAAGATTGAAGATAAATGTCATTAACATGTCACTCCAACGTTAACATGTCATTATTTATTTTAAGGATCGATCCTCCATATCTCAGACAAATGGAATTATGGTTTTGTATCGGAGGATGAGATCAAAGCTAAAACATGTAGGGGTACTTGTCCCAAAAGTGATCGATGGAACCGCTAGACTAGCTTTTTCCTTTTCCCTTTTTCCACTTACAAGGACAAAGTGATTGATGGGTTTGGGAGAAACTGGCTCACAACCCCAATCAAATTACGTACTTGTCAAGAAGGATCGGTGGGTTTTCCTTTCTCCATGCATCCCCACTCTCACCTCCACATAGCACGCGGCAGTAGTTTTAGATCGATGATAGAGACTGTTCGGTAGAAAACAAGTATATATATTGGGGAGACTTGTGTGCCAATTTTGATATTTCTGGGGCTAGTAGCCTTCAACATCCCAACATCAAAATAGTGAGATAATTTTGACTGAGAATTGACTTGTTGGGCATCACTCTCCCCTCACTCTATAATTGCTCCTCTTGGCTTTTGGTGCTTGGGTTGGGGTTGGGGTTGGGGTTGGGGGTGGGGGGTCTTTGTTTCGAGCCATATTTTACATGCTTCTAGGGAATATGCTGCTTTCTTCCATATAAAATTGCTGATAAAGTAATCAAACTTACTTCTGGCTGGGTCTTTGTGTTTCAGGTTAGGTTCCTAATTGAATATCACTGACCACCTCAGATAATTCTTTGGGTGGCTCATTTAAATAATCATGGATGTTTGCTTATACAGTTTATGTTCTGTGATCTTATGAAATTTCTTATATATCAGAGTCTTGGTAGTAAGGTGTGGAACCAGTAATTCCTTTGGTCCTTGCTTACCAAACAAAAGGAAACAAAAGGTAAAACCTCCTTTGCCTTTCCAACTTTTTTGTCCTACTAAATTAAATAAAGTAGCAAACTTTCTTCAATGGTTTCCATGTCTTCTCTCTCTTTTCTCTCTCACTCTCAAAATAGCAAGTTAGCAATTGCAAGCTCTTCCATGAAGTTTAGGACATACTAAATTCCCACACTATTCTATACCCACTATTCCACCTTTTACACTGGTAAAGTGAACCCCCCCCCTCTCTGTATTTTGGGCAACTTTTCATTCTCCTCTCTCTGTTGTTCTCTTTCAGACCCTGAATAGTTTTATCATTGAGTCTTTGCTTTGCATTGAGCATGTTCACTTTCTTTGCTTATTGATTGAATTCACGTGGGGTTCAGAGTTCAAGAAATTTCTTTTCTAGTTTGGTTATATTTTTCATGGTACTAATTATGATGGGTTTTTCTTTTCACTCTATTTGGTTTTCCCAGGAATTTGGAGCTTCAAGAATTACACTCTGTGAAGTTCCTTAACCTCTGAGTAAAGTAGAGAATTTGTGGGTAGTGTACTGATGATGATTCAGCAATGGTGATCTTTACAAAGCTTTGAACAGGTTTTGGAATTGAAGTGGGATTTAGTTGAAGTTTGTTGAAGTTTGGCTCTTTTACATGAAATGGAGTCTTGGAGCTGTATTTCTGAAGGGAAGGGTTTTGTATCTGATGAAACAATTTCTCATAGTGATTCACTTGCTAGAAATAGAAATGCTTTGATGGGTTGGGATTTGAAAATCCCATGTAACTATGAAAGTCAGGGTTTTGGGGAATTGGGTTTGCCAGAAATGATAGGCAAACACCTGCCAAGAAGTACTATTAACACCAGCAGTATGGGTTCCCCAAATTTATTTTCAGGAGAAGATGAATCCTCTTCAAAGATTTCAAGCTCTATTGTGGAATCAAACAGCAGGGATTCTTCACTCTTTGATTTAAAACTAGGAAGGTTTGCCGATAACCGAGATGTCTATAACTCTAAGTTATCAAAAGGAGCTTCGATTTTGTCTTCGTCTGAGTCATCTACACCTACAAAGAGAATGAGGATAACAGGAGTGTATTCCCAGACTTCTTATTGCCAAGTTTATGGCTGCAACAAGGACCTCAGCTCCTCTAAGGACTACCACAAGAGGCATAGAGTTTGTGAGGCTCACTCGAAGACCGCCAAAGTCATTGTGAAAGGCATAGAACAAAGGTTTTGTCAGCAATGTAGCAGGTTGGTCATGTTTCATCTAGCTTGAACCTTTATTGTGTTTCAGTTTTTGAAATTAAACTTAGCCTTGTTATACTTTAATGGGATTTTGATCAATCCACATGTGAGCTAATATTCAACCCTGGCTTCGTTCCAATGTTGTGAGGCTTATTGCTGTTGTAATATGTACTAGCTTTTGACCATCCAGGTTCCATTTGCTGGCCGAATTTGATAACGGTAAGCGCAGCTGTCGTAAACGCCTTGCCGGACACAATGAGCGCCGGAGAAAACCTCAAGTTGATATTCATTCTGGAAGAGCAGGGAGGTTGCTTCATTCATATAATGGTATTTACTAAATCTGACCTCTAAACCTTTTGTGCAGCCTGGTATATTTTGTGTCACCAAAATACCAGAAAATGTTTACCTGAGTTGATGGTACAAGATAAAATAGAAATCCTTCACTTGTCTTTGTTTTATCAATTTCTGATCAATGAAAAAGTTCTCTGTAGTTTTTGAACCCTTTCAACTTAAGTCGTTGAATGTTCCAGATGATATTAGCAATCAATCTAGATCTTAAAACTCTTTAAAGTAAAACTTTCTCTTGAGCTTCAAAATGGGCTGCCTATGACAGTATATGTGTAAGCACAGGTGACTTTAATCCCTAGCATTTACTCCTTCCCCTATTTATCTTTTATCTTTTCATCAAGTAACTTATGTTTGTCCCACATTGAAGTGGCTTAGTTTGTTTTTGAAACATACAAATATGTCTCAGAGACCTGTTCTGGTCTTCTTGTCTGTTTCTGAATCTTCTACACGGGAACAGATCATTGAACTTGCTGTACGAGGGTCCTTGCAGCATTCATATCAATTATTTCAATCATGTTGTACCTTCAAACAGATACTTTACCAACAAAAAATATAGGATTTCTGATATGGACAAAAACCAAACCAATTAATAATTATTACCAATTTACCTCATGCATATACGCTTGTGTGTCTCCGTCTCCAGTTAGCTCATTTACTTAGTTTTATGGTTCAATTTTTTTTTTTTTCAAAATTGTTTTCTCAAATATGTTTAGGCTTCTGGCCACTGACGGGTCTAATGCCAAGTCTTGATTGGGGAGGAACATGAAACATGTATGCATCCACTGGCTGCATAAAGCAGTTGCAACATGTAGCTGAAAGCTTCTGTTAGTGAGAGTTGGGTTAAATACATGGTGGAGAAATATATCGAAAATAGAGCCTTAATCGGAGTTATATTCTCTGTATTTCTTTCATTAGTTTTTCTACTGCTCTTTTAACCGGTCTACACACTTTGCAGGCAACAGATTTCCGGGGACTATGTTAACAGCTGCGTCTTTCATCTGCCAAGATATACTCCCTGGCGGCATTTTGGATGCTAAGAATTACGGAACAAGCGACTGGTGCAGGCGTATAAAAGTGGAAGGTGATACTCAGTATAGGCCTTTGTCAGGGGTGCCTGTTACAAATGGGCATCTGCATTTGAAACCAGTCCTGCCTTCTTATGATATCGGAAAACAGTATCCCCCAGTTGATGAAAATGGAACTAATAATCTTCTTACAGGAAGAATACTCGGTGAGAATGGTAGTCAGTACCCACATGACATGAGAAGTTTAAATTCTGGTTCACATTCTATTTATCAGGAGGTTGCATTAGGAAGTGAAGACTTCAATGTTTTCGGCACAACAACATCAACTGTTCAAGGATTATCGCGTATTCCAGACTCCGGTTTTGCTCTCTCTCTTCTGTCACCTCAACCACAGAGTTCTCCAAGCCATTCATCGGGAATTCTTATGGCTCGGCCCTTGGTAATGCCAGTCAACCATACACATTACAACCTCAGCCAAGTTTCCGATAAGCTTTTCGGGGGATGCTCACAGGCTTCCACGAGTGGGGTGTCACATAAGTACCCTTCTTTGGGTCCCATGATGATAACTAGTGGAAGTGATACTGATGATTTCGGAATCTCGGATGAGATTTTCCAAGTATCACAATTTGTGAACACTAAAGATCGTCTATCATGTGACGGTGGGACTACTATTGACTTGCTTCAACTTTCATCACAGCTCCAACGAGTAGATGATCAACGGCAATCCCTACAGGTGAAGCAGGAAAATGACGCTTCTGCTGCCTCTGAATCACTTCAAGTGATCTGCAAGTAAGGTAAGTGGATGTGTGCCTTAGTAAATTCGATTTTTATTGTGATAACTCGAGCACTTTCCTCAGTATTTGCTTTTACTTGGAAAGGAAGGTGCATTCTATTGGCCCTATCATGTTAACATCCCTACAAATCGGCACCATGATGTCGAAAGATTTGCTTTTATCTCATTGATATATGCCCAAGTTGAACAATGCATATCTGTTTTCAATCAGACAGTAAAATATTCTTTCTGTGTTGAGACAGGAAACAATCGAAGTGACCAAGTATGTCGAAGTTGGGAACAAATCCAGCGTGGATCTCCTAGAGAAACAATGACGGTAGCACTTGAAGAGGTCAAGAAGGAGCTTTTATTAGCATACAATTTTAACCTGCTGCTAAGTAACTTTTAACATTAGGATGTCATATCTAAGATTGACTCCTAATTATACTAGTGCAGTAGTGCAAGTGTTCACTTTGTATGCTGAAATAAATAATCCTCTAACCTCCTAGCCTCTCTAGTTCTCTGCATTCTTAATAAATTTCATGACAAGTTGTGCTTTCCAGCTAACATCATCCATGGAATAAACTCAAAAAATATATTTATTTACTACCTTTGTGCCTACCATTTTACAATCACAAGCTTCTCTGCTGTCCTTATCAGAAGTGTGTTAATTTGCTATATGAAGTTATGTAATCTAGACTCCCTGATTTAACAGCTAAAAGAAAAAAGAGGAAGAACAATACTACTTCAGATTACAATAAATCAGACGTTACCTAATTGGCGTTGTGAAAATATTCTGTATGGTTCTTTTCCAGTTTAGTTAATAGAATAATAATAACCATACACAATATGCTTTCCAGTGTAGAATATGCCTTGGTGTAGTTGATAGGTATTATTAACCTTTCTGAATTCAGATCTGGTATGGTTTTCTTGTATGGCAAATCTGGACATAAGAAAATGGGCAATAATAGGGTAAGGGTTGGTGGGTGCATGTGGATATATTTTGCTCAAATTGTCTGTGTTTGTGGGTTAGACTTAGATCAGACCATAATGCAAATTGTCAATCTGCATTCTAGTTGGTGTCATTGGCTCTAGTCCTTAACAAGAGAATTTAACTTCATTTGCTTGGATCTATCCTGTGAAAGTGTGAAGAAAACAAAGGAATTACAACCATTGAAGTGTTACTCGGTCCCAAGTGAAAACACACCGACTGTAATTTGAGTCTAATAGAAGACGTAATAGAAGCAATGCAAAAGACATCAAAGATTTAAGAAACTCAAACTGCAGAGTTTTTTTTTAGGCTCCATTCAAACAAATTGAATCTTTTTGCCGGCAACACAGTTCTTTTCAAAAGGACCTTGAAACCAAAATGAATGATTAAAAAGGCCCACCGCGTCATTTAAAGTGATAAATCACCAGACAAAGTTAGAGGCCAGTCCCGGTGAAAATTATTGGAATCTCAACCAGTGTTTCCGTAAATTCAAACTTTGAAAAGACCACCATTTGTTCAGCAAATTAGCCACTTGACGTTGACAACTGCTTCTTCTTTTTTTAGATACCAGGTAAAGATGCTCTTTCAGTTGGCAATGAAAGAAACCAAAAACTAAAACTGGCAATTTCAAAGGAACCAAACCCAAAACACTATTCTATTACAACCATAACAACAAAATTGTCATCAAAGTCATTGTTGAAATGAATAAATAGCTAATACTTTAAAGTATAAAACGTCATGATTTATTGTTCTAAGCTCAAATAGTACTGAGATAAATATAAGAAGATATCTTCTCCGACCTGCCAAGTAAATACTCCTAGCTCAAAACCAAAAGCTTGGACAAAATGGACGATCAGATCACAAACGAACGAGCCTATGGCTATCAAAACAGATGATAATGGTGGATCAAAATCTATTTCGAAGATTTTGCAGCTCCATTGAGCTCAACAGTGTTTCCGCCAGCTGAGTTCAACTCATCCCATGCTTCGATCCATGTGACCATGGCATCTGAAAGCTTGTTGAAGTAGTCATCAACCTTGCCGAGTTTCGCCTTGACTTGCTTGGAGAGCTCAATGTAGCAGGCCTGAACGGTGGTGCAATCCTTGGGAAGTGTAGCAGATTGGAAAAATGGGATCAGCTCTTCTTGCCAGTAGATTCCTTTGTATTCCTTCTTAAGGTTCACAAATGGGTTGCTGGCTTTGCTATGCCAGATGTAGGGTAATCCTGTCTTCACTCCTAGCCCCAAGTGATCACAAATGACCTACAAAACCAACAATGCAACTTATGTCAGCTGCTGAAATTTGAAAACAAAAGACAGGGTGTTTCGATTGCAAATTCAATGAAATGTAATGACAAAGGAAAATAAATATGGCAGGCAGTAAAGATCTATGGGAGATAGATACCTTCATGCACCAGCCAGCCCACATATCGTCGTAGCGCCCAATTGGCTGACCATCACCCATGAGTCCGAAGTACATAGCAGGGCCGATCAACTCACGGTTGAATGCCAGATTCATGCCACACATGGGAAAGAGAGTTCCCTTGGGAATAGTCAAGACTGCATCCACAAACCTAAAAACAATAGGCACAGATAAGCAGCAAGTCTCAAATACACATTTTTTCAGACCAAGAAAAAAAATTACACAATTTCTAAAAGGATTGTAGTGGCATTTCAATGTACCTGGTGTTTCTCTCTAGAGGCTTAACGAGCTGGGTGGGTGCATCATAATCCGGAATGTTGAGCCAGAGACCGTGAGAAACAGCAGTTGGCACACCTTCACGCAGACTGAAAGGGTAACCACGGACAAAATCCGTACCTTCACGGTATGGGTCGTACAGGGTGTTAAAGAAAAATGGAGTCGATGGGCACAAAAGGTTCTTAATGTGCTGCTCTAGTGCATTGATCTGTTTTCCAGTAGGATCTTTAGCAACCTGCATTTTCATAAAGAACATCCAAATTTGAGGGCAAATTTCATCCCTAGTTCAAAACAAGACTCAGATTTTGGATATATAATGACCAAAACTTATAAAGTGTGAAATCTCAAAGCAACACACAGGGTACAAGAGAAGATCTATGAATGTGGTCAGCAGTGCATGTTTTGTTTAATGCTTAAACATTAAGCATATGTATCCAACTTACCTACCTATCACTCAAAAGCATTCGCTATCATAGACTATAATTCAATTATATTGAACAGCGGAATCAGAACACATTGACCACAATGACTAAACAAACCCAATCTCTGCACATTTCATTTATCATCACAACTATCCCTGATAGCTTCTCACTTTTGCCAAGAAACAGATCAGACTAAGATCAAACAAAATATTTACATCCACATCAAAAAAATAGTCACAGATTGAATTTGACTGAACAAAATTCAGATCCAAGCAACAAAATTGAAGTCAAATAAAAATCCACAAAAACAAAATTCCGAAAAAAACCCTCAAATTCCCATAAAGATCCAAGCTTTTCAACCCGAGACACAAAAGCCGGATCGAAATCGAAGACTTACAAAGCAATCGTCGTCGATGGTGAAGATGTACTTCTTCTTGGAGACCATGTAGCCGAAGCAGCGACAAGCAGAGTCCTTGAAGGAGATGCAAGAGGCCTTAGGACCCAGAATCCGGTTAATGTCGTTACGGTTGTAGAGCTCGTAGTCAAAGCCCTCTGGGACCTTGATCACCTTGCTCGGGTCACCATCTTGGACGATGATGAGGTGGTACTGCTCAAAGAAGGGCCTCCACATTTCCAAGAAGTCCAGGTTTCGGATTGTGGGGATGACTATGTCCAGTTCATCTTTCAGCAGAGGCGTTGGGGCGACCTTGCTGTACTCAGCCATGGCTGCCAAGATTTGAATTTGAGAGAGAGAGAGAGAGAGACAAAGAGAGAGAGAGTGTTGTGTTCTGGTTTGGGGTGCGACTTGTGCCCTGTATTTGAAGACCTGAGACGTGGTCAGTGGTGGGGTGTCACGTGCGAAAAGGTTGTGTCACGTGTAATGGAGTAGGGGTGTTATGTTACAATTGCTGAATTGAAATGGGAATCCTTTAATTAGGTTATTTGAAATTTTCACTTTGCCTTTTGTGAGTAAAGAAAGAGTTAGAAAAGGTATTTGGTCAAGCTGTAAACGAGTCAAGAGATAAGTTAGAAAAGGAAATAAGGAAAATGATTGATTTCCTCCTATAGAAAAAGAAGTAGAAATTTTTATACCTTCAAAAAAAAAAACTTCGTTAATTTAGAGGTTTAACACCAAGATGAATAAGATTTTCCTTGCCAACAAAAAAAAAGAATAAGATTTTAGCCGAGTCGGGGCACTTTTTTGCGAAGGTTCAATAAGAATATAGGACACTACATTCTACGTAGAGACATAGGTCTCGTGTTCTCCTTGTTATTGTATTAGTTACAAGATTTGTACTTTATGTTCATTTTATGGTGTTGTGACTAATAAGTGTAAATGATATTATTTTGGTAGTTTTTTTATCTTGAGTCAATATAGATTGAGTTATTATATGTAAAATTGTTCAACCATAAATAAATTAACGTCATTCATTCGCGTACGAATTAATAGGACCGCAAGAATATTCAAATTGCTATATCATCTCCAAAGATTGCTTCATTGCTATATCATAGGATTTATTTTCGGTTACAGTCAACCCAAAAAAGAAATGTTTTTGGCAATGTTCCATTTTCTTAGAAAGGAATATGGTTAGACTGAGTGAAAAAGAGAGAATTAGATGTGGGTAAAAATGCATTAGTATCACATCACAAGGAGGAGAAGAAGTTAAATGTTGCAAGAACACCAAATTACAGGGCAGGAGGCACTAAGACGACTCCTTCAAAGTCGCCGGATGGAGCTTAATTAGTAGTTTATGCCTAATTTTGAATTTTCTCACAATTTATTTGTCCAGTGGTGTCATTTGTCAAATTGTTGTGGTGGAATTTCTTAACCCAAAAATACAAAATCTCCAATTATTGTCCAATTCCAAATCTCCAAATCCAACCCATTTTTGGGCCTTTTCTTACCGACACTTTTACTGTTAGATCTTGAGAGAAGAGAAGAGAAGAGTGTTTGGCAGTTTGGGTATGACTATTGACTGGGCTAGGTCATTCGGGTCCCCACTTTGTCTATTTCCGGATTTAATTAGGTCAAATCTAATTCAGTAAAAACTTCAATCACAATTCACACATATTCTTTACCACGAGTAAAACTACCGGGTAGATCGGAAGTTGTAGTATATGCTTTTTTCATTTTTTTAATATTCAAGTTTGAGTTATTGGGGTGATGGTTAAACTTTTAATCCACTAGAGTTGCAAATTAAACTCCACTAAAGTGCCATGTAAAAGTTGGTTGATGATGAGTACAACCACGCATCTCAACAAGTGCATACACCCACGTTCAATCTTCATAAAATCTTCACGGGTGAAAAATCTATAGTTAGGCCATCTCCGGTACCATTATAGGGTTAAAGGGCTCAATTTGACCCTGTTATGGTCTCCAACAAGAAAATTGGGGAGCGCTAAATGAGGAATGAGAGGGCTATAGAGGGCTTAATTTGGTCTTGAGGGTGATCCTAGAAGGTCTTGAAAGGGCTAAAATTTAGTCATGTCTTATTGGATACGATTCTAACATTTAGCCATAAATTTGAATAAACAATAATATTTTAAGGACTAAAATTTAACTCTGAACCCAATATACCCATGCCTTACGTGAGATGACCTTACCTCATTCATTTTGACTACTTGACTTACCAAAGAGAATTTGAATCTAACCAAAAACAAATATCAACACTAGCTAGCGTGTGGTCATACGGGGTAGTGGTACAAATGGCCTACCCTAAATGTTACAAGTCCATGGATCTAGTGACGGTACAAATAATAATGGACTAGTAAATTAATAGGCCTAATAGATGTGGCAAAGTAGTAAATGCCAATTACACCCCATACCCTACTATATTTGTATATGCTTATTGTGATCGAAACAAACGCAACACCCACGATGAGAACCACATGACACATTTGACACTGGCCTTTATAAATTGGATTTTTCCATGTACCATAGGAGATGCGTACGACGTGTCGTTAGGATGTCAACAGTGCATTATTGAATTTCAAATCTCGGGATCGGCGACGTGAGTGAGTGAGGTGAGGTGGGCTTTTCCAGCTGTACCCCCTTTCAAACCATAACGTGAAGTGAACATTGAAACTGGAAAAAAGGAAGACTGTTTCCTTAGTCCTCCCAAGTCCTAACCTCCCTCCAATATTATTAGAAATAGAAATTGTATAGAAATAGAAGTGGATCACCGACAGGCTTTAAGCCAACTGGTTTCCACTGCCCTTCTTTTAATTGCCATTAGTTTAATCCTTGTCATTTCCGTGATTGATGACTGCTCGCTTTCACTGTACGTGTTTAATATGAGAGCATTGACCAATCCAGACAGCCCAACCAGTTATGGGCCTTACCGACAGAGACTGATGGAACCTGGGCTTCATGTTAAAATGGGTGGGTTCCGATGGTGGATTCTGGGCTTATTGGTGTGGATTGCTTGGATTTGTTGCCTCCTTCGGCGTTGTGGTTCTTCTTTCGTGGTGGTGCTGATCGATTTGGTGGCTTCTGGATTTGTGTTGGCCGTCAGATTGGATCTTGTTTGTTGTCTGTTCTTCTTTCATTTTTGGGCATCCTTTGTTCTATTAATGAATGTTTGTTCTTGTCAAAAAAAAAAAAAAACCACTAAGTAAATATTTGTTCTCCACGTATTTATGTGAAATTAATGGCGTCTTGGGGTCTCAAAATTCTCATGAGTTGCAGGCTTTGGGGTGAGAGTGAGAGCCAGTCGTATAGCTAGTAGTTGATCCTAAACTACTGATGCATAAACGTCAGAACACCAAATTAAATACAGAAATAAGGGGCTACTGTGAAGATGTCAAACCAACAATAGTGACTATATATTGTGATGGAAACAATTAATATTATTAATTATCATCAAGCTAGTTTAAGTATAATCTGAAAAGTCAATCTCCAAGTTGATTGGTTAATCCCTCAAACTTGTGAGGTCACCTAGCTCTGTGCTCAATATTCTGTGTTGTGATCGGGGGGGGGGGTTGAGGGGGGGGGTTTTTTTTTTTGGGGGGGGGGTTTTTTAAATAGGGAGGGGGGGAAGAAGAAGGGGGAGGGGAAAGGGAGGGGGGGGGGGGGGGGGGGGGGGGGGGGGGGGGGGGTGATCGAGTCGCCGGCAGGATCAAGAGGCCGGACTGCACCATCGAATTTTTCCTCGCTTTTAAATTCTAGTGGAAGATCATCATGACATACTCTGAAGTTCCCTTTGTTAATTTAGTCTTTACATGAACTTGGAATAAAACTGGTTTAGAATTCATAATGACATACTACATTACGCAAGAATAGTAACACATTGCATATATGTGTATTAATATACATATTCATGACATGTGAGAAACCATAGTCTAACTAACCACCCAACAAACTAGAAGCTTAGTCCTACTAACAACAAATTGCTACTTTTTGGTTTAGAGCCTAGATGCTTGCTTATAAATATGCACAGACATATTTAGTTCCACATAAAAAAAAAAACCCAACAAACTAAACCTCGAGCCATGGAGATTACCAAGTGTAAAAGAAGCACATTGTTCGCATCTGTCATGGCTTTGGCTATATTTTCTTCTGCAGGTGAACTTTTGTATGAGAAGCAGTACATTTAATTAGGAGTTTGATTCCTTAATTGCTTATTCTAAGTCGGCCTTAATCATGTTTAATTTTAGTGGCTTATGATCCGTTTGATCCCTATGGGAGCATAAATATCAAATGGGATGTTTTGTCTTGGACCCCCGATGGCTATGTGGTGAGTGGTTGTCACCTAAACTTTTGTAGGAGCTAGCGCTTTAGAGCTAATCAGTTAACTTCATAATGTCAAGCTCGAAATAAAAGTTGATTCAAATATCCATATACATGCTAGCTAGCTTACCATGATATTTGATCACTCAAACTCAGGCAACGGTCTCAATAAGCAACAACCAAATGTATCGGCACATCATGAGCCCCGGATGGAGCTTAGGATGGACGTGGGCGAAGAAGGAAGTGATCTGGTCCATGGTCGGAGCTAAGGTCACCGATCAAGGAGACTGTTCGAACTTCAAAGGGAACACCCCACATTGTTGTGAGAAAACCCCAACAGTTATCGACTTGCTTCCCGGAGTTCCTTACAACCAACAGTTCACCAATTGCTGCAAGGGTGGTGTTTTGACATCCTTGGGACAAGACCCTTCTGCCGCAGCCTCAGCATTTCAGATCAGTGTTGGCCTTGCAGGCACTTCAAATAAAACCGTAAAGCCTCCGAAGAAATTTTATTTGCTTGGTCCTGGACCAGGCTACACTTGCAGCGCCGCAACCAGTGTGCCATCCTCAGTTTCCTTCTCACCTGACGGCCGGAGTAAAACTCGAGCCATGAGTAAGTTTACTAGCTACTACTTCTAGCTAGCATCCATGTTCAGCGTCCCACTACATGAAAATGGCCCCTTGTTAAGTCTTTGTGTTTTCATTTTTCGCAGTGACATGGAGTTTGACTTGCACTTACTCACAATTTCTTGCCTCCAAAAACCCAACCTGTTGCGTCTCTTTGTCATCCTTCTACAACCCCATAATCACTCCATGTCCATCTTGTGCTTGTGGTTGTAAGGATGCAAATAATTGCGTGTAAGCAGCGCTACTTTATCTTTGAGGCAATTCGTCCCACACTTTATATGCACTTGTCGTCTAATATTAAAAATAACATAACGCAGGAATGACCATATGGATTCGACTCTGCTACAATCAAAAACCTCAGCCAAGGAAAATGCACCACAACTGTTACAATGCACAGAACACAAGTGCCCGATCCGAGTTCATTGGCATGTGAAGGCTAACTACAGAGAGTATTGGCGTGTGAAAATTACCATCACCAATTTTAACTACCTGATGAACTACACACAATGGACACTAGCTGCTCAGCACCCAAATCTCAATAAGCTGGCCAATATTTCTAGCTTCCTCTATAAACCACTCATTCAATACAACTCCATAAGTAAGTCTACAATTTAATGATAGTCTATCTTATAATTCCTAGCTCATTCCTTAACCAGCTGTTGTTGAATTTAAATGTGCAGATGACACTGGTATGTTTTATGGCATAAAAGATGTTAATGACCTGCTAAGGGAAGCTGGGCCTAAGGGGTATATATACACAGAGTTGATTCTTAAAAAGGCAAGAAGACATTCACATTGGATCAAGGTTGGGCATTTCCTTTGAGGGTTTACTTCAATGGTGATGAGTGCATGATGCCTCTTCCGGATATATACCCATCTCTACCCAACTCTGCTTTTTATAGTTCATATCCAATTTCATCATCATCATCATCTTCTACACTGGCTCCCTTTTTTATTATGGTTTTGCTAGTCTTTTTGTGATCAAGTTTGTACAAGATGCAAGAAAGATCGTGATCTATCCAAGGAACCCATTTATGGGTGATGCAGTTAGGTACTTAGGTTCCTCGTATAGTTTTAACATTATAAAAAAGTTAAGAAAAAAAAAAATTCTTAGCAACTTATTTATAATCTTTGATGCAATTTGTCGAACAGCTTGCATTAACTAATTTGAATACCTCTCAAGCATAATGCGCAGAAAATGTGTGCCCAACCGGAGTTCATTGGCATGTGAAGATTACCTTCACCGAGTTCAAATACCTGTTGAACTATATTTATTTATTTATTTATTTTTTTTTTTTAATGAAATTTATCAAATAAGATGGGAACAAGGGGAGTGGAGGACAAAGACCAATGCCAACCCCAAGTAAAAACAAAGAAAACGGAGAATGGGACCAAACCCATGAAAAGAAACCAAAAAACAAAAAGCTAGCAGCCAACTATCAAAAGGAACAAAAGTGAGAAAAGTGAGGAAACTGGGAAACAGAGAAATAGAAGCAACAGCCAAACTGTGGGAGTCCACAACAATTACACCGAAGACCACCAATTCCGGCAAACCGAGAACACCAAAGGAGACAAAAACACTTGAAAGAGGATGAACACCAGGGGAAGCAAAAGGGCCAAAAAGAGGGAGAAATTTCATCTGAACCTATAGGAGATCCTTGAATCCAGGTCTTTGCTGAAAGGGGTATTGAGGAAACCAGGCAGCACCATCCACCAAATTGAGCCTTCATTCATAGCACCATAGTTTGCAAGTTTGTCGGCAATCGTATTTCCTTCCCGATAAATGTGAGAGATACGAATGTTGATCTGACGTGCAAGGTGAATGCAATTAAGCCAAGCAAATTTCAGACGCCAAGGAATCAAGTTGGAGAGTTGAACTATATATACACAATGGGTACACATGCATGTTGCTCAACACCCAAGTCTCAACAAATTAATCAACCACGAAAAAAAAAAAAAAAAAAAAACTGGCCACAAGGACCAATTTTCCTTTATAAGTTGGTAAGAAGTAAAAGAAAACTTGTACATGAAGCAGTTCAATTTTAAGTCCCAACAGTGTGAAGGCAGCGACTGTTGTTGGGCTGTTGTCTTCAGACCCTCTCGAAATCTCCCGCCAGCTTTTACATCATTGATCGTCACCAAAACTTGCTTCAAGACACAGAAAGCACAAACATGTATATATTACTTCAGGAATTTAAATAAGGTACCATGTGAGACATAGAGATAGAGATAGGAAGAGGGTATGAAAATATCAAATAAGATGAAATATCACATGAATTGTACCTAACAGCCAGTAGGTGAGACATCCAGGCATTCACTTTCACTCTATATCTTGTCTCCCTCCTCCTCTTTTTTGAGTACTTGCCGGAGAGTTTGTGATCCAGTGAAACCTAATTCGGCCATGGAACTCGACAACCAGGCAAACCCAGCTCACAAAATCCACCTTGTGGTAACATGTTCTCCTTGGCTGAAGTTCACATTCTTGGCTATGCTATTTTGTGTGCTAGTATCACCTGCAGGTAAATATATATGTATTTTTCATAACAAATCAAACTCGAATGTACATTTTCTTTTCTGTCACTAATGCTTTGATTTCAATTTTGTGATTTTTAGCGGCATATGATCCTTTGGATCCAACCGGAAACATTACAATCAAATGGGATGTCATGTCTTGGACAGCAGATGGTTATGTTGTAAGATAACATTTTGGATGATTTTGTGTCTCTTGATTAATACAAATCAATACATATTTTTCTTTTTCAATAACCATAAGAACTATACTAGGCTGCAGTGACAATGAACAACTTCCAAATGTACCGGCAAATCGCGAACCCCGGGTGGACTCTAGGTTGGACATGGGCGAAAAAGGAAGTAATCTGGTCCATGGTGGGTTCTCAAACCACAGAGCAAGGAGACTGTTCCAAATTCAAAGGAAACACACCACATTGTTGTAAGAAAACACCTACAGTTGTGGACTTGCTACCCGGAGTTCCTTACAACCAACAGTTCAGCAACTGCTGCAAGGGCGGGGTCATGGCATCTTGGGGACAGGACCCTTCAGCTTCAGTCTCTGCCTTCCAGGTGAGCGTCGGGCAAGGCGGAACTTCAAATAAAACAGTCAAGCTTCCCAAGAACTTCACCTTGCTTGGTCCTGGACCAGGGTACACTTGTGGCCCTGCAAAGATTGTGCCATCCACTGTCTTCCTCACACCTGATCATAGGCGAAAGACTCAAGCACTTAGTAAGATTTTCTTCCTCTCATGCATCCAAGATCTTTGACAGTAGAATACACAAACAATCTCATTCTAATTATCTATGTGTTACAGTGACATGGAATGTGACATGCACCTATTCACAGTTTCTTGCCTCCAAGAACCCAAGCTGTTGTGTTTCATTTTCGTCTTTCTACAATGAAACTGTCGTTCCCTGCCCATCTTGTGCTTGTGGTTGTCGCAATAAAAAAGATTGCATCAAGTAAGCCGTAATGCACATATAGAAATAGCTAGGCATACATATTTATACACGTACACTTGCACTTATGGGCATCAGTTAATGAAATTCTGGCTACAGGGGAGACTCAAAACTACTAAAGAAGGCAGGCATTAACACACCAAGAAAGGATAATGCACCATTGTTACAGTGCACACACCATATGTGCCCGATCCGAGTTCACTGGCATGTGAAGCAAAACTATAAAGATTACTGGCGCGTCAAGATGGCCGTCACTAATTTCAACTACCGGCTCAACTACACCGAGTGGACACTCGTTGCGCAGCACCCTAATCTCAACAACATCACTCAAGTCTTTAGCTTTGATTACAAGCCCCTTGTTGCCTACCAGTCCATCAGTAAGTTCCTAATGTGCAGTCGCACAATGCTTATGAAAGTTGAGTTTGACATTAACATGTGAGCATTGTTGATTGTTTTTATGTGCAGATGACACTGGTATGTTCTATGGCATGAAGTTTTATAATGACTTGTTAATGGAAGCCGGGCCATTGGGAAATGTGCAGTCTGAGGTGCTTATGCAGAAGGACAAGAACACCTTCACATTCAAGCAGGGGTGGGCGTTTCCTCGGAAGGTTTATTTCAATGGTGATGAATGTATGCTGCCCCCGCCCGACGCCTACCCATCTCTTCCAAACTCTGGTCATGTAAATTCTATTTCAATCTTAAAAATGGCAGCCTCTGTGCTTCTGATAGTGTTTTCTCTATTTTAAACACATTTCTATCGAGGACAGAAACTCTCCTATATCCAAAGGCCATTGCTGATGAGAGGTTAGTATAGAAGGTTGGTCCAGTGTGATATATCAATCATAGATAGTGAGCTTGTGTGAAAATGTAACCCATATTTGAATTCTTGCAGACATGTCCGAAATTTTGTCATAGCAAACAAAATGGCTCCTTTTCTACATGTTCTCTCTTACAATTTCAGTTCTGAAACTAGTGTATTCCCATTTTCATTCTGTAGAGTACAAAAAGAACTATATTTTGAACTCAAGAGGAAAATAAAATATATAAATTAATCACTGTTATACAACACTGGTTCGCTGAACAAAAACCATACATGAACTTTGATTTCTTCATGAAATATCCTGTAATGCTAAAAACATATTCACTGTGGATATTCTAAATAATCGTACAACAGCTGAATTTTTAACAAAAAACAGCAGTAAGAATAAAATGTTTATACGTGTAACAGATATGAAGGCCAGAACTTTGTAGTGACAGTCAAACCGGAGTGCACCTGAACCCACTTCTATTGCTAGAATTCACAGAACCAACACATTTGACCCCATCAACCGTTCCATAGGCTTCAATTCAAACTGAACTTGATGGAAATACTACAATTCTTTCAAAGATACTGAGCTTCTGTTGTCTAGCCACTCACTAGGCATAAGCCAATAAGAATACCAGAGATCCCAAGATGGTTATAACAGGACTAAGTAGGGAAATAGTTTGTCTAGGACTGGCATTTGGCAACCACGGATAAGCATCTGGAGGTGGCATGACACAGTTATCACCATTAAAATAAATTCTCCGAGGGAAAGCCCATCCCTTTTCAAAAGTAAAAGTTGAATCATCTTTCCGAAATAGAAGCTCTGATTGCGCATTTCCAAGAGGACCAGCTTGCATGAGCAAGTCATTATAAAACTTGACTCCCCACAACATTGCAGTATCATCTGCACAATCACAATTTGCAGAGCCAAAATATATGTCAGAAAAGTTAAAAGAAATGCACCAGATATCTATTTGGAAATTGATAAATAGCTACTTCAATCTAAAAACTTGAAAATTGACTGAGATATGGGCAGCAAAATCTTACTCAAGCCAGCATAAGGAGTCAACGACTTGTAATTAAAGCTGAAAATCTTGGTCAAATTATCAAAGTTCGGATGTTGAACAACAAGATTCCAGAGAGTGTAGTTCATTCTGTAATTGAAATTTGTAACTGTGACTTTCACCCTCCAGTACTCCTTGTAATTGAGCTTCACATGCCAATGGACTCTCACTGGACACATATGGCTGGTACACTGGACCAAAGGAGAATTAGTAGATTTTCCAGAACCTGCTACAGCTGAAGCTAAGTATGGAGAGTCTGGCCTGCAAAGAAGTGCAGCATAAGAAAGATGTAGGATTCAGTTTTACTGCCAAACCCAACTGAAAAACATTAAGAAAGTACTGCAAAACCCCAAAGAAAATTTTGGAGGAGAAACAAAAACTACATTCACAAATGCAACAATTTATTTGAATTAGAGAACTTACTCTACGCAGCTCCCAGGGTCTGTACTGTTGTTCTCACAGCCACATGCACAAGTCGGACAGTTTACTATGGTGTCATTATAGAAGGAGGAGAGGGAAACACAACAAGTAGGCGTCTTTTGAGCTAGGAATTGCGAGTATGTGCAAGTAACA
This sequence comes from Rubus idaeus, assembly GCA_030142095.1. NCBI lineage: Eukaryota > Viridiplantae > Streptophyta > Magnoliopsida > Rosales > Rosaceae > Rubus > Rubus idaeus. The sequence goes on along the minus strand of CM057969.1, from coordinate 2,294,454 downwards.
TTCCAGGTCACTGCCAAGAGAGGAAGTAAGGGTTAAATAAAGGATGAAAATTCATTTCCCACACTACAGAGATTAAGACCACACTCAATTGATTTGCAGCATTATTGAACCATTGGGACATCTACAGTGCACCTTGAAACTACACTTTTTTTTTTCTTAAGCTGAAACTAATTTTACTGAAATGTCAAGTTGTCAACAAATACCACATTCATCTTATAAACTGATGATTGATTATCACAGTCCAGAAATAACACCCAAAAGAGTTATGTACCTTTGGATTACTCTAAATGGCTTCTAAGTTAATTCATTCAAAACCCTTATTCTCTTTATCCCTAATGATGATGCAAAGGAGTTGGGGTACGTTTGAACTTACTCATGGCTTGAGTTATTCTTCTTTTATCCGCTGTTAAATATCTGGTTGGTTTGACAATCTTTGCTTGCCCACAAGAATATCCAGGTCCTGGTGCTTTCAGTGTGAAGTTTTTGGGAAGTCTAACCGTCTTGTTAGTTGTTCCTGCAGCACCCACACTGACTTGGAAGGAACTTACAGCATTCGGTGGGTCTTGGATCCATGATTGCATAACCCCTCCTTTGCAGCAATTTGCGATCTGCTGGTTGTAAGGAGTTCCAGGTAACAAATCCACGACTGTGGGATCCTTCTTACAGCAATGTGGTACGTTGCCTTTGTATCTTGAACAGTCCCCTTGCTCGGTGGTTTGTGCTCCCACCATGCTCCAGATTACTTCCTTCTTTGCCCATGTCCATCCTAACGTCCAACCTGGCGCTTGTATATGGCGATACTGCTGGAAGTTAAACATTGTAACAACAGCCTGCCAATTCAAACAGCATATTTCGTATCAGAAAATTCAAGTAAAATGGCAATTAGAAGATTATAATAATCTTCGGGAAAACAGAACTTCTAATGTGAGGAAATTATCAGTCAACACAGAAAGGAAAACAATTCTAAATTCAGAAAAGCCCAGTTTGTCTTTTGCTTGATTCAGTTTCAAGCAAACACGAAAGCACCAGAGGAGAGTACAAATAAATTATCTATATGCTTACTACATCTTATGAAAGCTCGAAAAAATAGTATAAACTTAGGAATTAAGATGTACAACCAAGACAAGTTTAAAGCTGAATCAAAACTCAATCACAAATCGTGCTTCCAAAGTATCTAATAAAGGCACCAATATAACATAAAAGGAAAATTGCAGCTCATTAATACTTACAACATATCCATCAGGAGTCCAGCTAATGACATCCCATTTAATCGTGATATTCCCAGTTGGATCAAGCGCATCATAAGCTTCTGCAGACACATCCATCAAAACAAACCTCAAAACATCAATCCTCAAACTTTCCCAAAACGTCGACTTCATTATATGTAATGATTAACATGTCAAAATTAAGTTAAAAACAAAATATTGTTGATTTAAAAGACAAACAGCTTCACTTCATGTCAAGGCATTTATACTACTGAATGCCAACAATTACGGAAGAGCGTCTAAAATAGGAAATGCAATGAATCTTTCCAAATATAGAAACAAATTGCACAAGACATCAACTGTCAATACAAAATTTCTCTTAAAGATAAATTCATCAAGTACAAAGCATATTAGGTAAAAATTACTACAACCCATCACAGAAATCAAGAAACAAAACTTCAAAGACTGTAAATTTAGAACCACAGGAACGAAAGCAGTCATCTGGGCACTTACCTGTAGAAGTGAAAGTGAGGCAGGAAACCAAAAAGACGAGCAAAATGGTGAAGCTGCTGAGTTTAGCTATGGATCCAGTGGCTGATAGGAACTGGGACTCCATTTTGTTGATGCAGATTTAGTCCAAACAGTGATGCCTATGCTCTGATTTACTTCAAGATCTCTGCCAAGAGAAATGGAGAGAGAGAAAGATAGAGAAGGCCAACTGGGCGTGGCTGGTTTCTTTTCACATGGCAAGGACTTTTAAAGGTCACTCTAATCACTGTTTAGGGATCCAGTTAATAACATTACTGGAGTTTAGTTGTTAGTGTCACAACATCCTTGTCAATTACAGATATGCCCCTGCGGTTTCAAGGTACTTGAAATATATTTCTATGTCTAATAAGGGGTATTTACGGATATAATCAAAAAATATAGTATGTATGTTATGGAGGAACAAATTGAGATTGATATTAAATGAGTGTTAAAGGAAGACAGCAAAAGTGTATGGGCCACAAGGCATCCATTAGTGTCGGTGGAGAGCAAATTCAATGGTGGCTTGTGCAATGGGGAAAGAGATGTTTTTTGTCCAAATCTTGCTCCAACAACCAAATTATAACATAAATTGCTATTATATTCTTTTGGCAATCATGCACTCTATTAATCACCAGACCCAAAAAATGATATAAAAATTGGGATCAACCCTATAAATCAGTTGGTGTGAATATTCTACATAGGATGTGATTGATCAGTTGATTCTGTTTCTTTAATCAACTAGGCTTGGTGACAAACACCTAGTTGATCTTCATTTACATGAAAATATTGTCACGGTCTAATGCATTTTAGATCACATCGATTGCTTTGAGATCAAGATCAAAGGAGGTCGAGAGTCGAGACACAATCAGCACGTGTGGATGATGCCTTGTGATGTTTTCATGTCAAAAGTGAATGGAGAATTTGATCAATTTTTCAAAAATAAGGGGGTAAATTTTTAAATTTTTGTATAAAAGGGTAAATTGACGATTTAGTCGAGATGCAAAGGACGAAATTGATGCTAGTTGCGAAACTGTGAATTAAGGAAAGAAAAAAAATTCCATGACTAAACGACATGTCGTATGGTAGAAATTAGAAGCATAAATTTTGGGGCGGAAAGAGGGTTTTAGAGTGAAATGGAGAGCAGCTTGGAGCAGACTCTGCAAGATGCCAAGCTCTACAGAGAGCTCAATTCTCTCATTGTCGCCTATCTTCGTGACAATAATCTCCACCAGGTAATCAACCCCTTTCATCTTTTTCTTCGTTTCATATACGTCTTCTTCTGAGACCAACAAAAAGTTAATACTCAAGAATGATTCAGTTTAGGATTGGTAATCAAATGTGTGAACTTTACCCAGCTGAGGCCTTCATAAGCATTTGGCTCTGCCAAAGTTTCATTCTTTTTTGGGTCGGATTTGTTTGATAGAAGTAAGAATGTTAGCATATTCAGTTGTTTTGAGATTGGCTTAGTGGTGCTATTTTGTGTTCCAATGTTTTCGTTGGTTGTCAAATTATATTTCCTACGATGTTTGATGTCAAGCAAAAATTATTCTTGATTGTGAATTTTGTGGACATTTTTATTTTTGTAGGCTGCAAGTGCTGTTGCTTCAGCAACAATGACATCATTGAGTGTCGAAATCCCGCCTAATAAGCTTGTTCAGCTGGTTGCTAAGGTTTGGTTTGCATTTCAAGGCTTATTTCGAGTGTTGCATTTCGTTGGTTGTACTCAATATGTATTGGTACTAAGGTGATAACAGGGCCTTGCAGTGGAAAAAGATGAGATGCCAAGAGGGGTTTCTTCTCTTGCTAATGATTTGGGTACACTGATACCTTCTGGATATGGTTCAACGCCGGCTCCTCGAACTGCTTCTGTTGATTTTGGGTAATTACGTTTTCTAGAATTGGTTTCCTATCATTTGACTACGGCCTAAAATCATGTGTTGCTTTCTTGAAAGCTAACCTAGTGGTTTAGAGCATGGCACAGAAGAAATGGGCATTTCTACAATTTATTATTGATCCTATTTATATAGCTAATTAGGTGGTTAGCATGAATGACTCCTAGGACTGCTATGTGCATAATCTTGTCTAATAAAACCTAATAAATTAAAATTGATGTCTATTGCCAAAACAGTGCTGTCCAGGAAACAAAAGGCTCATCTAAGAGTTTCCCAAAGCATGAGACACGCCATCTTTCAGAGCACAAGGTACACATAAATTGGAAACAAAGAAATTACGTAACATATTTATTTGCATTAATTTACTAAGTTGGGCATGATGTAGATTGGTTCTGACTGGGCATCTTACTTGGTCTCATGGGTTAAACTTTCTAGAATATTGCTAGATGTGCAAGGTTTAGTCCTGATGGGAAGTTTGTTGCTACTGGAAGTTCTGACACATCAATAAAACTCTTTGAGGTGGTGATTCTTGTAGCTTTAAGTTTGATTTTCTCATCAACTATGGGCGCGGATCTAACTCCTAGGCTGTGGTATTCTGTTTCAGGTTGCAAAAGTTAAGCAAATGATGCTTCCAGAGGCAAGAGATGGTCCTGTGCGACCCGTCATACGTACATTCTATGACCACTTACAAGTAAATCAACCTTTGTTCTAATATTTTGCACAGTGGAAAATGCTTTCATATGAAAATTTTCTTCTTTCAGCCCACAAAACATTGTTAATCAAAAGCTTAGAATACCAGTATCTTATGTTGAGTATGTCATGACTATGTGAAGGAACATAAAACAAAGAAAAGCCTTCAACTAAACTGATAATATGAATGCTCAACTCCAAAATGAAATTTTCTTGAGGATGGTTGTAGTTCATATAAAACCCTATAACATATGACATCATAACCTATTGTGTTGTCAATATTGGTCTGTTTTAATTAAACATTTGGTTTAAACTTCTTTTCTGTGAACAACTAGGCTCTTACTAATTATTTCTTCTTATTTCCTTCTTTTTTTCTCTTTTTCTTGTTGCTGAGAAAAGAAAAAACTTACAACTTATTTATGGGCTCTTACTACTTATTTCTTTTTATTTTCCCTGTTTCATGCATAGATGATTAGACCAAAAAATCAGAATGTCCCTACTGTCTAATGTTATTTGAATGCAATTGCAGCCCATAAATGATTTGGATTTCCATCCTCAGAGCTCTATTCTTATATCTGGGGCAAAAGATCACACAATCAAGTATGGATTCTTCTACTTTCTTAGATAATATTTGAGGTTATTTTCGTGATTTATCCCCTTTATTTTGTCTTCCCATTATCAATAACTCTGTTGATCTTGCAATGGTAAACACAAAGCATGTATTTATACCTCTTTTTTGTCCCTTGTTTCCTGTTTTCTGTTTTTCCCCTCCTGTCTAAAACCCTTGAAAATTACCTTATTAGCTGTAAACAAACAAGATTTCATCATGAACTCTTAGGCAAGTCTTGTTGCTACTTTCAGGTTCTTTGACTACTCCAAAATGACTGCAAAGAGAGCATTCAGAGTCATCCAGGTTTGCTTGCATCTCATAATAGATTGAAGGATGATTCTTGGATTTATCTCCATGATTCAGAACTTAAAAGTACGCTCCTTTAACTAAATTTGTCCTTGTCATGAACAGGATACACACAATGTGCGTTCAGTATCTTTTCATCCTTCTGGGGAGTTTCTTTTAGCGGGTAATATGCTTTTCTCCTCCTTTTTTTTCAAAGTCATATTCACAAGTAACTTAAAATGATCTCGATTTGTGAGGAGAGAAGCTTCTTAGAAATGAAACTGCCAGTGCTGATAAGGCTGTTACATAGGCATATGTGTGTGTGTTGCTTGAACTCTTGGCGTGCATCACCTTGGTGCATATAGTTATTTGGCTTCTATAAAGGTTTATATTAAAAATCATCACAGGGACTGATCATCCAATTGCACACTTGTATGATATCAATACCTTCCAATGTTACCTATCTGTGAATGCCCCGGAAATTGATGTTAACGGAGCAATAAATCAGGCATGGCTGACCCCATCTCTTTTTTAACATGTAAATATCTTCTATCTGTAACGCACTAATAATACAATTTTTAAAAGAGCAATCAAAATCAACCTATTTGTTTCAGGTCAGGTATTCAGCTACAGGTGGCATGTATGTTACAGCTTCTAAAGATGGTGCTATTCGTTTATGGGATGGTGTAAATGCCAGTTGTGTACGGTCCGTAGTTGGTGCACATGGCACAGCAGAGGCAACCAGTGCAAATTTTACCAAGGATGGAAGGTAGAGATCATAGAATAATATCTAGGCTGGGAGAGATTAATTTCTTCTATGAAACGGTGTTTCTGCATTTAAGTGTTTGGGTGGACGAAATAATATAATACTGTTTTGTAGAGATGCCATCTCATAAATGTTTTTATGACATGGCTAATGAATTTCTGCCATATAGTATTAACTATTTAGGAATATATGGTTCCAGATGTGGTAAAATTGGAACCAGAGAAATTTAGGTTGACAAAACAATATATTACAGTAATTTACCCCTCAATTTCTAAATGTTGGATCTTGCTTCGTGCTGTTGCTGTGATATGACTCGAATGCTGGCTGTCTAGGTTTGTTCTCTCTTCTGGGAAGGATTCTACTGTGAAGCTTTGGGAAGTTGGCACTGGAAAATTGGTTAAACAATATCTAGGAGCTACACATACACAGTTACGGTGTCAGGTATGTCAGAGGGACCTTCTTTGGAGGTTGTTTCTGTTATAAATAAATAATAAAATATTTTTAGCCTGAGAAGCTGTGTGCTTTAAAAACTTTTATATAAATCTCTTCTTCCCATCTGCTCCCGTTTCTTCTAAAACAGATTCAAGTATGCAATTTATATACCAGAAGGGTACATAAGTTCACTTTTCAACTATGTAAAATCCTCAACAAAAATTAATCTCTACCAATCACCCATTATGAACCTTACTCTCCAGTCTCCACTACACTTGAATATTCTTCCTCCCTGTTGTCCCCCAGGATCCGAGAAATCAAAACAAGAATAGATCACAATTTGGTGATAAACTTTTCATGTATCCATATTATTGATGCCTTGTACGCTTCTGTGCAGGCTGTTTTTAATGATACCGAGGAATTTGTACTGTCCATGGATGAACCAAGCAATGAGGTTTGTTCACTCTTCTAAATTAGAATGGAATAGTGGTGCCTAGATTTCAATTACTAAATCTGGGGTGTTTGCAGATTATTGTCTGGGATTCTCTGACAGCAGAAATAGTAGCAAGGTGGCCCTCCAATCATATTGGTGCTTTCCGTTGGCTCGAGCACTCACCAACTGAAGCAGCATTTGTTTCCTGTGGAACTGACAGATCAATCCGGTTCTGGAAGGAAAGCCTGTAAGCCTGGGAAAACGGCCCCTCAAGAAGTGTAGATTTAGTATTTGATTTAGAATTTACTTCTGTCTGTAAAACTAGATGAATGGATAGTATGTAACCTGCACATGACCCAGAAAAGAATAGATGTAACCTGCAAATGACCCCAACTATATTGATTCAGTTTGTCTTGTCAGCTCAATTGTTATCCCTTCTTTCATTCTATACCCTGTCAACGGTTCATTTGCTGTATACAATAATGTGTATTTTCTTCGAATAAAAGTGACTGTTCAATTCATATCTACGAGCATGTGCTACATCAAATGAAACTATTGATTATCATCTAAACACCAGAGAAAGCTAGCTATGATGAACAAAAGCAGCCAAACTGAGGTATCATTATTCATAGTTCACCATTCGGAGTTCGGAAAAACAGTCGCTTCTGCAAATACTGTGGTAGGTCAGAGAAAAACCAGTTAGCAGAGTAAGCAGATTGCAAGAGAAGAGAACGGAAACATCACATATGCAAATTACAGAGTATTCATTATTCTGCGGACTGTAATTTTGAAGTGTGGAATGACTGTATAGAGTCGAAAGAACATAGCCTGGACAGATGAGAAGCCTTTTATTTATAATGTCACTAACAAAGTAACAATACTAGCAGTATAAAAAGAGAAACAAATGATCCAACTTTAAACATAAAAAAAACTTTGATCAAAACAATTCCCTTCCGTAATCTGATCAGAACTCCAACTTGTAAGTTGTATATCAGAAGGGTCGATGCAGCCCTTTGATGGGCTTCTCCACAAAAAGCAACCTTACTTGCTTAATACGTCTCCTCTTCCTTTTCACCTTCTCATTGATTGTTTCCTTCTGCTTCACAGGCTTTTGCTTCTTCTTGAAAGGCTCATGCAGCTTGTGCAACCTCGGCCTCAGCTTCAACTGACCCGGATTAGTGAGGGCAATGGCTTTATCGACGCGGTAATCACCACTCAATTTGTCCATCATCAGAAGATAAATCTTGACCCCCGGCTCACACCCATCCTCCTTCATCTTTTGCACAAGACTCACAGCATGATCAAACTTGCCAATACTACACAATGTCTTCAAAATCCGGTAATAGGCCTTGTTATCGACTTTGAGCCCTGCCGATTTCATCCTCTCAATCATTGCATCTCCCTCCTCAATCCTAGCTTCCCTATACAAGCTCCTGATCAACACCACAAACGTAGTCTCATTGGGAGCACACCCCAATTCACCACCACCATCCATTCTATGAAACAAGTTCAATGCCTCGTGGGTCTTCCCAATCTTACACAAACTACTGATCAACACGTTCCAAGTCTCTACATTTTTCGGAACCTCATTGGCCAAACGCTTCACCATTTTCTCAGCAGCAAAAGCATTTTCACAAACCTTCTCAACAACCAATTTGACTGTTGCTTTGTCCCTCTTAAGCCCATAGTCCTTGTCCATTTTATCAAAGAAAGAAACAGCAAGGGAAAACCTCCCAGCTCTGACCATCCCATCAAAATTCGAAGCAGCCGTTTTGGGTCCGGCAACGTTACGCCCACTAATAATCACATCATGGGTACCCTTGAAATCCCTTCTCGTGCCGAAATATTCCACAAAAAACGAGAGGGTCTCGTCAGTGTGATCGAAATTAGGGTTCGAGATGAGCCACTGGTTAAACCCTAGAATTGTACGGCGGCCGGCGTCAGGGGATAGAGTGAGTACAGACTGGACAAGACTAGGCGTCGGGGTGATGCGAGAGAAGCTTAATTGGAGGCGTCGGGCGACGGAGGGAGCGTAGGAGTTGGGATCCCGGAGAAGCTCAGAGGAGAGAGATTGGGCTAATTGGGTGGGTCGGGTTGATATGGAGGAGAAGGATTTAGAGAGCGAGAAATTGGATGGAGAGAGATAGTGAGTGATGCTTGATGCGGTGGTTATAGTGGATTGAAAATTGTGAAACTGGGTGGGTTTCTTGGAGGGAAATGGAATATGGGTTTGGAGAGTTGGAGAAGAAGAGGTGGAGAGGTGGCGGAGCAAGAGTCGCCGGAGTAGCAGAGGCTGTAAAGGACGCATTGTTTGGAGAGAGAGAGAGAGAGAGAGAGAGAGAGAGAGAGAGAGAGAGAGAGAGACGACAAGGGTTTAAGGGTTTTAGGGATCCGGAAGAGCGAAAATGGTGGGAAACGGTTTAACTGAAAAAAGAATAATATAAAGATCAGAAATTCGGCCCATCAGAGCCGACCCGGGATCCTTGCTCTATACATAATTTCAGGCCCAGTATTAATCTCTTAACAAGACAAGTCTAAATAAGAGAGACTTTCCTTGCCAAAAAATAAAAAAAGAGAGACTTTCCATCTTACGGATTGATGGTTTTTTTTTTTTGGCAAGATTGTGCATTGATGGTTTTGTATTACACTGGAACCAACTTCTTCTTTTTTTCGCTTTTTAACTTTTAAGTGGTTAAATTGGAGAGGATGGAATTTTCGACTTAACGTAATTGTAACTTAATTTTCTACGGTCCCTCTACGCTTTACCTAGTTGTGTCATGAATAGAAGTCCTACGGTCATTAGACTCGTGCCCTTCTAGGTTTTGTACTTTTGTTAATGCATGTTTACATCGAACTAACGCATGAGATTTTGATAAGAATTAAGCTAGTTTCTTGGTGGAAAGAAATGGTTGTGGTTAACATATGTGATTAAGCTTTCTAAAATTAAGATCCTTGTTGCACACCGGCCACTAACTTTCATGGTACGTAGATCGCCAAAAGTGATTATGGCTAGTGCACTCCCCTGTATTATAGGGTTGCTAGAAGCTAAGCCAGCCTTACCGAAAAAGAAGAACTAGAAGAGAGAAGCTAAGCCAGCCATAAGAATATAGTTAGTAGATGGATATTTTGTTGAGGTAGAAAAGTCCGCTAGTAACAGTTGGTGATGATGGAGCTGATAGATCGACGATTTAATTAATTAGTCCAAGCTCTCTATCCGCGTAATCATATATATATAATGCATCATTAATTATTGTGATTGTCATCATTGTGATCACATAATATATGATAAAGATGATGATGATGATGAACAGTGAATGCATAATTAGGCATGTCTATGTGTGGATCCCATTTTACACTAAAAATAATAAATAACGATATGCTCATTAGTTCACCACGTCACCTAGCTACCTAAACACATTTATGGATCTTCATATGGAAGCAAGGGTATATTTTCTAAGTTTGAGTTATCAAAACTGAATTAAAGTGATTGATCTTGGCTATTGACCATGGCCAGAAGAACACTACCGATATATTTTTCATTATCTATGAAACCTTTGACACCGCAGAACAACTTTGGACTAAAAGAATTCATGTACCCTCCAAATGGGTCTAGTTTTCTTCCTACCTGGGATCACAAGGACAAGTCTGTATTAGTTGATCCATTGTCCGATCGACACCACTTGACACTACTTGGGTTTGTATAATTATGTCATAATTAAGGCTTAACTAAGGACTTCATTATAAGGACCGAGTGGTCCATGGGATGAGAGCTAGCTTGCACACTTTCATTTCTCATCAAGTAGGTGTTAATTCTTTATTATGTTAAAGCATATGTTGGAGAAGCATCCAACAAGAGGAATATTATTGTGAACAGTAATGCACACCAGCTAGCCGCACTGCATTTTACTCATAAAATGTTCCAAGCTAGGTAGGGATCGATCATCCATTCATCCCTTAATATAGTACGATCTATATATAAAATTTCAGTTAATATAATATGGATTGTGTGATTAATCAGGGCGCTCGGTGGATATATATATAATGATTTTGCTCATGTGCATTCTTCTTCAGACTTTAGCCTTTCTAACCTTAATTGCTAGGGTTTTCAATCAGGCCCTGGTTAATTGCTGTTCTTTATTGAACACTTGGCTACCCAAAATCATAGTATTCTCCTGGCAAAAGCATGAAGATCATTGTGGGTGAATCTACACATCCTCCATGCTTGTAAATTGTAAAGGTGTTGAGTCTTATATAAATTCCAACTGTTAAATTAGTCAAGGGATTATGTAGGCCGGTTATTTCATATTTAAGCAAATCCCTTTTCTTCGCTTTCTAGAATCTATAAATACATATTTTTGTTATTTGTGAATTGTGAGTCATATTTATGGACATGACCGATAATAATTTTTGTATTAAGACCAAGAGAACCTAAATTCCCTTGGTAACCCATAATGTTTATTTTTGGGAGGGGTTTGGGTTGTTGTCCTCTCCTCCCTTTCCCTGTGTATTTTTTTTATATTATTAATAAATGAGTCCTAGTGCTTGATAAAAAAATTTAAAAAATAGTCTTCGAATAATACTAGCTAGCTGCCAAGAGATGCATATGCCAATTAGTGATCGATCAGAATTCCTTATAAACTTTCTGCATTCAAAATCTTCTGGTATATATGCCTGATCATATATATATATTCATATATAAAGTTTTGTGACCAAAATGTACAAAGTTTCCTACCATGATCATAATGAACCTTACATGTGAGTATGTGACCTCTTGAGCCTGCCTAGAGCCATGAAAATGAAATATTATAATTTTCTTTTGGCAATAAAAGAATTGATGACTTGAATTATGAGACCCAATTGGGCAAATTAACTATAATATTGTTGTATCATACCAGGGAATACATATAGTCTTTTCTTCTTTCTGGATTCTGGATCGATCATGTCATTATTATGTGCATGCATGATGATGCATACGTACACCTTTGTACGGACATATATACCATTTGTTGACAGTATTCGACAATTCGTTCACAATCCATAAAATCCGGCCACCATGTCCATATATATATATATATATATATATATATATATATATATATATATATATATATATATATATCGAGTGAGCTTTTAAAGAGGACATGCATCATCTTCGATCTATACTTTCATAAAAAAGTAAAGACGTCTTTACTTGGTGTATTCGAACAAAAAATACTTCAAATTATAGATTGTTTAGATATATTATCTGACATATTATATTCGTTTGTAAATTTTATGACCAAAAAATAACTAAATAATTTTTTATTTTATTAATTTTTTACAAAGATAATTATAAAATACAACATATATATAGCTTGCATTATATAATATATATATATATATATGTATATGTTCTCTTTTTTTTTTTTTTGGACAAATATGTATATGTTCTTTTCAGTGATGGTGAGATCACTTGAGATTGAGGATCGAGGCTATATATAATAGGATTAATAGCTAGTAGGAGACTAGGAGCTAGCTAGAAAACGAATATAAAGCTATCTAAGTATGGGTACGTGTGACTGAGAAATGAGAATCAGTAAAAAAGAAGGCCAAATTAAATAGTGTTAGTTAATTGGATATTCAAATTTGTTTTGCATCTTCTTTATAGCTGGAGATCTAAAAGGAGCAAAGCTTTTCACAGGCACATCTTCCTCAAAATATATTCTTGAGAAGGATTTGGATCCTCATAAAAGAGGTGACCCATATCATGATATATGCAATATTATCATTGTTTGGTCTATAAGCTAGGTTCTTATTCTCCAATCATATATATAAAGTTTTCTGGCATTGCATGTAATGATCAAATCAAAAGCAGGGAAACTCTTTTCTTTTTGTTAGTCTCACCATAATACAGGTAACTAGTCCTCAATTGATGAATTGTCCATACCTAGCTAGTAATATATATATATATACACACTAATTAAGCAGCTAGCTAGCCTTGATTATTTTCTCTTTAACTTCCACATTCAAAAGGCTATTTATATATATATGTGTGTGTGTGTGTTTGTGTGTGTGCGCGCGCAAGAGATCATAAAGATAGCACACCCGCAAAGAATAAATTTCATATATAAATGGACTATCTTACGGCATATGGATCATCGGATGTCTCTGGGACACAAATTCAAAGCATACAATATGTGACTCAAACCAAAAGTTTTTTTTGGACCACAATGCATGCCGGGTCTTGAGAGTAATGTTCTTCATATCGTAGATGTAAGACTTTGCATAAAAACTTATAAGTTTAATGTCGATTAAACTTATAAGTCTAATTAGCAAATAATAAATTTTCCCCGTATTGTCAATTAATATAGGTTTAATGTCGAAATTCATCAGACATTGTTTAAACTTGCAACCTAGCTCAACTAACTTTGATCGAGTTATATATTTGTGTTTCAATTTTATTTTATTTTATTGGAGAGAGAGAGAGAGAGAGAGAGAGAGAGAGAGAGAGAGAGAGAGAGAGAGAGAGAGAGAGAGAGAGAGAGAATTATGTTTAAAAACTTGATTAATTCTATAGATTAAAGAGGTAATTTTATACACCTGCAAACCCTAGCTAGGGTATGGTTATTGGCAACAAAATGAGAATCATCAACCCTAAAACCCTAATCGCCTATATATACGATGAATATAAATATTTTTCCTTATAGCTTAAACGACAAAAGTAATTGATAGATTCTTTCTTGGCTAGCTATAGCAGTATAGCATATGTAAGTATCTATATTAAGCCAAAATAATACTCTTTTATGTAATTAAAATTGCAAATTAAGTATGCAGAATGAGATAAACAAATCACAAACTGGCATTGCATTGCCATATATATATGATAAAAACTTTTCTACAGTACGTTAAAAAGCAAGTTCACATGAAATTAAAATAAAATAAAAACCAGTTCGCATGAAATTTATTCAAGGTCCACGTATGCCCTAGCACTTCCTGCAATATACCAGATCCCACAAATTAAGCATCATCTTAACAACTGTATGATACTCAATCAGAGATGGCAACCCTAGGAGCAGCCTTACAGACCAGAGAGTGCTTCATCTCCAAAGAAAGTTTCAGGTTCTCAGACAAGTCCACAGCATCATCAGCTGGGACCCACTTGAAGCTCTGTAGCAGCACAGCAAGCCAGAGCTCCACCGTGGCCAACCCCAAGGCTTTACCAGGGCACACTCTTCTTCCAGACCCAAACGGTGCCAACCTCAGATCAGACCCCATAATGGAAACACCGTCTTCTTCATTCATAAACCTCTCTGGTTTGAACTCACTGGGTTGAGGCCACACGCCCTCGTCGTGTGTGATGGCGAACATGTTGACCATTGCGGTGGTGCCAGCTGGAACGAAGTGGTGGCCTATGTGGGTGTCGTGGATGGCGAGTCTGGCCCAGGACAGGAGAGGTCCTGGTGGGTGCATTCTTAGGGTTTCTTTGACTATGGCACGGAGGTAAGGGAGGTTGGGGAGGTCGGAATCGGATACAGATCGAGAAGGGCTGCCCACCGCGGTGTCGATCTCCGATTGGGCCTTGGCTTGGATTTCTGGGTGGAGAACCATTCTGGCAAGAATCCACTCTAGCAATATTGACACCGTGTCAGTTCCCCTGAAGATCATTTCCTGAAATATTTGTAAGAAAAAGTTTTCATGACATTAGGCAAGAAGAATAAATATAAAAACATGAAATTTATAGGTTGACAGTTACTTGATTAATATGAAATTTACTAAGATAACAGTTAATTAACACGAATAATTAACATCTCGAATTAGTGTGGGATCGAATAAAAACTAAAAACTTGAACAAATAGAAAATTGAAGAAAAAAAGTTCAATATTGTACAAAAGTTTAGCTATAAACTGTGGTACTTGGATAATAATAACAAACAACAATACTGGCATGGTAATTAACCTAATTAACAAAATTGGTACTTGGATAATAATAACTAATAACAGATCAACTTACCCACAAAACTGCAATCATATCAGAGTCACTGAGTCTGTTCTCCTTCTCCAAATCGAGAAGCACATCAACAAAATCACCACTACCTTCATCACAACCACCCAAAACTCCATTATTATCAGCCCTCTTCACCCTATGTTCCTCTATGATTTTCCCAACAAACTCATTCACCTTTGCCACCAATTTCTTGCACCTTTTTCTCACACCTTGCAAGTCCAACAATCCCAAAAGAGGAAAGTGGTCACTCCAATTGAACACCCCAAGCAACTCATACCCTTCACTCACCAAACCCTCAAGCACATGACCCTCCTCCTCCCCCTCTTCTCCAAACTCATAGCTCCTCCCAAACACACTCGTCATCACATTGTTCAAGGACCCAAAATGCAACACCTTCCTGACCTCAACCTCACCATTCTTCTCCATCAAAACCCTCATTTCCTCCACCATTCTATGCCCGATTCCCTCCCTAAACCCCCCGAAACAAGCAATCCTCTTCGGGCTGAACAAGTGGGTGGATGAGATTCTCCTCAAGCCTCTCCAGTACTCTCCGAAGGGCGCAAAGCCCATTGCTTTGTGGAACAAGAGCTCGTAGGCCGACTCTTTGATCGGCCGGTCAGCGAAGGCCGAGCTGTTCAGAAGCTCTTTGGCCGTGTCCGGTTGGCTGGAGATGACAAAGCGAGTGAACCCGACTGAAAACGCCATCAGAGGTTTGGCCCTTGAGGTCTCGGCGAGCTTGGCAAGGACTCTGTGAGTGAGGGAGCCAGTGAAGGCCAAGATCAAGCCTAGAAAAGGAAGGCCGGAAGGGCCAGGGATGACTGGCCTGGGTTGGACATGGGGTTTGGGCTTGGACAGAGCCCAAGCGAGGCCACCGGGTGAGAGCCAGAGAGAGAAGACGAAGACGAAGACCAAGAGACAGAGAAAAACCTCCAGGTTTAGAACTGATGAAAACCCAGTTGGGGGAATGAAGAGAGAGAAGTTGGGTTCCATGGACATTTTTGAGCTTTTTTCTGTGTTTGGTTTGGCACTAGTGGAAAAAAGCTGAGGGATGAAGTATTGTGATGATGGGAGGAAGAAGAAGAAGAGTGCGAGGTTTATATAGAAATTAAGGAGTGGCTTTTCGATTAACTCAACCTGGTTACCTGGTATAATCATTTTCTTACAGTCGTTATATGCCCCCGGGGTTAATGCTTAATTAATAATTTCTTACTTTTGAGTTTTGAACGATCAAAGGCCCTTGCAAATTTGCAGTTTGGTTTCGTGAAATTATGATTCTGCCATTGCGCCAAGTTGGTACTTGGATTGCATGCGAGGCTGAAAATGTCGTTTTACTATATATGGTTAGTAGTGTAATAGTCGCGCTTATGACCTACGTTGTCTAACACTCAAACTCAAATTCAATGTGATAATAAGAAAATATCAGCCGTTACATTATTTATGGGTTGATCCTTCTAGCGTTTTTCAGTAAAGTATTATTATTTTTCTATTAATTTGTTGAATTTCTACTTTTATCATGTTATTATGGTAGTATATTATTTTTGGTACATATATATGTACTTATTTCTACATTTATATGCTAGTGAGTTGTGTCAAAATGTCAAAATAGAATTACCAAAAATTGAACTCCTGAGTTATGCATAAAATTAATATTGCTCTCGTTGACAACAAGTAACTTTGTTTTTTTAGAAGATTTAACAGCACGTAATTTGATGTTTCCCATTGATTAAGAAAATGCCGTTTTTTAATTGTAAATCATTATTTTGGATGCAGATCTTGATAAATTCCAGAACGAAACTACAATTTTGTCTTTTAATTTCTGAAAATTTCCTTAACTGTACGTACGTTAAGCTTTCTGACTTTTATTGCAACAATGGTCTCGAAAAAGTAAAGAAAAAATAATCTTGTGCCTCTTGAGCATCCGTTGGAGCGATGAATAACTTGTTTCCATTTTCTGATTGTTATAGCGCATTAGTGCATCAACTGGCTCTTTATTATCCTATCGAAAAAAAAAAACTGGCTCTTTATTAATTACCCATAAATTTCTTATTAATAGTGACAGACTGACAGTGAAAATGAAGAGACTTGGTGAAATGCATGTTATGTGTCAATTGTCAAATGCCAATCACTGTTATTTTCTTTATTTGTTATATATATATATATGCTTAATTCTTTTTCCCAAAATTTAATTTCAATCGCAGCAGAGATATACCATGCCCTTTTAGCATTAATTTGACTACTAATTAATTAAGAGTCATTTTTTACATTTCAAGACTTTGTACAGTTGCGAGACCATCATATATACAACAGTCGACATGTCCAATATATATTCCCACAAAAAATAAACGTATGCGATCCTTTTGTTTTAGAGAAATAGAATGACATAAATTAAACAACGTGAATAACCAAATGCATGTTTAACATTATGTAATATGTATATATTTACGTACATGTATGTTTATATCTATGTGTATGTATATGGATGTGTATATTTCTTCCACTCCCAAAGGCCAAAAGGCCAATTCTAACGCTAGGTTCGTTGGCTGTTGAAAGATACAAATAAATATTAATGAGGAAATTAAAAACTCCGGACGAGTTCATCAAAACTAATTGATCTTGACCAATATAATTCTCACACTTGTACTTGTACGTACTTAATTTGCATTATATTTTTTAAAAAGGGCATTTTAATTTTTTTTATTCTGTAAAAATGCCATCATTGGGATATATTACGTACACATCCCTAGCTAATTTCTTCTTCGCATTCCGCTCCTCTCTCCTAAGAATAAACATGTACAAGCCAAACAAAAAAATTAAAATGCAAAGTACAAGTGTGGACGTTCAGACTAGCTAGTTAGGACGATAGTTTTTTCCAATTAATAATCCACTCATACTCGAATGGCTACCCAAACTAATTAATATGAATTAAATTTCAGTATACGCGCGTACGTATCCAAGATGAATAAAATAACTAATTACATGTACGTTAATAATAGAGGTTGAACGTTAATTTGAATTGGCATTATGCATGCTGCACTAAAGTTGTCCAAACTAAACTGCGCCCTAGCTTACATCAACTTATTGAGAAAAATATTATTGCGTTAATTTTCTTGATGGACGTTAACATGTTTGGTGTGTCTGCTGAATGAGCAGCAGAAATGGAATCCCGGAGCCTGTGAGAATTGTTTATAAGTTTTAAAAGGGTTTTCTGCTTCCTATCTTTGGGACGAAACCCTAACCCTCCACAACATGTTGGTGAGCTAGACAACATAGAGACATAATGTTGAAGGTTTTGACCGTATTGGATAAAGTAATGGAGTATTGTCACTATTGTGTTAAATAAATTTACTCAAATTGGTTATGAACCCTGATTACATTTCTTTATGCTTGCCCAATTAAGCATGCACTTGTTCCCTCTCTCGTTCGATTAGGGTTAGAATATTAGATATATACTAAGTAATAGTACGTACCCAACAGCTGTAATAATATATATGCTTAATCAATTTACCTCTAGGTAAACGTATAGATTCCATTTATAAACAACCTGCAGACAGTACGTCATGCGTATCTTATATATATATATATTCAATACTAAGGTTGAAAATTGGGTCAAACACAGGATCTTTTACCAGCAGGATCGATCTCCAACATTTACTTGCTTTGTAAGTTTAGAACATGCAATTACCTAGGACCTGGCAATTAATTAACAAGAGAGTTAACTACTTAATTAGTATTTTTATTACAATAATACAGATAATCAAAATAATTAGGCCTAAGGCACGTACGTGTATATCATGATGATTTTTCGATCTGCATTAGGGTTTTGATCTGCATATATGATATATATATATATATATATACATGATAGTACGTACATATATATATATATTGCAGTAGGGTTTTGATATGCATGAGGAATTAAGAAGTGGTTAAAAATCATAATTTGATTATGATTTTTTTTTTATTTGGTGAGAAAGTAAGATAAAGCTAGCGATTTTTGTAAAAAAAAAATCGTATTTTTTTTTATCCATAAAAAATTCGTGTGTTATAGTCCATAATATTGGTCATTGTGGGTGATCGAGAAACAAAAGAAAAATTGTGATTTTTTAGTATGAACATTAAGAATAATAAAAAAAATTCATAATTTTGTTGGTACGGGAAGTACTTTTTATTTATTTTTCAAAGTGGGAAAACGAAAAAATTTGTAAAAAATAAATGGTTTGAAATTTTTGAATTTCATCTATTGAAAAAGTTTCTAAAAATTACGAGATTATGGAATGAGAAAAATTTCAATAAAAATATATCTTGGCAAAGTTTGGTAAATTTGGACGTGACGAGAGGGCACCTTAGTATGCCTCATTGTGAATATTTTTTGTAATTTTTATGTGTCATAATGTCATCATTCGTAAAACATGATCTTTAAAAGGTGTTTCAATCGACGAAAATAAAAAATCAAGAGTGAATTTTTGTTTATGAACTTTTTAGTTTTTTTACTTAGGAAATTCGTAAAAAAAATATGTCGAGATTTTTGCATTTCATCTGTTTAAGAATCACTTAAAAATCATAATTTGACGTTGAGAAAATTTGGGTGAGAAAGTAAAATCATGCGATTTTAGCTAAAAAACTAGGTATGATAGTTTTGGCAAATTTTAGATGAGAAACCAAGATCTCATAATTTATTTCTTTTTTTAATTTCGTCACAAGCATTTGAAAATTTCCACACCTTCACATTTCCACTGATCATGCACTGAGCCGCTGAGGTACCTGCTCTCTAAGAAATAAGGAATTTTCCCAAAAACCAACCAGAGAGCTCTTTGATCCAAACTTAAAAAATGCAGAGGCTTCTTTCTGTGAAATTAGCCTCAAACCTCTCCAAAAAGTTCTCCACCACCACCACAAGCTCTTCTCTTTTCCACTTTGAGCCTCACAAAACCTTTCCTCTCATCAAACCACCCCAAACCCAAAATCACTTCTTTAGCTCCTTTCCCACATACCCACTTCTCCATCAGTACAATCTCACACGGAAAATTCATGGGTTTCTGTCCAACCCAATACTCAGGAGGCACTTTTTGTTGGATTCCGCAAATACCCTTTTGAGAGTATCAAGCAAGAGGCTTTCGAATTGCAGGCTTGGTTTTCTCCAAAGCAAAATTAACAAACAGAGTTTTCAGTTCATCCCAAGTTCTAATTCTCAGGGGGGTGCTAGGTAATGTTTTTTGTTTTCCGTGGAAGTGTCTCATTGATTTCAATGAAATTTGTAAGAAAATGAAGGAAAGCTAGAAACTTTACAACGAATTCCTAGTTTCCTTTGGTTCCTAGTAAGCATTGAAGTTGAAGAAATGTTTAGTTTTAGTTTTATATATATGAAAAACATATGATTTCACTTATTGAAGAAAAACATATGGAAAAGAGAAGCACAAACATATATTTTCCATTTTGAATCATGATGGCTTATCCATAATGGCCTCTGTTTAGGAAGATTATTTAGACACATTGTCCAAATTAGGGATCAAGAAAAACTCTGTACTTTCATAACAATTTGTTTTACAGAAGTGTGAAGTGTACATCCACTTTTCCGGAAGCATAGTTATTCCCTTTTCTTGTTGAAAAAGTAAAAAACTAAGAGAAAAAAAACCTGTGCAGGAGGGACTAACAAACGTGCAGGTTGTAGATTATGGTGCAATGGATTGAACATCTGTAGTACGTTGTGTATTTTGTGTTGAGTGTTGACCATTGTTTGTTGTTTTGGTTTTCAAGTTTTGCATGTTAATCTTCAACACAATGTGTTTCAATATTATAGTCCTTTTACTGGAAGGCATAATTCTGCTCTAACCATATTTTTAGTATCTTTCCTGTGGATGACTTATTTATTCTGTTTGCAGGAGATCATGGTTCCAAAGGGTATCAAGCAATGACATGGTTTTGGGATTGATTATAGCTAATGTTGCTGTTTTTTGTTTATGGAAGATAGCAGACGGTCTATTCATGTACAAGAATTTTACTGTGAGTCCTAAATTTGAATTTATGTACTACTAATTGTTGTCAACTTTTCATATTTAGACTTTATTTCATGACACTTCTTTGTGGGATCTCTCTTGTTGAGGAATTAACTTCTTTGTATTTGAATGTAGAGTTGTAGACCCATTGGCTACTTATAAGTGACCCTAAACTAAAGAAAACAATACGTTGACGGATGGACTCTTTATAGCTGCTTAGTATTCTAGTCTGAATTTCAATTTCCTAACTTGTTAATTTTCTTTAAGCAGATCTCATTATACCAGTTTAAAAGTGGACGTCTTCACACATTGATAACTTCTGCATTTAGTCACATTCATGTTGGGCATATCGTTTCTAACATGATGGGACTGTATGTTTTTGGGATGAATGTAAGCTCAGCTTCTTAAAAAGCTCTTTCTCTTTCTGGCTCCAGGTTCAAATTTTTCTTATGACACACATGTCATAAATGATTCCTGTAAGCTACTAAATTTTGTTTTGAAATCCGTTTCATCGGAGAAGTTGTCATAAAGCTTGCTTGACTTATTAAGTTGATTCTTGCTTAATCTTTATGAAGTGGTGTATTCAATAAGTTTCAATCATGCTTCTCTGGTTTTCGTGCATAGATCAGATTGGAAGAGTTTTTGGGCCTGGATTTTTGCTCAAGTTGCATTTAGCTGGAGCTATTGGTGGCTCAGTCTTTTACTTAGTGCACCATGCCTTTCTGGCCGCATCATCAAAGGTACCATGATACTCAAGATAACGACTCAATCAGCTTCCTGTGATACAACCATTATCAAGGATTGAGTCAGTGTTTCACTGTTTTGTAGCCTTAAAAGAATTATTATTATCTACAATTGAAATTTCTGACAAATTAGTCGATACTGTAGATGGAATTAGCTGTAATCAAGATTACATGGGATTGTTCTACCAAAAAAAAATCATAGAATTGTTCAGTAGACGACTAGATTGGTGATAATTCACTGCACTTTACTGATTATATATATAGTATTCTTATTTTCACAATGTGCTGTTTGCAGGGCAGATCAATTTTGCAGGGCAGATCACTTGATGTTAGGCACCCTTTAATAATTCCGGGATTGGTAAGCTATTTGCAACCCTTTACATTACGTGGTCTTAACATTTCTCAACGAACCAGGCTACTGAATGATAGTAGATTCTCTGTTTATCATTTCCAACAAATTTTAAAAGCCTATAAATAAGACGAGTACTAAATGAAATAAAGCATGAAAGGGATGTGTTTATTTTTTGGCAGAATTAGCATGAATCATCGTATGAAGTTTATTAATGGCAATAGGAATGTATATATATATATATATATATATTTTGCATGAGCTTTGGGTTTGTATTTCTTCTCCCCTTCTTATTTCTCTTTTTATTAAAGAATTCTGAAGTGTCTGGTGTGAACTCTTACTGAGTGTCTGGTGTGAACTCTTACTGAGTGTCTGGTGGAAATTTAAGTCATTTAACTATCTAGTCTGTTTGTGACATTTAGGGTGCAAGCGGTGCTGTTACTGCTATAATTTTGCTTGATATATTCCTCCACCCCACAGCTACCCTCTACTTTATCATACCGGTTCCTACCATGCTGCTGGTAAGTTTTCTTCTATGTTGTGTGATTTGTTGAGGCTATTGTGCAAATACTTAATATAAGTTACCTCTCTCTTTTCTATATTAGGGGATCTTTCTACTTGGGCAGGATTTCTTAAGGGTCAAAGCGGTATGTTGGTTTCTACTGTTTTCACACTTGTGTATGTGCATTGCCCTTGAAATTGAGTAGGAGTTGATTTTCATCACTCAATAGGTTTAGAACCGAATGAAAATCTTGACAACTGACCTTGTTCATTGTGCCCTAATGAGTTCAAACTCCAGAATTTCCTTTCCATGCCATCAAACCTCTGTCATTGTCGTTTTCTAGTAAACCTAGTGATAACTGGTAACATTATGTTGTTATTGCAGGGATACAATCATATCTCAGGATCTGCACACTTGGGCGGCGCCACAGTTGCAGCCATAGTCTGGGCACGACTTCGGAAGGGGCGTCGTTTAGTTTAAATGGCTCTGCATATTACTTATGTTCCGAGTAGGAAACTAAGATGTTCCAGCATGTTGACTGTTAGTCAGTGCCTTCAAGTAGGAAACTAAGATAATGTGAAGTTCTGATACATTTTAGGAAAATCGAAGGAACAACTATTCTCTGTATATCGAGGAAAGTAATCCTTATTTCCTTCTTTCAAAAGCATATCATGCTATGAAAGAGAACTCAGAGATTCAACTTGACCTTGACCTTTGGTGTTCTAAAGAAATGGCTGCTTATATGAAGTTTCCATTTACTTTAGTGTAATTCTCATTCAAAATCATTACTACATGTTCCCTTTTCCATTGCTCCCCAGTTCAAACTTTTTATCCTTCAATTATCGGCCAGTTCATGAAACTGGTTTGTCTGTTGACCTGGTTCGTCCTCTAAAATATTCAAGTTAACTAGTCATTTAAAACCAAACGTTAATTAAGCATTAAACGGAGTTACCGGCGGTCAAAACTGGTGTCCACACGCGTCATCAACCAATTGGTGTGTCATCCATGTTACTCTTTTTCCTTCCTTCATTTGAAAATTTCCACGCCTTTCACATTTCCATCTTCATAAGAAAGAGAAAGGACGTGTTTTACTAAAACCCCACCAAAGATCTCTTTGATCCAAACTTGAAAAATGCAGAGACTTCTTTCTCTGAAATTAGCCTCAAACGTACCCAAAAAGCTCTCAAACTCCACCACCACTACCACAACCTCTTCTCTATTCCAGTTTCAACCTCACAAAACATTTTCTCTCACAAAACCACCCCAATCCCAAACCCAAAATCACTTCTTTAGCTCCTTCCCCACACACCCTCACAACACTCTCACTCAAAGAATTCATGGGTTTCTCTTCAACCCATTACTCAGAAAGCAATTTTTGTTGGATTCCGCAAATACCCTTTTGCGAGTATCAAGCAAGAGGCTTTCGGATTGCAGGCTTGGCTTTCTCCAAACCCAATTTCCCAAACAGAGTTTTAACTCCAACCCAAGTCATAATTCTCATCAGAGTGCCCGGTAATGTTCTTGTTTTCAGTCCAAGTGTCCGATTGATTTTAATGACTTGTAAGAAAATGAAGGAAAGCTACTAAATTAACAAAGAATTCCTAGTTAACTCGATTTCCATTGTCATATTTAATCTATCAGGCATGAAAAAAAGCTCTGCACTTTGATAACGGAGTTTTTTTTTCCAGTTGCTTTGATAGTGTAAAAGTGACTGCTTTTCTACTCTTTTTTTCTGGGGGCAGTGGATTGAACATCTGCAGTTTTGTATTTTGTGATGACTAATATTTTTTGTTTTGGTTTTCAAGTTTTTGCATTTATTGCATCAACAACAATGTGTTTCTGATATTATAGTCCTGGAAGTTTTTTCTGTGAATAACCTGTTTCTCCGTTTGTAGGAGCTCATGGTTCCAAACCGTATCGAGCAATGACATGGTTTTCGGGTTGATTATGGCTAATGTTGTTGTTTTTCTTTTATGGAGGCTAGTAGACCCTGTATTCATGTTCGAGAATTTCACTGTGAGTCCTTAAATTTGAATTTATGTGCTACTAAATGTTGTTAACTTTTTATATTGAGACTTTATTTCCTGCCATTTCTTTGTGAGCTCTTCCTGATATATTTGAATGTATCCATTGGCTACTTACAAGTGAACTATTGGAAAGACTCAACGAAACAAAATGTTGATGGACGGACTTTTATAGCTGCTTAGTATTCTAGTCAGATAATATTCCATTCCTAACTTAAGTTCTCAACTTGTTCATTTTCTCTAAGCAGATCTCATTATACAATTTTATGGGTGGACGTCTTCACACATTGATAACTCCTGCAATTAGTCACGTGCATGTCGGGCATATGATTTTTAACATGATCGGACTGTATTTTTTTGGGAGGAATGTAAGCTCAGTTTCCTCAGAAACTCTTTCTTTCTTGCTCTTGGTTCATGTTTTTGTTACGACACGTCATAAATGATTCCTGTAAGCTACTAAATTTTGTTTTGAAATTTGTTTAGTTGGAGACTCTATCATAAAGCTAAGCTTGCTTGACGTATTAAGTTGATTCTTGCATAGTCTTTATGAAGTGTTACATTCAATCAATCAGTTTCAATCATGCTTCTTTTGTTTTTGGTGCATTAATCAGATTGGAAGAGTTTTTGGGCCTGAATTTTTGCTAAAGCTGTATCTAGCTGGAGCCATTGGTGGCTCAGTCTTTTACTTGGTGAACAATGCTTTCCTGCACCTGACCACATCATCAAAGGTACTGTGAAACTCAGGATAACAACTTGATCACCTTTGTTTGATTCAGCCATTATCAAGGATTGAGTTGGTGTTTTGTAACCTGAAAAGAATTTATCATCTGCAATTTGAAATTTCTGACAAAAAAGTATATACTGTACATGGGATTGTTCTACCCAAAAAAAAAAATCATACAATTGTCCAGTAGATAACTAAATTGATAATAATTCACTGCACTTTTGCTGAATATGTAGTATTCAGTATTCTCACAATCTGCTGTTTGCAGGGCAGAACAAATAATATCAAGGACCCTTTCAACATCCCGGGATTGGTAAGCTATTAGCAACCCTTTACATTCTGTGGTCCTTACATTTCTCAACATACCAGGTTACTAAATGAAACTAGATTGTCTGTTTATCATTTCCCAACAAGTTTTAACAGCCTGTAAACAAAAATAAGTGCCAAAGGAATAAATAATGAAAGGGATTTTTGTTTGCCAGAATTAGCATTGCGAGCTTTGGGTTTCCATTTCTTTTCTCCTCCTTAATTCTCTTTTTATTAAAGAATTTTGAAGTGGGAACTAAGTGTCTGTTGTCAAATCTTACCCTGGTTCCCGTAAGAAAAGCTACCATGTTGACTTCTTTTTGAAAGATTTGTTATTTTCCTAAACCCTATAACTTAAAGGTTTATGCATGGCATTGTGAGGCACAGTCTCTTTGCTCAAGTCACTGTTTGTTTAATTGTTTTCTGGCATATTTATGCCTTGCATAGCATAATAGCACAAGGATAGTTATGCAGTAGTGAGAGATCATGAATAGTTTAACATAGACCTGCACTCCAGCAGCTTCATTCTTTTCATCGATTGTTTAACCAGAAGTCCAAAAGTTGATCAGCTAACTTTGATCAGCTTCATATAACTCTCGAGTCTGTTTGTGACATTAGGGCGGCGCAAGCAGTGCTGTTAATGCTATCATGTTGCTTGATATATTCCTTCACCCTACAGCTACCTTCTACTTAATGTTTATCATACCAGTTCCTGCCATGCTGCTGGTAAGTGTTCTTCTATGCTTTTGGCCAAAAAAAAAATGGTGTTCGTCTATGCTGTGATTGTTGAGGTTATGATGCAAATACTTAAACTAAGTTACCTCTCTCTTTTATTTTTTTCTTCCCTATTTTAGGGAATCTTTCTGATTGGGAAGGATATTCCAAAGATCATGGAGGTATGTTGGTTTCTACCATTTTCACATTGCTGTGTGTGCATTAAATAGAGTAGGATTTGAATAATGATCATCATCACTCGATGGGGGTTTAACAAATGAGTTTTAAAAGTCCTCGTTCATTGTGGTGTTTTTTTTTTCCTGTCCATATTGTTCACTCATCAAGTGAAATAACCGAGCAAGTTGGCATGACCAAGCAGCATTTCTTCTTGTTTTCTACTTTTCTAGTAAATGTTGAGGTAACATTATGTTGTTATTGCAGGGAAGCTTTCATGTCTCAGGATCTACACACTTGGGCGGCGCCACAGTTGCAGCCATAGCCTGGGCACGACTTCGGATGGGGCTTCGTTTATTCTAAATGGCTCTGCAGATTACTTGGGCAACATTTTGTAGTTGTTCTGGGTAGGAAACTAAGATATCCCAGCATGTTAACTATTAGTCAGTGCCCTTCCAGCAGGTCTTAAAATACCAACACAAACTTGGATGTTGAACTTTACCTAATGTGAAATTCTGATGATTCAGATATATAAAAGGTAAAACAAAAGACGCAGGAAAGTTTTCTATATTTCATTTTTCAATGCGAAAGCATACCATTCAACTCGGGGGTTCCACCGATTTTTTTGTTTTCCTGATTTCTAAGGAGAATGTCGCTACTTTTCCGTGACAAGCAGGGTTCCTTGGGAAATCTGTCCCCTGGTTTCTATTTGAATAGCTTCTTCATTCTCCACTGCTACTAGCTTCTTCATTCTGTCTCGGCTTCCATATGCACCATGATAATTATTAATACAACTATACAAGTCATAGATGACTTCTGGGCAAGGTGATGCATTCGATATGAATCAGAACAGATAGCTGATTCGAATAATGACAGATATCAAAACAATAGATTTGCTTTAAAACGAAGCAGAGAGTTGACTGATATCACTTCTAGTTTCCGCAACACCAAACGAATACAGGAAATTCCAGCCATTGTATGTCTTTCAATCCTTCTGCCAAAACCACCTCTTCTTCGCTTTGAAAGATATCACAATCACTCATGTATCAGGAATGCAAACCCAAATTTCAACTCACTTCTGTGCAGGCATAACAAAAGGCAACTGCCAATACCGACTAGTATGTTCCCTATGCACCTGAACTGTTCATGCCATTAAACAACTCTGTCATCCATTCACATTACAAGATACAGAAGTCCACCAGGTAAAGGGGTGCACAATCAGTGACCCAGTGATTCCATAAATGATTTTGTGTTCATAACGTCATCTTTGGATTCTGGATAACTTGGAGGCTTAAAAAGCTTCCAAAGTCCAGCAGGATGTTGGTTTCGAACTTTACCATCTCCTGAAAATCTCCCAAATATTTTTTCACAATCCGGATATGGCTTGACATACAGGTTATAGAATCTAAGCCTGCTAGGCTTGATCAGACCCTTTAACCCCACTTCACAACCAAGCCCACCTTTAGATCGCAAATGCTCTATCACATTGTACCGAGGAATGATTTGCTTCTCAAAATTCACACCCAAATACTCTGGAACTTCAACCAAACAACGGATATTGAACTTCAAGGTATGTATTAAAAACTCAATCTTCCTCTCAATGTCCTCCACCTTATATATGATTGACCTTGGCTCCTTCCACAACGCCTCAAAAGCCTCTCTCCGAATCAACCCATGTTTGCACAAGCAGTCAACTCTCAATTTCACTTCAAAGCCAGCTCGAAATTCTCCATCATTGAAAATCTTCTCCATGATAGGTTTCCTACATTTCAAAGTCCTTAACCATTCCAAACAACGCGAAAATTCACCCAATTCCATGCCTAGAACTCTCGGCTCTTTAATGATCTCTCTCCTAATCACATCCTCACTAAAGCCGCAATCTTTAAACTCACAAAGCAATGGCTTTAATCTATCTTCAACTCCAAATCCTATAACCCCTGGAAAAGAACAAAGAACCCGATCAATTCCATCCCTTGGAAATCCAAATCCCACCAAGAATTCCAGCCTCCTTTGAATTTCCCTCTCATTCATCAAAATCACTCCTGCACAGCCCTCTAAAACCCTACTGACAGTGCCATCATTAAACCCTAAACCCCTCAAGGCCTCCACGCTCTTACGAACACCATCTGGGTCAATCTGAAACCTCTTAGATTGCTCCAAAACACTCTTAATCATCAACGGGGAAGCACTCAAAAGCCCCAAATTCGAGAACCCCATTTCCCATTTCTTAAGGAACTCAAAATCCAAAACCCCAGGACAGTCACATATCAATGAAACGATGGAGTTCTGCGGAATATTGAACGATGAAAGAATAACCAGAGACTTCTCTAATTCTTCTGAGTCTGAATTAAGTAAAAACTGATTCTTGGAGAGGAAATTGTGGGCAAGGGAAGAAGGAAAGCCGTACCTTTGGAGTAAAATGGCGAGAGAAACTTGATCCCTAGACTGGGATTGCTGGGAAAATCTGGGTTTTTGTGGATTTGATGAAAAAGATTGGAATTTTTGGGTCGAGAACGTTGGGTTTTGTTTGGGGGTTAAAGTGACTGTGAAGCGGGAGACAATGGTTCTCGTCAGAATCCTTATGGTCATTATTTGACAATTCTGGGTGCGCAGAGACCAGTTACATGTAGCTAGTCATATATATACTAGACCGCTGTTACGCGGTAAAAGTAAAAATAAGATGAAATGTGGGGCGAATTTTTTTTTAAAAAAAAGAAAAGAAAAGAGAATTTGTTATTATTTATTTATTTGAAATTTGTTAACCATATTGTTAATTCGTTACACTTTAGCTTTATGAGAGAGTTTAGTATAAATCTTCATTTTTTTTTTAGCTAGAAAACTTGTTCAATAATTCACAAATTTGAGTATTTGAGTAAAATTGTCAATAACTTTTCGAGACAATTGAATTGTGAGTCCTATATTTTCTATATAACTTGGGCTTTAACAAAGGAGCCGAGTAGAAATATATTCAAGTTTATTTTTAAAGATAAACGAATTGTTCACAAATTTTAAAAGCCGAATATATTAGTTCAAACTCAACTCATTTTCTTATAGAGTTTAATATTGAGTTGAAGTACAATTTTTTTTTGTTGAGCCAATTTACACCCCCAAATTGAACTAGTATTGCTCGTTAGGGACAAGATCAATGTCATCCCTTACTTAAAATTGAAAGCAAATTCTTTTTTTACCTTAAATTGATAATGGCAATGTTTTTTTTTTTTTTTTCTGAACAAGATAATGACAATGTTACATAGGAGCCACAATTGTAAAATTCAGAACTTATTTGCTAACATTACAACTTATAGGGGGATAGACCAGAAAAACAATTAGTCTTTTTTTTTAACATTGTAGTATTGTACCACCTGGCACCTAAAGCCCCTGGTACACAAGTTACTTCCTCTAGGAGTAGAAGGATCATGCCAATATCCGCTTAGAGTGACTCACAAGTCCCAACTCACAAGTTAGTAATTTAGTTTCTTTCATTTCCTGCATTTGAAATTTTCCACCCCTTCACATTTCCTTTGATCTCTAAGTAAAAAGAGAGAAAATTTTCCCCAAAACCCCACCAAAGAGCTTTTTGATCCCAAATTTTTTTTAAAAATGCAGAGGCTTCTTTCTGTGAAATTAGGCTCAAACCTCCCCAGAAAGCTCTCAACCTCCACCACCACCACAAGTTCTTCTCTTTTCCACTTTCAACCTCGCAAAACCTTTCCTCTCACCAAACCACCCCAAACCCATACTCAAAATCACTTCTTTAGCTCCTTTTCCGCACACCCTCTTCTCCATCAAGCTCATTCATGGAGGTCGCAGCACAATCTCACACAGAAAATTCATGGATTTCTCTCCAACCCATTACTCAGGAGGCACTTTTTGTGGGATTCCGCAAATACCCTTTTGAGGGTATCAAGCAAGAGGCTTTCGGATTGCAGGCTTGCCTTTCTCCAAAGCAAATTTCCCAAACAGAGTTTTAACTTCAACCCAAGTAGTAATTCTCATCGGAGTGACTGGTAATGTTTTTTTATTTCTGTCTAAGTGTCTGATTAATTTCAATGACTGTAAGAAAATGAAGGAAAACTAGTCATTTCACAAACAGTAGTTGTTTGCTTCCGTTAAACCCAATTTGCCTTTGATTCCTAGCAAACTGTACAGTTGAATTGGAGTTATTTGTTTTGTATATAAAAATTTCAGGACTGTGAGAAATTGTTTGTCACTAAATTGGGGTTTTTTTTTTCTGTTAAAAATTCTTTTTGGCTTCTTGTCTTTAAATTTTCACGATTGATTTGACCCATGAGAGAAAAGCAATGTGGCCGGAAACAGAAAAGGATAACACGTTTCGATTTTTGAGTGGTAGAGTGTACAAGTTTTTCCGTTTATGTGTTGCCTCTTTTATTCATCACAAAAGCTCCTGCATACTTCACTGCAAATAGCCATTTGATATCCTCTGCTACAAAAATTATATGACATTATATATAGTTAACTATTAAAATATGACTTCTATTGTTTAGGGAATCAAGGAAAAGATTTTCTAGTAGTTGATATACATTATTAAGTATTAAAACCATCTCCAAGATAGAAATGTGAAATTACTGAGTTTGTGAGTTAAAAGAAAAACGAGTACTGGTATGTGACAAATTGTCATATTGCTAGACTTGCTGGGTATGACTAGAGGTATTACTTTACTTGTTGACCTGTGGTCATTTTCATCATTCTGAATTAAGTGAATTAAGTATTGGTTTCAAATCTAGTTTCTGATTCGGCTTGTTTCTTCGACTTTTGCTACAAAATAAGTACCCTTTCAAAATCTGTGATTTCACTTATTGAAGAAAAACATATGGAAAAGAGAAGAATATCAAACATAGTAGCCGACTTTTGAGTTGGTCTTCACATTATAGCAGGCAGGAGTTCTCACATTTTAACTTTCCATTTTGATATTTCCATCTATTATTCAGTAGCCAAATGCATTCCATCATCAAGAAAAGCTCTGCATTTTGATTACAATATTTATTTATTTTTCAATTGCTTTGATAGTGTAAAGTGTTCATCCTCTTTTCCCGTAGTTTCTTTATTCCATGAGCATGTCAAGAAACCTCAGTTAGTCCCTTCTCTCTGTTGAAAAACTGGAAACCTGAGAAGCCATTTTGTCTGCTCCTATGCATCTCAAGGAGGAACGTTGCTTTTCTTGGGGGTTGGGGGAAGGGAAGCCCAAGGAGTGGTGGGTAGTGGTGCTGGTAGTCGACTATGGTGCACTGGATATAACATCTGCAGTTCTGTATTTTGTGATGACTATTGTTTTGGTTTTCAAGTTTCTGCATTTATTGCACCAACAATAATGTGTTTCAAATATTATATTAATGGAAGGCATACTTCTGATTTTACCATATTTGTAGCTTAAGACGGTGCATGGAAGATCTTTACTATGAATAACTTATTTCTCCTGTTTGCAGGAGATCATGGTTGCGAAGGCTATCAAGCAGTGACATGGTTTTGGGATTGGTTATAGCTAATGTTGCTGTTTTTCTTTTATGGAGGATAGCAGACCCTGGATTCATGTATAAGAATTTTACTGTGAGTCCTTAATTTGAACTTGTGTGCTACTAAATGCTGTCAACTTTTTATATCTAGAATTTATTTCCTGACATTTCTTTGTGGGCTCTGTCTTCTGGAGGAACCGACGTGTTTATATTTGACTGTACCCGTTGGCTACTTTTAAGTGACTAAATGGACGGCTCAAGGAAACAATATGTTTTACGGACAGACTCTTTATAGCTGCTTAGTATTCTAGTCTGATAATATTTCATTTCTAACTTCAATTGCCTAACTTGTTGATTTTTCTCTAAGCAGATCTCATTGAACAATTTTACAAGTGGACGTCTTCACACATTGATAACTTCTGCATTTAGTCACATAGATGTTGGGCATATCATTTCTAACATGATTGGACTGTATTTTTTTGGGACCAATGTAAGCTTGCTTGACTTATTAAGTTAATTCTTGCATAATCTTTATGAAGTGGTGAATTCAATCAGTTTCAATCATGCTTCTCTGGTTTGGGTTTATTGACCAGATTGGAAGAACTTTTGGGACTGAATTTTTGCTAAAGTTGTATCTAGCTGGAGCTATTGGTGGCTCAGTCTTTTACTTGGTGCACCATGCCTTCTTGGCCACATCATCAAAGGTACTATGATACTCGAGATAATAACTCCATCAGCTTTTGTGTGAAACAACCACTATCAAGGATTGAGTCAGTATTTTATACTTAAGGAATTATTTTCTGGCAATTGAAATTTCTGGCCAAGTAGTAGATACTGTAGATGGAATTCAGTGGTAATCCCCTCTACTAAGATGGGATTGTTCTACACAAAGGATCATAGAATATTCAGCAGATGTCAATTTTAATTCACTGCACTTTTACTGAATATATCGTATTGAGTATTCTCACAATCTATTGTGTGCAGAATCGATCATTTGGGATGATGGACCCTTCAAAGACCCCAGGATTGGTATGCTATCAGAAACCCTTTACGATCTGTGGTCCTTACATTTCTCAACAAACCAGGCTACTAAATGAGAGTAGATTATCTGTATATCATTTCCCAGCAAATTTTAACAGGCTATAATTAAGTCCCAAAGGAAATATATCATGAAAGGGATGTTTTACCTTTTTTTTGCCTGAATTAGCATTGAATTTGCCATTCATCACCACTAAATAACTTCAGATTTGTGCATGGCATTGTGAGGCACAGTCTCTTTATTCAATCACTGTTTGTTTTCTGGCATTTTTATGCCATGCATAAGGGCATAAGGCTAGTTATACAGTGGCAAGAAAGGATGAATAGTTTAACGTGAAACTTCACTCCACGAGCTTCATTATTTTCATCAATTGTTTGACTAAAAGTTGACAAGCTGACTTTGATTGGTTGTTATATCCTGTCAGGAGCATGACTTGAAACTCCAAGTCATTTAACTATTGCCTGTTTGTGACATTAGGGCGCAAGCGGTGCTGTTAATGCTATCATGTTGCTTGATATATTCCTCCACCCCACAGCTACCCTCTACTTGGATTTTATCATACCAGTTCCTGCCATGCTGCTCGTAAGTTTGCTTCTATGTTCTGTAATTTGTTAGAGGCTATCATGCAAATACCTAAAATAAGTTGCCTCTCTTTTTTCTGTTTTAGGGGGTCTTTCTAATCGGGAAGGATATGTTAAGGATCATGGAGGTATGTTGGTTATCTACTGTTTTCAGAATTCCATCTGTGTGCATTGGCCTTGAAATGGAGTAGGAGTTGAGTCATGATTATCATCACAATGGGTTTACAGCCAAATGTGTATTATGACAATAGAGTAATAGACATTGTTCATTTTTACCTTCTGTCCATATTATTGTTCAAGTGCCTCGTTGTCCCTTAATGAGTTCGAACTCCAGAACTTTCTTCCCCATGCCATCAAACCACTGCTGTTGTTATCTTCTAGTAATGTAGTGGTAACATTATGTTGTTGTTGCAGGGAAACAGTCAGATCTCAGGTTCTGCACACTTGGGCGGCGCCGCAGTCGCAGCTATAGCTTGGGCAAGACTTCGGAAGGGGCGTCGTTTCTTTTAAATGACTGCAGATTACTTGGGCAACATTTTGTAGATGTTGTGTAGGAAACTAAGATATTCCAGCATGTTAGCTATTAGTCATTGCCTTCTAGCAGGTTTTCCTTCTGGAGTTGGATTTTTACCGAATCAAATTCATCGACACAAACTTCTTCGCAAGACCGTGTTCAACTTTTCCTAGTGTCAAATTCTGACGAGTAGACCAAATTTTTAACTTTAAATTCAAATGCGTTAAATTTTAAAATTTAACTCCTGCTCAAAATTTACCTTTTGCCAATTAAAATTTTAAAATATTCAAGAAGGTAAAATTGTAAATGCTAGAAGAATTTTTGTGGGGTTCTACACTTCTATTTGAATATTTGTTGAATTTTACATAATAAAATAATTTTCAATTTATTAGGGGGGGTTGTGCGGGGGGCCCTTTTGGCTTTTTGTTTTTTGGGGGGATTGGTCTTGAAGGAGGCTTTGGGGGGTCTCTTTGTGTTTCTTTTTTTTTTCCAATTTACTCAATTTGAAGACTCATAATAGGAAAAATTTGATGCAAATTTTTTTTTTTATGAATGTAAAAAAATATTTTTCTTAATATAAATTTTTCTCCCTTGGCATTAGAAAGAAAACAAGGGGTGGGGGGGTGCTCGAGGGGGTGATAAAATTTTATACAAAAATTATGATATATGAAAAATTATCTAAGAAAACTAGCATGAGGCCATATTGAAAATAGGATCCAAAGTTAAAAAATTAAAATGTTTGCATTTCGATCTAAAGTTGGTTTAATTTTGGCAAGCAAGGTTTGAAATATCGGTGTATGTTCCAATATTGGTTGATATTTCTATTTGTTCAGATGTTGATATTTTTATTTTTCTAACAAATACTCATATATATATATATATATATATCTCTTTCAATAAGCAATATTTAAAAATTAAAACCTCGATTTCATGTAACCGATCATTGGAAATTCTCGGGTTTCCTAAAAAACGTTACCTTTTGTTTTTATTCCTGAACTAACTATAATGAATCGCTAAAAAAAATTATCAAGTTTATCACCACGGATAAGTACGGTTACGTATCTAGAATTTATTATGTACAGATCAACTAACTAATTCTTTTTCGTAAAAGAACTAATTTTTGCTTTCATACTCAAAATTAAAATATTGCTAAAATTTATTATAATTATTTTTCTTTTTTACATTTTAAACTTTGTTGATGAAACCAATTCCATTTCTCAGACCCAACAAAAAAAAAACAATTCCATTTCACATTTGATCTAAACCGGAAAAACATTTCTCTGTGTGTCGTTTTTCTTTATAATTGTTTATTACCTCATTTGCATGTATCCACTCCCATAAAAACAAAAATTCCCAGAAAGAAAAAGCCCATAAAAAATTGATCTCCCAAATTTCACATCTTTCACCTTTCGCACTTTCTACCAGCTTTGGTTTCTGTTCTGATTGTATACCCAGAAAGAAAATGAGGTGGGAAAGGGTCCAGCTTCAACCTGAACACCAAGCTCAGCACCAACAAGGAGTGTTGGGTGAGAATGAGATACATGGTCCTGGGAAGAGGTGGGGGCACACCTGCAACGCCATTAAAGAAGGGAGGTTGCTCTATGTCTTCGGTGGTTATGGCAAAGATAACTGTCAGACCAACCAAGTTCACGTCTTTGACACTGGTGGGTCTTCCCCAAATGCTCAATTTATTTTTATAAGATTCCTGGGTTTATTTCTCTCTGTCCATTTTCTGCAATTTTGGGTTGCCATTGTTGTTTTTGTGATTGTTATGTGACAAAGTTTGGATTTTTATGATATAACTGTCGATTAATGTGCATGCAGGTGTTAGTGGGGCTGGCTGTTAGGGTTTTTGTTGGGTTTAGTTTGTTGAATTTTGTATCTGTCTTCCTTATTTGGACTCAAAATTTTTGTGGATTCATGTTTTACAAGATTTGTGGACTTTGATTTTTAGGGTTTTATTGCCCTACTGGTTGTTGCATTTATATGGAGATTGTTCTGTTTCTCATTCTGAATTGCTGACTGCAGTTGCGCATACATGGAGCCAGCCAGTGATAAAAGGCACTCCACCAACTCCAAGGGACAGCCACAGTTGTACCACTGTTGGTGATAATCTGTTTGTCTTTGGAGGCACAGATGGGACAAACCCTCTCAAGGATTTGCATATACTAGACACTTGTGAGTAATTTTATCTCTTATGTAGTGTTTTGTTTTGTTAGCGTCTTTCAATGACCAGCTAGTCTGCTCGCCCTTTTATTTTTTACCCTCAAGTGCTAGCTAGTGCAGTATTATTCAGGTAAAGAAGTTAATGAGATGGTTATGAGTCCATTGCGCCAATTCATTTCCTTTCCTGTATTCCTGTTTCATTTGGTATGCAGTATATGCTTAAGGGATGAATCCAGATATTCTAAATTCACAAAGTTTGCCAACACCATTTGCTTTTAGGGCTTATACTGAATTCTTTATTACCGATATATGTACTGTACATTCCATGTTTGTGATTGCTTATGTTCTTGATGCTTGTGTAGCTTCCCATACATGGATATCTCCAACTTTAAGGGGTGAGGGACCAGAAGCTCGTGAAGGCCATAGTGCAGCCCTTGTCGGGAAGCGGCTATTTGTCTTTGGTGGCTGTGGAAAGTCGGCAAATAATAATGAGGAAGTCTACTACAACGATCTGTACATCTTGAATATAGGTAAGCCTTCCATATGTGATCGTTGGTTTGAAATCTGCATTTACTTTGGCTTGGGGGTTACGTTCACATATGTCTTAGTCACTGGTCAATACAGGTAACATACTATACAAATTTAAACCCTTTTGCCATCCTATCTTGTAGAGACGTTTGCATGGAAACAAGCTATGACATCGGGCCCACCACCATCTCCTCGCGACAGCCATACTTGCTCATCTTCGAAGAACAAAGTAATTGTGATTGGTGGTGAAGATGGGCATGATTACTATTTGTCCGATGTCCATATTCTTGACACAGGTATTGTAATTTTCTTACATTCCTTGACCAATTACGAAGTACAGTATAAAATAATTGTAATTAGATAAAATTTGCTTGTCTAGCTACGGGATAGTGTTTATGATCGGTACTTTTAATAATTCTTTCATCACTGTACTTCATTAGATACTCTAGTGTGGAGGGAGCTGAACACTTCAGGCCAGTTCTTGCCGCCCCGAGCTGGTCATTCAACTGTTTCTTTTGGGAAGAACTTATTTGTTTTTGGGGGATTTACAGATGCCCAAAATCTATACAATGACCTCTATATGCTTGATGTTGGTATGTATCAAGTAATTATCGGAAACATGTACATGTCTTTCCACATATGAATGCATATATATATATAATTGCATATATGCGTGTATATTTTGTGTACGTGAAGAAAGAAAATCTGAATTTCGGGATCTATTTTTCCCCAAGACATAAATTGTGCAATATGTGTGATAACATTTACAATAGTTATGTCTATTTATAGGTCCCTATAAAACTAATGTGAAATGAGGTGATTCCATGTTTCTTTATGAAGTTTTCACTGACATGCACCGGCGGGACCAGGCCCCAATGTTGTGGAAGAATGTCAATATTATAACCGTACATCTTTTCCATTAGTAAAATCTAAAAAGAAAGTTGGGAAAACTTAAATGCTTTAGGCTGTGAAACTAGGAAATCATTCTTTTTTATAAAGCTAGTAATACCCGTACATCTTTTTCCATCAGTGGGTGAAGATCCAATCATCCAATAAAAAAGTTTCTTATATTATTTTGTTTTTACATAATTAGCAATATCGGAGAAGGGAACACCTACCTCGAGTGTAAGGGTAAATGCTCTTGACCACTAGAGCTACAATCCCCCAAATATCATTTATTTTCTATATATAATATATGGCACTGATTCAAAAAGAATATATTGAATTTCTGAAGTGACTCACACATCCACTACATGTTTTTTTGCCTCACCTGTCGGTTTACCTGCCTTTACGGATTATTTGTTGGTTCCGATCAATCTTCTTGTGTCCCATATCTACATGTACGTTGTGTTGTTTTAGCTTCTTACTTTTGTTTGGTGGTTCAATTATGAATTGCATCCATAATGATACTACCACTCCATCCCAATGTTGGTGCAGATACTGGTGTATGGACGAAGGTGATAACTACAGGTGATGGACCTTCCGCTAGATTTTCCGTTGCTGGGGACTGTTTGGATCCTGTGAGAGGAGGTGTTCTTGTGTTTATTGGTGGTTGCAATAAAAGTCTTGAAGCACTGGATGATATGTATTACTTAAACACAGGTGAAGTGGGATTTTTTCAGAGCGCAAGTATCCCCTGCACTCTAACTACACCCAACAATATCTGACCCATTTTCCCAAATATCCTTTATTAAAATCTAAATCAGCCAATCGATTAGCTCTCTTTGAAACATTACAAAACGCAGCTGAACCAGCAGCACTGAACATTCACTGCCCAGCTGCACATAGACTACTGAATGCCCCATCACCATATATTCAAGATTCTATTCATGTGTTCATTTAAAGAAAGTGCTTCTAATATACACCAAGCTTAGATCTGTTTTGTAGACAAGAGAATCTTCTTCTCCTCACTTGAAGATCCTTTACTAAGATTGTTTCCTTTTTCTCCAGATTTGCTCGCTATCACTATTCATTCTAATTTATTGTCAAAGAAACTAACTGTTGGGTTTTAGTGTTCCCTGTTCGCGATGCTCCTTCATCTTTCAAACTCTCTGAACTTGTTTTTTCCCTTATCAGTATTGTTCATACATAAAATGTAAAACATTTCCTTTTATCAACCATGAAACTAGAATCAGTGAAGCAACTGAGACTTTGTAGATAGTTTTTATAACTGATGGAATTTTAGCTTTATGGGAAACTACGTCAAATTTTGTTTAACATGGAGCTTCCTTGAGCTGATTTGAGTTCAAGCTAATTGTGCATATTAAATCTCTTTCCAATTCCATACATGTACACCATTAATGTTTCTTATTGCTTCTTTTGAGTACTCCTCTTAAGGTTTTCTTTTACTTGTTCAATTAACTTGGGTCCATACTTGAGAATTTTCTGGCTTTAAATGTTACCCCCCTGAATTATTTATATTATTTTATTAAAGAAACCTTCGACAGAGTTTAAAATTTATTAAAAGTCTCGCTGACCTGATATAATTTCTAATTTTAGGACTTGTCAGAGAGAGTGAAAGGAGGCTTGAGAAATTATCATTGAGGAAGCAATTAAAGCTAAAGTGCCAAGAACAAAATCTCACTTCTATTCATGACAGAGCTTTTGTTACAGTTGGAACTGGTGCTGAAATTTGCCATCCTCATACGGTTCCATTTTATGGCCAACCATGTGAGTATTGTTTTCTCAGATAGTGTCCCGTTCGGTTTTCTGCAAAAATGTACATACTTCCAAAAGGAAATGGTGGCATCTCTAAAAGGAAATTTTTTGTTCTCTTGCAATACATCTATGCTGAATAATTGTTTCCTTTCTGTGGTGATGCATTGGGATCTAGAGCCTTTTTTCTTTTTTTCATTTCCTCTTTGATGCAACCATTTGTGCAGAAGAAAAAAGAATGGGGGCGGTTTGGTGTACCTTTGTTATTCTTTTTCGTCTTTTTTGCATGTATGCTGCCGGAGATCAGTTCTTTACGCCCATTATTTTCCCAATTTCATTTAATGCGCAAAATCCTAGCCATTTGAAGGTAGAAAAAAACTGTCTGGTCCAAGGAATAGTTATAATTTTTCTTTGCCCGTGTCCAGTGCTCTTACTCCATGGTATACCACATT
Source organism: Rubus idaeus (assembly GCA_030142095.1). Taxonomy (NCBI): domain Eukaryota; kingdom Viridiplantae; phylum Streptophyta; class Magnoliopsida; order Rosales; family Rosaceae; genus Rubus; species Rubus idaeus. The sequence continues at coordinate 2,254,695 of CM057969.1, read as the reverse complement.
TTAAGAGATTGCTATTGATTTGTTGTGTTTGGATTTCATTATCCCCTGCATGCATTCACGTTTTAAATACATTTACTTTGTGTTTGGACGGCGTCTCTAGCGTGTTCTGAACAGATTCACTTGTAGAAACTGAAATTTCAATACTTACTAGCATGGGTTAGCACCTTGAGGATTTGTTTATGCTGTAGCCTTTTATATATAAGGTTCTGCTACATTGTTTGGGAGTTGAAGTGATATTTACAGATGACTTTTATTGGTTATCTGTCACTGCAGGTGAACAAACTATCCCATTGAATCAATCCCCGCTTCTTCCTGCAAAGAGGTCATTTCAAGCAAAGGTTACTGAAAGACTGTTTGATGGATACACAATTGAAACTGTTATTGATGGAAAGCCTCTTCGTGGTGTATTGTTTTCCAACAAGCCAGAGATTTGTAATACCGCTACTCCTAATTTCAGTAGGTAAGATTATGGTCAATCACCTTAACAATGTATAAATCACTGTTGCATGTTTTCATAGAATTTTTGGTTTAATGATGATTTTGTGATTCTAATATCAGGAAGCGGGCTGCCAGTGAAGCTGATGGGGTAATGTCAAATGGTGGTTGTAACAGCAAGTCAAAAGATTCTACAGGCATCAGCCAAGAGGCAATAGATCACAGACAGCCAGTTAATGCTCAAGCAAAGGAGTCCACATCACATGAGATTGTCTTGGTAGTGTGCTGTTTTGGGAATATTTAAAGATTGCTTATTGATAATTTTACAACATCACATCCCTTTTCACAGTAAATATTATCTATGCGGGATATATAAGATTGCATTTGAAATCTGGACTGTTATGCAGGTTACTGCTAACCCCGTGCAGTCAGTCACTCCTTTGAATGTGGGAGATATTCAGACCAATAATACACTGAAATCAAACACTGAAGGTCAAGGAAATGACAGAACCAAGGTATGAATGTAATGAGCATTTAGTTACCTATTTGTTCTGTTAGAGGCTTGCAGCATTTTATGCTGATGGATATGCACTCGTGACATTTTCTTTGATAAACATTTCAATGTTACCTGCACCAGCCATTTAGCTGATGGTTTAAACCAACAGATTCTCATATATATTGACAAGGCCCTATTATGTTCTCATCTGGTGGCATATTAGCTGTGTGACAACAAGTATTAGAATTTCCCCTTAGTACTGGACTGTTTACATTCATATTAAGAATTAGGACATTAATTGATTAAGAAGTTCATTCTGTCATGCTACTTGTGTGTACTTGAAATCACAGGGAAAGTGGAAACTAAAAAGATCAGTTATATGGTATTTTATGTCATACATATATATATACATACTTTTTTCGTCTAATGCCAAACCAGAAACACCAAAACCATTAGATGCCATGGTGACCTTATAATGAATTTTGCCCAATCCAACGAAGAGACTTGGTGCATGATAATCTTCTTCTGTGAACTGATTAGCTGTCCAATTTTGTGATGACAGATAACAACCGGAGGACACAATGCCGCAATATCTTAACTACAGTTTGGTTGGGGATTTTCTCTGAACATGTTCCCAAAAGAAAAATCACAGCTATTTGTACATTTATTGTGTCAAGGTGATCATGAATGCATGTGACATAGAGGGGATATACAGAATTTGCTAACTGATGTAATCTGCCACCTTCGAACATTCCTAGGTCTAGGATTCTAGTTGTATGTTGTACTCGTCTAAACCTAGTGATTAGTTCCAATTGAACCCGCTTCATACATTATGGAAGAAGAGGTTTCTTATCAGAAGTTGGTCACTTCCTTTTTGTAGCAAGTGAATGAATGGCAATTGAAGCCGTGCACATTCTGCTGCTTGTTCCATTTCCATGAGAATCTTTTTCTTGTTATCTTGTGCAATCTCGGTTTTGATGGAAATTAAAGCTTTGAATTTTTTCTCTGGTCTTATTTGGCACTGTTTGCGGAGTGAATATATATATATATTTTTTTTGTGAAGGTTCCCATTTTTATTTTCTGATATTCTTGGGTTTATGCTGTTTAAATGTGCCACCCTTGGCATTATTCTATGTCGTTATACAACATTTGATGCTAGAATAGAATGAATTGGCAGCTTCGAACCCTGAAGACCATTTTTTGCTCTCCCTCTCTAGCACATAGATCAGCTTCTTAAACCCCAAGTGATGCTGATTACTTCCAAGGACCTAACTAGCAAAAACAAGACAGGTACGTGCACCACGGCCTTGGATCCAAGCCTCCGTTAAAAAGTTGCTAAAATTGGCCGGAAAATGAGAGCAGTCTCTAAAATGGAGAATCAATTTACAAGCTGCACAAGCACATCGTTGTGCATACAAAATGAATTCCAACTTTCCTTCGTTGCCTGTTGCCATTCCCAACCTTTCCAAGCTCATTCCTTAATAACAAGCCTTAATAGAGTTGGGGACTTGGATAGGTGGGGGAGGAAGAGTTTTTTCTTGGTGTTTTTAATGGGGATTAAGAACCTTGGATAAACATAGAAAGTTAAATTGATAACCAAAATCATTGAACATAGGAAATTTAACTGTAACAAAGCTCAAACAAACAAATTCCAGCCACAGGAAGCAGTACAATATTACAGCATAGAAATCATCTACAGAAGGTCCCAAGGACGGAAACTGACGATTCCAACATCAATTACATGAGGCCTTACTGGCCACCACCTCCAAACAGGTAATCTAGAGATGAACCCCCACCAGGAGCTGCATGGACCTTTGTGGATGGGCGATCCTGTCAAGCAAATTTTCAAGAATTAATGGGGGGACTAATCAATGCAGCAAGCCATACTAAGAATATCCAATATAAAGGGGGAAACAAGAATTGCTAGTCAATAACATTTTCTTCTTATCATAACAGCATACGGTATGCATAGAGTCATCCATCACAAATTTAGTGAACAAACTAGATTTTTCTAAGGAATACCTTATCTCAGATAGTCATAATTAACAAGGCCTGATTGTTGTTCTATCTTCTTCATGGTCATAGCCCTTTTAGAAATTAAACATATTTATTTGGGTACCCAAGAGGCTGAAGATGGAAACCTAAAAGTCAGAAATTTCAACTCTAAAGCACATTCCCCATGGATGTTATCTGATAATGATATTGCCAATCACAACTTCATCAATAATGATTGGCGGATTTGATTCAAAGTACATAATGATTGAGACCCAAAACATACCGTGAGGAAGTTTCCACGGTTCTGGCCATCAGCTCGGAAGTAGTTGTTTGAAGTGTTCCCAGGAACACCTGCTGGAGTCTCCTTGTTGATCACTTCGGCAGGTGGTGCCGCAGCATTCGGCTTTTGAGTAGGTTCATTGCTCTGAACCTCCACCTGCTTCTTAGGAGTTTCAACCTTTTTCGTGGTGGGATTTTGACCTTCTTCTCCGCCTCCAAAAAGATATCCCAAAGAACTCCCTCCCCCTCCACTGCTCACTCCACGACGCATGTTGCCTTTCTAAAGTATAGCCTGCATACATTTTCAAAACCACTTTAAACAAATAACCAATCTGACACAAATCAATATAACCAAACTATGACTGCTATGTCCTATAGTTGCTGGCACCAAATAATAATCAGGATCACATAAACCACAAGTATGAAAACCTCATTTTGTATTGTAAATATTACTTTTCAAGTTCACCGGATTAGATCCAATACACGATGTGCTCTCATGTCAATACCCACATATACAAAACAGTTACATCAATAAAGAAAATAGGCCGGGCAAAACAAAAGAGATCTGTATGTGCCTCAATTTATAAAAGAAATTATCAGAACCTACGCAACTCAGAATCTCATATCAAGTTACGAGCACAAAACAAATCTAGCTAACACCAAACAAACTAGTTTAACCATGAGAATCAGATACTTCAATAGAAGTGGAAAACCATGTCTAAGCGGTAATGTTATTACGAATATATCGCAATAGTTTCATAGGAGCTTCCAGAATTTTGTTCAATTTTTCGCCCAATTACAGTCTTCGATATGGAAATTCTGTAATTGATTGGAAAACGATGCTGCATAGATGAAACCATTAAGCCTTATAAAGCTTAAGCAATTCAAAACCATGCAACACCAACACACTAAACCATGCAATTTAAAAATAAGAAGGAGATGCAATGCAGGACTGTAAATTCCAAAATTTGGCAGAAATAGATGCCATTAGCAATGACATTTCTGATCGTAAATCGAAATCTAAGTTCAGATCTACGGAATCTGAAGCAAATTCTAAGCCCTAAATTCTGTTTGGTAAATAAGAAAACAGATGGGAAACGGAGAAGAAGAAATGAGGGTTTGTTGCCATGAAAGAGAATCTCTCACCTGCGTAGTAGTGTTGCGTTGTTTGGAGTTCCGAGTCAGATCTGAGTCGTAGTGAGTAGTGAGCCGGTGGTAACGTTTATATAGAAAATGAAATTCAAATGGCATGGGCTGTGGGGTCATTGTGATTTTTCTCTAGATATTTTTGGAGTGCTTTGAGTTGGGCTAAAGCGTCGGTATATGAGTTGGGCTAAATCGGCTAATGTACATTGGGCTCGAGCTTCAGCCCGAACGCGATTATATGGATGTAGAACCTAGAACGTGTCTACCTCTTTCATTCCAAATGACGTAACATCTGATGCGGTAGACAACACGTCTGTTATAAATTATTTGTCGGAAATCAGGACGTGACATGAGATGCCATACCATTTAGGACTTAAATTTGGTAACCATGTTTGGGATCTCTAGTATTTTTCAAATAAAACTAGTGATGCAAAAGAAATTCCGATCGAACGTGCAAAGTACAATATGGGTATCTCAATTGCTAAGTTCATACTTGGTTCAAACTCATGTTATATGCAACTAAAGCTAAGGTTCCATTTGGGATTGCATCTCTATTAATGCTTTTGTTATGTAGTGCTTCCATTGAAAGCGATTTTGTTAGAAGCACATAGAGATTTGGATAAAACTTTCAAGTGTTTTTTTTTTGGTAAAATCTCTTGAAATGATTATTTGAAGTAGCACAAATCAAATGTTTCTTCAAAAACCACAAAAAAGTATTTTTTAAAACTAAAAAAATGCTTCAAACTCTTTTTACCAAACGATACCATAAAAACATCTTTGATATTTTGGAAGCTCTTTTGTCAGTTTTATAAAAAACAATCTCGAACAAATCTTAAGTTCGAAATTTAAATTGTTGCTCAATGACACTCAATTTGGTTCGGGGGTAAAAAGATTTGCATATATAAGAGAAATTTGACCAATGAAAGTTGATTGAAAGGCGATGGTAACGAGAACATGAATAAATGAGGCCTTATAATATTTGATTTTTAAAAATATATATATATATAATAAGAGAATCTACGATAATTTTGAAAATGTTACTATTCACAAATTCGTATGTAATAGTAAAAGATTTTACTAATGATGTGCATGTTTCATAAAAAAAAAATTCAAAAATTCAAAACCGGCTATGGACGCCAAGTATGTGTTGTTGAGTTGATCCCGAACTATCGAGCCCAAGAGCAATTCCAAATGATATTCTAAAACTAAAAGAAACTATGTGCCACGAAATATTCGTCCGTAAAAGTTGCCCTAAAAATTAATTTTGAAAATGTATTTTTTTTTGTGGGCAAAAGTGAAAATTTATCTTCTAAAGCATCTGAAATATTTTTTTTTTATTGAAAAAGGCGTATTTGTGAAAATTCTCTACTTCTCGTTTAATAAATAGTTCGAGTTCAAGTTTAAATTTGTCAACATATTTACTAAGTATTAAATTTAATATTCCAAATTGTCGATAAAATTTTAATGACTCAATCTTTCCGTGCAACACGATCTATCTAACAAGACAACAAGTACCAAAATCAAAATTTCACATTGGCAAAAATTATTAGGGGAATACTATTTCTCAAAATAATTTTTCATTTGTTTAAAAAAGAAAAGTACTTATTGGCCAAAGAAATAATAATAAGAAAAAGAAAAGTACTCAATTTTTTCTTCATTCTCACGCAGCAAACGCAGAGTAAGAACTTCCGATTAGTACCAGACAGACAACACAAGATGAAGGGTTTATAGAAGTTAGTATTCTCACACTCTTACTCAGACTTCACGGAGAATTATAACAAAATCCAAAAGGCTCTGAATCACGAAACCTTCGAATCCTAATCTTTTTAGGGTTTATGTTCCGGGCCTCCAAATCCCTCTGAAGCCAAATAGGATTTCAACTTGTCTCGCACTCTCATTCGGTAAGTTACACTGTTTGATTATTGCCTTTCGTTTTTTCTCAACGAGCTTTTACTGATTGACTATTTGGTTACTGAGGAATTGTGACTAAAAGTGAAATTTGGATTTAACCGAATGCATGGATTTTTGGTTTTCTAAATTCAAAATGAAGAAAGTGAATGCTACTGTTATTATACAACTAACATACTCAAAGGCTCCAGGGATTTGAAAATTGGTCGGTTTGAGTTTTCAATTTCAGATTGATAGAGAGGTTTAAATTGATTATAATATGCGGTGTTTACTGAACTTGGATCTTGAGGAGCATATTCTTGTTCTTGTTTCCTTTGTATTGGATATGTGGCTGGTTAATGATATTGAAGAAGTTTGTAAGCACAGTTCACTGGTTGAAACTTCATTGTTGTATTTTTTGTTTGTTTGTAGAGCTAGCTCCTTTGTTTTCATTTTTAAAGTACACTTTATAAGTTGTTTATATTGGTTTTTGAGGAATCCAGGGGAAGCTTGAGCTGAAGTGCAAACTGGGTTTCATGCAAGACACCTTTAGGCTTTAGCATTGGAGGTCTGCATTAAGTTGAGCCATCTGCAATGTATGGCCAAACTAATTATGGTTCTCAATTTGGGCAGGGTCAGACACCCGTGCCACCTGCAAACCAACAGCGTCCACCAGCCCCACCTCCACCTCCCCTTAATTTCCAGCAAGGCTCTTCTCCGGCTGCACCACCGCATGTAATTCAGCAGGCTATATCTGCAGTCCCACCTCAGATAGGTCAACGGGGCCCTTATTTATATCAGCATGGTTTTGTTGCCCCACATCCCACTGCTCATCAAAGTCCACCTGTTTCATTCAGTGGGATGTCAAATGCAGCATTCAGTGGGATGCCAAATACAGGTCAATCTTATGGACACCCCCCTCCACCAGTCCATGGAAGTACCTTGGCATCCCAATGCTACTCAAGTGTTCGGCATAGTGTGCAACATCCTTCACCAACAGGAAACCAGAATATCCAACGGATTCATCCACCAGCACTTGTGACTCCTCATGCTTCGCCTTCTTGCCCAAACATGTCTCAGGCTGCAGTACCACATGGAGCATTACCTCCTCCTCCTCCTCCTCCTCCCCTCCAACTAATACTACTTCTGGTTGTCCAGCACAAGGACCATCATCGTATAAAGCTTTGTATCCAGCACAACCACAGGCTGGTCTTCAGCATATTCCACCACCCCCTCCCCATCCCCCTCCCGCTCCCGCCTCTAATCTTGTCCCACCCACTTCATTTATAACTTCTGGACATTTAACAGCTGGATCTTCTCAAATGGCTTCCATGGCTCCCCTACCACCAGCATCTCCTCAATCACCCTCTGCACCGTTGCCCACCGCTGCTTCACCTTCATCTTCACTTCCAAACCTTGATGCTTCCAATTTGCCTGGTTATCCTGACATTGATCATAGTTCTAATAAACTTCCCTTCACTGAATTGAGGGCACTGGATTCTTTTGACGAAGTCACAGCTAGTAACCAATTCAAACATATCACATCTGTGCGTGAGGGCTCCCAAAATTTTGAAGGTGGAAGTGAATGTGAAGCAGGTTCTCTAGCTAGAGATGGAGTATCATCAACTGGTACTGTGATTTTGGATTTTTCTTCACCTCCACCTAAGCCATCAGATGACAAAGTTGTTCATAAGATTGATTCTTTCTGCCAGCTTATTGCTAAGAATGGTCCTGGTATTGAAGATATAACTCGTCAAAATGAATCTAGGAATCCAGAGTTTGAATTTTTATTTGGTTGTGAGCCAGGAAGTGGAGCTGCAGTGGCCCATGAATATTTCTTGTGGATGAAAAAGAAATGCATTTTGGCTTGTAAATTAGATGAAAGGAAAATTGAATCACCATTGAAGTCTTTGGGGATTGACTCTTCATCTCAACCTGACCATTTTATCGTTTCATCAGGTTGTAGCTTGCCTGCTGATTCTGACATGGAGATGGAAGGTTAGTATATTTGATTTTCCCTTTTCTCGCCAGTATCTATTAGTCTATCATATATTGTATATATGCTGGGCAAGGTGGGCATTTGTGAGTTTATAATTTCTGATCACCATATGCTCGGTCTCTTATAAGATTCTCTTTTTGTATAGAAGTATGGAAGGTTAGTATACTTGATTTTCCCTTTTCTCCCCAGTATCTATAAGTCCATCATATAATGTGTATATGCTACGCAAGGTGCGCATTTGTGAGTATATAATTTCTGATCACGATATTTTCTGTCTGTTATAAAATTCTCGTTTCATACAGAAGTATGTGACTGATATTTATAGTTTTGGCCTGATATTATAAAATGCTGAGTGTCATGTCATGTCAGTATGTGTTGCACATTTTCTTTGATCTTTGTCATGTATATATCAAGTAACTGAATGAGAGCTGACAATTTGATTTTTTTGGATGGATTCAAGATGATATCACCTTGTCTGACGGAGATCAGGAAGTTCATGATTCAACCGACGCTCTACACCGCAATTCTGATGTCATTCATGGGGAGCTAGATGTCAAAAAGCACCTACATAGAGCACAGAGTTCACCAGGATGGACTGCACCCCAGGGTGTCTCGTGTGAAAAGGTGTCATCCTCTTTGTCCTCAGAATTGTGCAAACAAAGTGAAGGTTTAACTTCGACAATTGTCCTCTCTCTCTCTCTTCACACACACACACACATCTGGCACATCCTAAGCATTTTCTTATCTTTCTTTTCTCCTTGCTTAAGTATTGGTCTGATTGTTTGCCTTTTATGATTTTATATCATTGTGTATCACTTATTTATAGTCAATAAGTTGAAATATATGTGTTTAACTGTTTACCATACATATGCTAATCAACTTTCGATTGATCTGTTCAGGATTTTATATATTGTTAAAGCAGGTGAAATTTTGCAAGCATACCCTGCTGCAATCTAATATAGTGTTGACAGACAAGAAAAATATTATTAATATTGCAAGTTGGATCAAAGAATGTTTAAATATAGATAAGTAGGGTGCTGAAGCACCTTTGAAAGGTGATTGATGGGAAGATATATTTTCACATTAAGAAGTAGTTGTTAAATTAGCTTGTTTCTCGGAACTGGTAAAAAGAAGATTAACGAAGTTTATTGAAGTCAAATGATATGGAACTCTGACTGCAGTTCTTTTTTATTTCATTCTAAGACCTATCCTGCTTATAATAACTTAATCACCCATGTTATAAACCATATTGAGAGAACATGTGAATTTCTGAGAGATAGCAAGTTTTGTCAAAGCAAGTTTACAATAACCTTAGAAATGAGTGTTCAAGCTTATATTAAGGTTTCTCTGCTGCATCACGTGTAGAATACATTGATGCCCTATCCCATTGTTTTTTCAGGATTCTGTGTTATCCGCAGGCTTGCTCATATATTGTTTGTCATGACAGTTTTTCTCTCTTATATGCACACTAATTGTAAGACTTCTTCTGTTTATGTCAAATACAGGGACAAATCGCTTACTTGATCAATGCCAGTTGATAATTGAAAAGGCACCATCCGGAGTTGATATTTATTCAACTGGAGCTTCTGAATCCCCCTTGGCAAGTGAGCGAGAGAAATCTTCTATTCCCATAGCTGATGATCAGAATACACTTGGTGCTTCTGTAGCTGCTGAGGCAATAAATTCAGATGGGGTTTCTAACCAGAGTATCACAGTTAACAGCCCATTTAGACTTCTACAAGACTATGCTTCTGAAAACAGCTCAGAAAATGATCTTGATGCCTTCTTTGAAGATGTTAATGTTGTAATAGCTCCATCATCAGTTACAACTAGTGTTAAAAGTAGCCATAAAGATGCTGGGTCTCATTTTGATATAGGATCTGAGAGTCTGTGCATGACTGATAAAATGTCTGGGATGCAATATGAATCCAGAAGGTCCAAATTTTCCTTGGATACAAAAAAAGAGGTTAAGGGTACCAGTACAACATTAACCATTGAGAGTCATGAGGCTTCCCAGGGAAAAGATGCATCAAATGGTGCTCCTATTGATGTTGTTTCCAAGAGGAACAAGTTTCAAGGAGGGAAAAAGACCAAGTCTGAATCTGTTCTGCCAAAGGTGGATGAGTATGGGAGATTGGTCAGAGAAGGTTCCAGTGACAGTAGCTCTGATGGTTCACGCTATAATAAGAGGCATAGTAAAAGAGGCAGAAGCCGCAGCCGCGGCCGTATCCGGAGCCGGAGTCGTAGCCACAGCCGTAGCCGTATCCGTAGCCGGAGCCGGAGCCGAACCCGCAGTCGCAGCCGGTCTCCTCTTGACAGCAGGAGGAGGAGGAGGAGTCCTCAGAGGAGAAGAGAGAAGCGAAACCGTTCTCCCAGGTACTTCCAACTGTGTTGTATGTGTATCTTTTTGGTTGGCAGATTACTTATGGAGACTTGAAGTTCAGGACTTCGGCAGTTTAGGTGTTTATCTGTCATCATGTTATAAGTATTATTTATGATTCATAATATTCTTCTTGATTGTTGGTGTTTCAGTTGGTCTTCTAGGAATCAAAGAAGCAGGAGCAGGTCTCCCACTTTTAGGCGTGCAGGTGAGTTCAGAGATGAAAATAAGAGACAGGACAGGCACCACATTCCAGAATGCTTCGACTTCCTTAGAGGCAGATGCTTCCGTGGAGCATCCTGTCGGTATATGCACCGTGAACATGACAAAAATGATGGTTCATGGCGCCATAGGAGCAAACAAAAGCATCTAGAATTTCAGCCTAGTTTGAAGGACTCTGGGATTAAGGAAGAGATTGAGGATAGCTCTGACATGAATCTGCATGATGAAATCAAAGGTCAGGACATGCAACTCTGTCAAGATGTGTCCACAAAAGATGGTCAGTTTATTGATCCTGATAAAACTGATTGCGAGAGTTCCAGAGTGGCAGCTGCTACAATGCAAGTGAAACAAATTCTTCAAGTAAAGTTGGAGGAAACCATTGCTCACAATCCTGACGAAAGAGAAGTGCTAGAATCTCATTACCCATCCTCTCAGATGATGAGCTGTGCTGATAATATGAAGTCATGTGGTCATACTTCTCAGGCAATTGAACAATCTCGAAGCAATAATTCTGCGCGACAGCTTCGAAAGGCTGATTTTCCATCTCAGCAGATGGAAGTCTCTCCCCTATCTGATTCATCACCAGATCGACCATTCAAGACTTCTCCAAATAAGATTTCTAGTATTGAACCTTCACCAGGTGCAATCTTATCAACTCATTCACGGAACATTGAATGTTCTAATGCCCAACCAATTTCATCAGGGCAGTTTTCATCAAAGTTCATGGCTCCGAAAGAGTCACCTCTTCCCAGTTTTTCTGCAAATAGTTCATATCCTTCGCAGCTGCCTCTTCCTCCTCCTCCTCCTCCTCCTTCACTATCTCAAGGTACCAGTGCTGCTCACGTGCCACAGTCGCATAGGGACTACAACCAGATGCCACCCTATCCAGTTCAGTCCATTCCTACAGGAATTATGCATTCTTATCAAGGTCCCTTACCCAACCAACATGCCCAATTCTCTGTATCACAAGATTCCCCTTGGACATCCTTGCCACCACCACCTCCACGACCACTGTATGATTCATCTTTAAATGCAGGAACTGCTGCACGAGGTGCTTCTTCACAATTTCAGCAGAATCACTTGGCTCCAAGGAGTGACTTCGGTTCTCAGAGTTCTATAAGGCCTTACGGCTCTTACCCAACTGAATTGCCTCATTCTAAGGGTGAATTTCTGCATCAGATGTACCCTACACTGTCAGAGCTTCCTCATCCTCTACCGAACAGGGAAGATTTTGGATCAGGCAACCCTTCAAATCAACCTTTTGGGGGCCTGGGTCTTATGAGAGAAGATCGCTTTACACATGCTCCTGTGAAGGATGCAAATTCTTCTCACTCTTTTGCTCATGGACACACACACCCTCAACCTGCACCTTCTTCACGGGACTTAACTATGATCAAAATGCAAAATTTCTCTGGTGACAATTTTCCATCTGGAGAACTTTCAAATTCATCATCACAAATTCATCCTCATTCACAGAACCAACAGCCAAGCTCTGGTGTGCAATACTCTGTTGGTGATAGCATCTTGGGTGTGCCTGGGAAGACTGGCGTACAATACCCTGTAGGTGGTAGCATTTTGGGTTTGCCTGGGAAGGATGGCCCTATGTCCCGATACCCTCCAGATATTCTGGACAGAAGTCAGTTTTCTGGAGTTCCTGATTTTGGGCCATCTAGAATTCAAACACATCATAATCCATATGCAGCTACTTTTGAGCAGCCACTAAGCTCCAAATTTAGTTCTAATATTCTCATTCAAGAAAAGAATGCACCCGGTGTTAACATGTTTGATACACTTGTCCACGCCCCAGTTGATGGGCAAGGTGTTGGCAGTTCTGGGTCAAGACAGACAACTTCCTCGCCCAGTTCTGCTAGAGCTGTTGGTCAGCTTTTGCCCAAGGCAGATAGTGAGCAGTATGATCCACTTTTTGACAGCATTGAGCCATCGTCAAATCCACTCAATAAAAATAATCACAGCCAGAAGCATATACCCACCAGTGATTCGAACACGATGGTCAGGCTCAGTGGTTCTTGTGAGCCATTAGATGTAGAAGAGAACAACAAACATACAGAGGTTGTCCCTGTTGCTTCGGCTACATCTATGGATAATGACGGCTATGGCGAGACAGCAGATGCAGAAGTGGGTGTCGTTGAGGATGAGAGTCTTAGTGATGATGATGGTGCAGCAAACATGGCTGCAGGAGAGATTGAGATTGATCAGGTGAAGTCTACGGGGAAGAGCAAGAAGAAAAAGGATTCCAGATCAACAAGACTTTTCAAGAGTGCTATTGCAGATTTTGTAAAGGACCTTCTGAAGCCATCATGGCGTCAGGGTAATATGAGCAAAGAAGCGTTTAAGACCATTGTCAAAAAGACGGTTGATAAGGTCTCTGGAGCCATGAAGAGTCACCAGATACCCAAGTCCCAGGAAAAGATAGATCGCTACATTGACTCATCTCAGCGAAAACTGACAAAGCTGGTGATGGTAACTACTTTATCCAATTCCTCTCTGCTTTTAAAATGGCATGGCGTTGTTAGTCGAGTGAGAACTTTTACTTACCCATGCCCACCTACTAAACTTTTGCATACACTTAAATTTTTGCTGCGACCTATGTGTTCTAGGCTGATGCTTAGGTTATTCATACAAGAATATATCACTGGGCTGCACTCAGAGGGACCTTAAAGTTTTTCAGCAATTTTCAAATAAGAAAAATAAAAACAAAGAAATTATGATTGAACAGCTTTACATCTTGCCATGCTTGCTTATTCTGAATTGCTGCCCATGGCCTGAATTTACTTTTGCTTCTTTGGTTGCGTCATTGAATGTTGCCGTGCAGTGTGTTATGATCGTTTCAATAATGTATCCATGCTTTTAGCTTCATCTTGTTCCCTAAATCTTCTACAGGGTTATGTTGATAAGTATGTCAAGGTGTAGTAGACCTCAGCTATGATCAATCAACCAGCATGCAATGGTGGAAATTTTGATCATGCGTGACGCAGTTTGTTCCGATCTTTCGGAACTCCTCCTTCGATGCATCCAGAGCTTGCGGATTGATTGGATTTGTTTGAAAAGCTCTGTGGATACGTCGGTTTCCTATCTCTTGTTGGTCGGAGATACCCCGGTTTCCTTGTATAGTTGGCCCTGGAGGGATGTCCTTTTGGGTGAAGATGAGTTGAAAGTCCTGCTTAAGGGTCTGTGGCAGCTGCAGAAGATGTATGTAATGTCTCTTTGAATGTCATTATTGTATATTTCCGATTTTGTAAAAGGTACACGTTCATAAAATGGACACTGTTTATTAATATTACAAATTTCATATTGAACCCCTCTAGCCCCTCCGACCTTCAGACTTTCAGAGCATCAATTCAATATTAATGACGAAAAAATATATATATATATAATATTTTTTTTCTTTTGTTACAGACAAAAAATATTGGATTTCGATTAAAAAGCTTGAGACCATTTTTTGTAATTTCGCTTAATCGATAATTGATCACCGATCAAATAACTAAATAAGGATGAACTTGAAAAGTGGCGGGTGTGGTATATTCTTAATTTTTCTGCCATTAATTTTTTGACTAGTTTCAAATTTCAATCACCAAAAACCCTGAAATATTTATCCAGTTCCAAGTTTTCTGCCAAAAAAAAGTAGAAAGTAGAAAGTAAAAAAGTAAAAAGATAATATCATAACAGTTTGTTTAATTAGGAATAAGAAAAGGCACAGCCAGGTAAACGAAGCAAAACCCATTCACGAATCACGAGCGCAACCAGCCGCCTTCGCATATCAGCAGTACCCAAAGCTCTTAAGTTTCGTTTCGTTGTTCATCTTCTGGTCGGAATTGGGCTATTCCTCTCCGGACGATTCAGGTGCGTTATTCTATTTGCTAATTGGGATGTTAGAGATCTGTTTGGTAGTGATAGTGGTGATGATTACAGGTTACTCTTTGTATTCGATCCTTGGTTTTCTGGGTTCCGCGTTATTGTTTTGACTTTTGAGATGTATTTTTCTGGGTCCTTGTTCCTTTGTTTGCGCTCTGGTAATCGCGAAGTTCACTGTATGCTTAATTTGCTAATCTATTGCATGTTTCTCGTTTCCAAATTTTTAATCAACTTGCTTTCGAATGGTGCTTGCAGTATTGAATTCTTAATTCCTAGCATTTTGTATTGCTGAGATGTAAGGCTTGTTTGTTTATCAATGCATTATGTTGGGGGTTCTTAGTCCCGCTTTGTATACCAGCACACTGAGTGTAATTTGTGCATTCGAAAGCAAATAATGGGTCCTTTTTTTTTTATTAGAATAAGCTCAATACGAATATTTTTAGCTGCTGAGAGATTAAGTGCATCAGTTCAAATTATCACCAGGTAGAAGTTGTGTTATCAGCTCCTGTTTTCAGAGTCTGATTCAGTCGCTGCCACATATAGGGATGAGTAAAGGGAAGAGAAAGAGCAACAAGACTACGGTGGTGGCTGCCCCAGAACCTGAAGTTTCAGGCCCGCAGTCTTCTGAAATTTGCATGGTACCAAATTCTGAGAGTCCTGAACCAAATGTGGAGCTGGATTGTTCACGAAAAAATAAGAAGAAGAAGAAGAAAAGGTCTAAAACCCCTGAGGCCGATGATAAAAGTTGTGAAAGTCCCTCTCTGCAGCCTCAACTCATACAATTGTCAGATCAAGAGCTAGAAGTGCCACAACCCATTGAGGATTCGAGTTTCTCAGTGAAAAACAAGAAAAAGTATAAGAGGAAAAGGCCTAAAGCCCGTGACTGTAATGATAAAGTGTTTTCCGTGTCTGTTGGTACTTCTGTAATGGAAAGTAATTTGCCAGCAGTAGATCCATCTATACAGCCTTCTGTTGAAATATCATCGGAGCAGCTTGAAGTTGCAGAACCACTTGTGGAGGGAATGAGTACAACAACAAACTCAAAATGTCCCAAACCCAATGCAGATTTTAGCTGCTCACAAGAAATGAAGAAAAAGAAGCCGAAGAGAAGCCACAAAACCGATGAGAATAAGGAGCTATCAGTGGAAACAATGATGCCAGAAGCAGATCCATCTCTTCAGCCTTCTCTTGCAATGTTCTCTGAACAAGAACTAGAGGTGGCACAACCACTTAATACTTATGCAGAACCACTTGTCGAGGGAATGAGCACAACAATAAACTCAGAAAGTCCCAAGCCCAATGCAGATTTTAGCTGCTCACAAGAAACGAAGAAGAAAAATCGAAAGAAAAGGCGCAAAACCAGTGACAGTAGAGAGCTAATAGTGGAAATAATGACGCCGGAACCAGATCCATCTCTTCAGCCTCCGCTAGCAATATTTTCTGAACAAGAGCTAGAGGTGCCACAACCACTTAATACTGATTCAGAACCACTTGTGGAGGGAATGAGCGCAATAATAAACTCAGAAAGTCTGAAGCCCAATGCAGATTTTAGCTGCTCACAAGAAACGAAGAAGAAAAATAGAAAGAGAAGTCACAAAACCAGTGACAGTGGAGAGCTATTAGTGGAAATAATGACTCTGGAAGCAGATCCATCTCTTCAGCCTCCACCAGCAATATTTTCTGAACAAGAACTAGAGGTGCCACAACCACTTAATACTGATTCAGAGCCACTTGTGGAGGGAATTAGCACAATAATAAACTCAGAAAGTCCAAAGCCCAATGCTGATTTCAGCTGCTCACAAGAAACGAAGAAGAAAAAACGAAAGAGAAGGGGCAAAACCAGTGACAGTAGAGAGCTATTAGTGGAAATAATGATGCCGGAAGCAGATCCATCTCTTCAGCCTCCACTGGCAATGTTTTCTGAACAAGAGCTAGAGGTGCCAAAGCCACCCAATACTGATTCAGAACCACTTGTGGAGGGAATGAGCGCAACAATAAACTCAGAAAGTCCAAAGCCCAATGCTGATTTCAGCTGCTCACAAGAAACGAAGAAGAAAAAACGAAAGAGAAGGGGCAACACCAGTGACAGTAGAGAGCTATTAGTGGAAATAATGACGCCGGAAGCAGATCCATCTCTTCAGCCTCCGCTGGCAATATTTTCTGAACAAGAGCTAGAGGTGCCACAACCACTCAATACTGATTCAGAACCACTTGTGGAGGGAATGAGCGCAACAATAAACTCAGAAAGTCCCAAGCTCAATGCAGATTTTAGTTGCTTACAAGAAACGAAGAAGAAAAATCCAAAGAGAAAACACAAGACCAGTGAAAGTAAAGAACTATTAGTGGAGATAATGACGCCAGAAGCAGATCCATCTCTTCAGCCTACGCTTCCCATATTTTCTGAACAAGAGCTAGAGGTGGAACAACCACTTAATACTGATACAGAGTGGAAAGAAACCAAGATTGATGAAGTTCCTTCCTCGTCACATTTTTCTCCAAAAGCTGATACTGATGTGGTTGCTATCATTAAAGAGGGCAATCTTTTGCAGATGTCAAACCCTTCAACTGAAAGATCTCTTCTTGGCTGTCCTCAGAAAAAGCTTCTCATTCTCGATGTTAATGGGCTGCTTGCTGATATTGTCCAAATGGAGTTTTCTATCCCCAGTAGATATAAACCAGACAAAATAATATCAGGGAAAGCAGGTGATAATTGATATTTAAATGTGTCTTTAGAGCTTTATTCTCCTAAAGTAGTATGGAAACCTCATTCTCTTTTCTTTTCTTTTTTCACAGTTTTTAAGAGGCCATTTTGTGATGATTTTCTACAGTTCTGCTTTGACAGATTTAATGTGGGTGTGTGGTCTTCAAGAACCAAGTAAGCTTCATTCTAGGACTTTACCTCTTCCGGTTCCTTGTTTGTTGGTATATTATATTTTACACTTGTTTTCAGGAAAAATGTAGACTCTGTGATAGATTTTCTTTTGGGGGATTCCAGACACAAATTACTCTTTTGCTGGGTAAGGATATCTTAAACCACTCTGGAATTTGTTGAGTAATGGTCGAGTTAAAATGTTCTTTCTGGAAAATAGGATCTTAATCATTTTATGTTACTTTAGCAATTTGCTAAACGTATTTTATTATTCTTACTGTTGAAAAATAAAACTGTTAGTTGATGGCAGAAGTCAACCACTCTACAACTTTATTGTCATGGTTTTTTATTTTTGCAGAACCAATCGCACTGCACTTCTACCGGGTTCAAAACAGTGGAGAACAAGAACAAGCCCCTAGTTTTGAAAGAGCTTAGAAAATTATGGGAGAAGCTTGAGCCTGATCTTCCGTGGGCAAGAGGAGAGTACAACGAATCCAACACACTATTGTTGGATGATTCTCCATATAAGGCTTTGCGCAATCCGGTTAGTTAATTTACTATTTTTTAGTAATTTTATCTGTCAGGGATGTGACTAGTTTTAGTGTTTTACTACGAGGATAACAACTGATTTTAATACTTCATCTTTGTCCTTTTAACTTTTAGGTGAACACCGCCATATTCCCCAATTCGTTTCAGTTCAGGAACAAAAGAGATTCTTCATTAGGTGAGACACCATCACAGTAGGTTTGCATCCTTTGTTTTTTGGAAATTTAAGGAAAACAACGGATGCAAACCTATACATATTGGTATCAAAGACATGTTTAGTCTCCACTAAAGTAATTATGTAGGTCAAAATGTCATCCTGTGTTGCGTAGTCTTCCCATCATTCCCGTTAAGCATTTGTATGTTATGTGTCTTCTATTCCTGCTTTAAATTTCCGAATTTCTAATTTCCAGTTGAATTTTCTGATGGCTCTTGTTTACTTCTAAGTTGTCAAGAAGTGTCATCAAATGTTTAATGTGTTTATTATGTTGTTACTTGAAATTTCATTTCCAGGGGGTGTCTTTGTAGTGGCTTTGGTGAGTTGGTCTAGTGCTCAGTGATGGACCCAGGATTTTAGTTATGTGGCGTATTGTGGTCTGAATTTGTTTCCGTCTTCTTACTCTAGTTAGGCAAATAAATTGGCTGTGGGGGCTTATAGGCTAGAAAATACTAGAATTGGTTTATTATATTAGAATTTGCAATAACTTAAATGCACTATAAAAAAATATATCACTCGGTCAATCAGCCCCTACTGGTTATGAGCTGGGTCCGCCAGTGCTAATGTCTATCTAAGTTCTTGTCCCTATCTTTGTACTGCATAGTATGGTTTTTGTGCAGCACTGTCATCCCATATCGTAGCTTGTATTTCAGAATGAACTTTGAGTTATAATGATTATATTAGTTTACATGAATACATATTGTAATGTGGTTTTCACACTCCTGTTCATCGCAGGACCTGAAGGCGATATCCGTTCTTACCTGGAAGGGTTAGCTATGGTTGAGAATGTCCAAAAATATGTGGAACAGAATCCATTTGGTCAGCGACCCATAACAAAGTCGAATCCTTCTTGGAATTTTTATCGGAGAGTTATAGAGGATGAAGTACCTGTGAGATGACTCTGTTTTGCACTTCCATACCATACGTAAGTTTTCGATTTAACATGTATCATTGCGACCCATTATTTTCTTTTGTCTCAGTTTTGCTTAGACGAGATGTACCAAGCGTATTGCTTGTAGGAGAGAGCGTCTATAAGGCTAGATCAGAAATTCTATTCAGAGTTCTTTAGTAAAACCTGACACCAATGATTTGTTGTCCTGTGGGCATAAATTTTGTTTATTGTGGATTGATGCACTGCATAAGCATTGGCGAATGAAACTTCAATCTTCGTCCCTAAATGCCTATAAAGATGAGGACCCTTTTTTTTTTTTTTAACATTTATTTGTCATTGTGAACTAAAACACATGACGGATGCAGGGTTTTGAAATAGGTGTCACCATCTTTAACTTGATGCAGGGATTGCAGGCAGTTCGGTGTTGTTGACGGTTGATATAAATTTGTTACCTAACCACCATGTTCTGCAAATCTTATGCTTTGAGTTTGAGGAAAATCTTATACCTTTGTTATATTTCCAGCAGGGATACAACACCAACCAAATTTGATTCCATGTGCCTGCCCTGTTTCAGATCAGTTACCTTTGTTCTTAGCTTGTTTGAAAATGTACATCTCTTGCACCCACCAAACTACTATAACCAGAATTGGTCCATGTTTATTTATATGCCTGGTTCAAAGTGACAGCTACTGAAACCCATTAATTAATTAAGGCATATCTAGAATCTTTTATGTTGTTAGTATGCAATTTTTGAAGGCAATTAATTGTGGGTTCTGGTTCATTTATAGTTACCATTATGATCAACTTGGCATGTGCTGCTACAAATGAAATTGGATTCGGACCATCTGGCAAATCAATTCCTGACTTGGCTCACCAAATTCTTTGATCACTGCCATTTCATAACTTGATGATACTTTTTACACAAAAATTTCGACCATATCGTTCAATATCGCTTACAGATCGGCTTTCCTCAACTGTTGGATTGATGACTTCTTTCTTTTCCTTCATAGTATAAACAACGCTACGTCGGCTCATTTGTGAAATTGTGTATACTGTTATTCAATTGTCTGTCTGTCTGTCTCTCCCAGCCTCCTCATCATAATGGCTTCCTATTATTTGGGATACATAATTGCCTCCTATTATTGATTGTACACCTTGTAGGGTTCCTTCTATTATTGTTAATTATATATATAATGCATGATGTTGATGATTACCTGTGGGGGATGAGGAGAAGTTGAAAAGTAAGGCATAATGTGGCAATCAAATTAAAGACCAGATAGATAAGTAAGCTATGGGTTGTGGTTAATGTGCATTATGTGTTCCTTTTGATTTGGGTTATGATGATGGAGATGGATTAGTGGGTGTTGCCTAATAGAGTTCAGGCATAGCACGTGTACTAGTTCCTTCACTTTGTGAATGTGGCCAAGGATACTAGCATTCCTTTGCTCAAAGTGTGTTCATCAATCAAGTATATATATCACCATCACCTTTTCATTTGGCTTCTTTTGGTTCATCGGCATCGAGTATATATGTTGCTTTGTGGTAAGCAAATGCATGCGAGTCCTTATTAGCCAGCAATCACATGTATGCTAGCTTACTCCAAACAATAGGACAATCATTACCATATAATATGTATTCTTTCGGTTTCAAACAAAAAAATACTGGATTTATACAAGAGGATTTCACTAAGGAAAAATATAATTGATAAAAGGATAAACTCAAGGCATGAAAGAGAATTCATGGGGAACTTGGATTATCCGCTCTCAACCATTTAGTCTAGTACCGTAAATATTTCTTACAAGTAGAATTCATTTACCCAATTGTTAACCCCTGCAATATACTTTAATTTTCAATTTTGATTTTTTTTATAAGCAATTTTCAATTATTTGACGGATGCATAATGAGGGAGAGAGTGTCAATGTGGAATGCAAATTAGAGGCTGCAGAGATTAAAAAACCATTAGAGTGGTGGAGAACCATGTGCCTAAAGAATATGACACAGAATTCCTATTTCTGAGTCCTTGGACAATGACTCTCATCTATTCTATTATTGTTTGTGGAATCCGAATCTCCATATACGACCCACATATTTGATGAATACATATACTACGGGTAGGGAAATAAGATGTATCATCCTGTGGAAACTTCTAAAGTCCTAGCATGAAAACTTATCAACATGGCAATAATTCAAAGTATTTTTTTTTTCATTCTCTTTTAAGTATACGATACTATGATGAATTAAGAATTTTATAGTCATCATGGTTACCATGTATTGAGCCTTTTATATTCTCTAACTGCTACAATTTCTTATTTATCTTTTTGATATCTGAACTGCTACCAAATACCAACTGAAGTATATATATATATATATAGAAACTGTATTAGAGTTGACGAACTTTGTTACTTTCCACGCATTAGTTTCTTATTCTGAACTTAAATTTATTTTGATTATTAACTATCCCCGAAAATTTATTTTGATTATTAATTAACGGTACAGGAACTGGTACTAAAATGGCCTAAGCAAAATAAGGTGTATAAAATGAAGCGAGTGAGTGTGTGTGTAGTACTAAGCTATGGTCATCACCATTTTACACAAATTAACACTCTTTTAAATGGTGGTTTTTATACCATTTAGCAACCACTTGTCCAAGTGGGTGTTATTCAATTTCTGGATTGATACCAGCAACCACTCATCAGTCACCATTCACGCTACTCACGTTGAAGCCTTGAAAATGATTCAACCTTCCGCTCTTTTTCCATTGAAAAAAAAAAAATTTGTTTTGGCTCATTTGGTGAAATGGGTATATTCAATTCTTTTGTTTTGCTGGAATGGTGGTTATGGTAAATTAGTGCCTACCAAGTGTTTGAAGAAATGACACTGAGACTTTTTGCAGGTCTCTCTTTCACTCTCTGACAATATCACATGCACATGCAGACAGCTCTTGACCCACCCACATCTTCATCCCACATGGATTGTGAGCCATCTGACCCCCACAAGCACACTCTCTCTGTAGAAAACTTTAATTTTTTTGCCAACTCTCAACTCTCAACTCTCAACTCTCAACTCTCTCACAAGATTGGTTAACACATTAAACATTTTTCATAAAATAACAAATCCTTCCCATCTGTTCTAGCTGTCTTCCCATTTGTTCTTTTGGGGAAAACATCTCTTCTTGGATCTCCAAAGATTCCTCTACATGTTGCATGGGTTTTAGTTTCTTTAAGAGTTTTAGGCAATTTTGAAGGTAAATGTTTCTGTTATTCCTGGGTTTTCTTCTGTGCATATTGTTGTAATGGGTCCCTCCAATTTCTCTGGCCCTTTTATGGTTCTTGCACAAGGCATTGTATTTTGTGAAACCCAATAAGGTTTCTTTCCCTCACTGATTGGTTTGATTTGGTTTGGTTTGGTTTTCTGGGTATACTTCTTTTCCCTTTTTGTAATTTTCAGTTGTTGTAAAGTGGAGAGATTGGGGACAATTTGAGGAAAACCCCAAAAGGGCACTCATGCTGTTACAAGATGAAATCGTGTGGAAGTTGGGATCTGTGATTTGATAAGGACAATTCTGTACAATCTGTGAGCTGTAATTGTTGGAGAAGTGAGCTTTGAGAAGATTATATATGGGGTCTTATTGATTTTGTAGTAACTTCTGTGGAGAAGCTGTGATGGAATTACATGAATGAGGAAAGTGGGCTGTTCTCTTATGGTTAGTGAGGCTGAAAAAAGCTGCAATTAAGCTATTGGCTTTCAATTTTGTTCAAGTCCTTCAGGAGAAAGGAACAAAAAGGAGGATAAGTTACAATTTTCTTGTACTCAAGCTGGTTAATGGTGTCAGCTTGTGTATAAAAAGGTGAGTGAGGTGTCTGAATTTTACAGCTTCTCAATTTTGTATATCTGCAGAATGGATAAGACCATTTACAATTGCCTGAAATAATTTTCAGAGGGTGTAGAGTTGTGGCAGTGAAAGATTGAGAATTGTGTACTCAAAGCTTGTTTCCAACATTTATTGAAGAGCCTTGGATTCGAATTTCAGGGAATCTGAATTGCTTGAAGAAATTTGAGTAGATGTTTAGGAAGTGTGGAGTGAATAATTGATTTGGACAGAAGAGGTGGAGATGGCTGCAAAACTTCTGCATTCTTTAGCTGATGACAACCCAGATTTGCAGAAGCAAATAGGATGTATGAACGGGATTTTCCAAATTTTTGATCGTCACCAAGTCCTCACTGGTAGGCGGATTAGCCACCACAAGAGGCTTCCTCCAGGTAATTTCCTACCGGTGAATGCATTTCAAACTACTGTTGGTCAATGAGATTGTTTTTTCTTCTCTTCATTTGCTTTAGCCCTTTTAGCTCTATCACCAATCGTCCAATCCTGTCATTAATTAAATTTTGTTTTGTTTTTTGCAAATTTAAAGATTGAAAAAGCAGCCTAAAACACCTATTGCCGCCTAAAACGAGAGTCTAGTAATGAATTGCAGCCTATAAAGTTAGCTAAGAAAGAGAGTCTAATAATGAATTGCAGCTTATAACATCTAATGCATTCATTTCTTTCACAGGAAATTCCCACTTCAGCAATGGTGGCCTGGAAAGAGAGTCCAACAATACATACCATCGGCAAGCAGTAACTGTAATCACTCTCTACTCGATGACTCCTTTACATTTAGCAAATCTTTAAGAATTATATTTCTGGTAGCTTTGAGATACACACTGCATAAAAACTAGCTAAACCCTCCACTAATATATGTGTGAAATTGATCTTGTTTCAATCTTCGATCTCACTGGTGGATGCACATTGTCCTTTTTTTTGTCACATTTGGTAATATAGTAATATCACATCGCTCGGATATCGTTTGCTATGTGGTCTTCGACTTTGTTATCTGTATGTATTTTAAAATTATCTTTGAACTATAAATTTCATACAGCTTTTAAATGAGAATCATGAGATAGCCTGCTATTGGAATCATCTCAAAATTTGGCATGTATTACAGGCACAAGGAGAATTTCAATGCAACTGGTGAAAATCCAATTCAATACAAACTTATTGCGGGGTCTATAGTTATGTATATATGTTCACAGTTTAATATGGTTGCTTTAGCTTTAGTTGAGTTTGTTTCAGGCCTTGTAAATGACCACCCCCCTAATTGTGATTGACTTAATGATGTATAATTGAATGGTTCATGGTTCTTTTATTGAAAATTGGCCTAATTATTCGCTATGGCTGTTTATATTCAATCTTCTGCTTATACTGGAATTGAACTGGAACCCATGAATTTATTTGTACTCTTGGCAGATTTTACTGTACTGTACCTGAGTTTATACTGCTTGTAATTGTAGGACATAAATTCGAACAAAAGTGTGAATGAGAAACAAAGAATCTCAACAGAATCATCAAGAGCCTCTTTCTCATCAACTTGTTCGTCTTCCTTGTCATCTCTGGAGTGTAACAGAACAGCTCAACCAGGAACCTCTTCCTTTGACAGAATTATTTTCCCCGAAACCCCCCCAAGGGATCCAGTGACTAACCAATCAAATACCTCCCCTAGATTTGGAAGACAGTCCCTTGATCTCCGGGATGTGGTTAAGGACTCTATGCATAGGGAAGCCAGGGGACTATCACTTAAAACTACAATCAAAGATGAAGCAGCAGGTAATGCAGTGAAGCGCTCTCCAAGACGCTTGCAGCTGTCCAAACCAACAGATGGATCTAATGGAGTTAGGATCAATGAGAAGCAAAATATGCCTGCTGATCTCAAGGAGTCTCTTAGAGTTCTTGCTCAACTTCGAGAAGCACCTTGGCATTATAACGAAGATAGAGATCATCGAAGATCATCATATGAATCGAAAGATAGTTTTTGGCACACAATTCCAAAAGATGCTCCACGATTTTCTTATGATGGGAGAGAGATGAATCGTCTATCCTTTGAATCAAGAGATACCTCCAGA
Source organism: Rubus idaeus (assembly GCA_030142095.1). Classification (NCBI taxonomy): domain Eukaryota; kingdom Viridiplantae; phylum Streptophyta; class Magnoliopsida; order Rosales; family Rosaceae; genus Rubus; species Rubus idaeus. The sequence goes on along the minus strand of CM057969.1, from coordinate 2,229,522 downwards.
TCAACTCCAAAGCCAAAAGAGTTGCCGAGACTTTCACTGGATAGCAGAGAAGGTTCAATGCGGAGTTCCCACTCTGACGCAAAATCAAATCACCTTTCAAAAGGTTTTCAGAATAGTGGCAACTCAAATGGCAGGGATCCTAGTCTACCTCAGTCATCCGGAACTCATAGTCGACCTCCTAGTGTTGTAGCAAAGTTGATGGGTTTGGAAGCATTGCCAGATTCTGATGGTCAATTAAGTCTGATAAAAACCAGCCCGGTTAAAGAAAGTGATCCTTTCTCAAAATCACTGAAGACAAACAATCTATACAGGCCTATTCGCATTTCTAACTCCTCGAGAAACTCTCCAAAAGAACCAACGTCACCAAGGTGGAAGAATCCAGATTTGGTAATGAGACCTGTTTCAAGTTCGAGGTTTCCAATTGAACCAGCACCTTGGAAAATGCAGGATGGAAATCGAGGTTCTCAGAAACTATCTTCCAAACCTGTCAAAGCTCAAGTAAGGACCCAAAACTCCTTCCCTTCTGTTTATAGTGAGATAGAGAAGAGATTAAATGATCTGGAATTCAAACAATCTGGAAAGGATCTTAGAGCTCTTAAACAGATACTGGAAGCAATGCAAGTGAAAGGGCTGTTAGAGACCAAAAAAGAAGAGCAAGCTTCAAATTTTGGAACTCAAAAGGACTGTGAACCAAAATGTACAAGTCCCAATCCAAACCCAAGGTTTGTGAACCAACCGAATTCAAACAACCATGCTGTTGCTTCCAGAACTAGAGGCTCTGATTCCTCGAGGACTTTTGAATCCCCAATTGTGATCATGAAACCTGCAAAACTTGTCCAAAAATCTGGTCTTCCGGCTTCATCACTAATTTCAATGGATGGCCTTTCCGATGTCCATACTGCTCCCAGAGGGGGAATTGTAGATAACAAGAGGGGTTCCACTAACAGCCGAACAGCTAAAGATCATTCTCCTAAGAACAGTCGGAAGAACCATTCTGTTGGTTCCACTGACAAAAAGCCAAGTGGCAGGAATGTAAAATCCACCGAGTCTTTGCCAAAGGAAAACAAAGCAACAACTTCAGCAAAGAGTGCAGGATCTGTGAGCCCAAGACTGCAACAGAAGAAGCTTGAGTTGGGAAAGCCATCTCGTCCACCTACCCCACCATCTGATTCAAGAAAACCCAAAAGGCAATCCAGCAGGCAATCAACAGACTCAACTTCACATGGCAGAAAGCTCAGACCAAAATCTTCCAACTTTCAGCAAAGTGATGACCAGTTAAGTGAGATAAGTAATGAATCTAGAAGGTCGAGTTTCCAAGGAGACGACATAGATATGGAAGAGTCTAGCAGTGTACTAGGTACTGATACAAATGATAGCCAGAGTCCATCTTTGAAGGCTTCCAAGGATTTAGCTTCTGGTTCAATGCAACAAGTAGGTGTTTTACTGTTTTTTATCTTCTGCTCCCACCCATTCAATTTTGAAAATTTAGTTTATATTTCTTGTTCACTTTTCAGAACCTAACGACAAGGTTGGAAGAAGATGGGTCTGCTACAGAACTTGCTACAGTTGCTCCAGAACATCCTAGTCCAGTCTCTGTACTTGATGCCTCAGCATATAGAGATGATGCACTCTCTCCAGTAAAGCAGGTGCCAAATGCCCTCAAAGGTACAGTTTAACTTTTCTTCTTAAATTTCACTTGGATGTGGTCAATCCTGAAATGATCATAACATGAGAACTGGTAATTGTATGACTAAATCCACTTGCTGAGTCCAAAAAAAAAATTCAAAAAAATTATACTCTTGGAATCATCTAACTAGAAAGATTAGATAGAGTTGAACTAGTGGTACTAATATCTGTTATTGTATTCCCAATACACTGAAGGGGTCAGTAATCCTTCACCATACGGTGTTGTTTGGAAAACTCAGATATCTTAAAAGTTTAGTTGGCTACCTGACTGCTACTATTGTGGTTTTACTGAAATGAGTGAACTTGACAAGCTATATATTTTGTTTACCACCATCAACTATGGTGCACTATTACCATATAACATTTGCTGTGCCGCACATATTGAATTATTGATCATGGTTACTTTTTGTAATAAATGCAATCATACATGTGGAGTTGTGAACCATAGTAGTCCTTGCATTCTAGAAGAATCTTTTTCTCGTCCATCAAATCTCACTTTAATTTTTGTTTTTCATACAGGTGATGGTGCTGAAGATTCAAATCTCAGTGGATGTGAAGATCAATGGAACCCTGCAGATAATCTTGACAGCATGGGGTCTGGTCTTACCTCAGAGATCAATCGTAAGAAATTGAAGAACATTGAGAACTTAGTTCAGAAGCTTAGACGATTGAACTCTAGTCATGATGAAGCAAGAACAGACTATATTGCATCACTATGCGAGAATTCAAATCCAGACCACAGATACATTTCTGAAATATTGTTAGCTTCAGGTCTCCTACTCAGAGACCTTGGCTCCAGCCTGACAACATTTCAGCTCCATCCCTCAGGTCACCCCATCAATCCTGAGTTGTTCTTTGTTTTGGAGCAAACCAAGGCTAGCAGTATGCTTGCAAAAGAAGAATGTATCCCCGAAAAGGCAACCCACGCAAAGCAAGAGAAGTTTCACCGGAAACTCATATTCGATGCTGTCAATGAAATTCTTGTTGACAAGTTGGGATTAGTTGGCATCCCTCCTGAGCCGTGGTTGAAGCCTGAAAGACTGGCAAAGAAGACCCTCAATGCACAAAAGCTTCTAAAGGAACTGTTTTTCGAGATAGAACAATTTCAAGCCAAGAAACTTGACTGTGGCTTTGAGGATGAGGATGATGGTTTGAAAAGCATACTCTGGGAAGATGTGATGCATAGGTCAGAAAGTTGGACGGCTTTCCATGGTGAGATTTCTGGGGCAGTGTTAGATGTTGAGCGGTTGATCTTTAAGGATTTGATCGATGAAATCGTTATTGGTGAGGCAGCTAACCTGCGTACCAAGCCAGCAGCTAGGCGCCGGAAGCTGTTTGCTAAGTAATTTTTCCATTCTTCTCCATCCTTTTTTTCTTTGGTGATTTAAATTTTTTGTGACATACAGCACAATAAATCCATGTGTAAGATCCATAGTGTTGTAATCCATGCTGGGTTGTAAAGAAGTTTAACTGTCAAAGTTTTTAAAGATACGTATCAATATAAAAGACCCACTTTTCTTCTTCACTTGCCATGCTCACAGAAGCTATATTTGTGTTGAGCTTATCATCTTCTTATGCAACTAGAGGAAAGTATCATGTATGGATGAAAAGCCTGATTATACATTTTCTTATGGGACTTAAATTTAAATCTTTTGCAAACATACGATGATAAGTACGTTGTAAGTTTAGAATTATGAATAACTTTTGATCGAATAGCCAATTGTTAAAAAATAAATGAAATTTAGATCACTAGGATTATAAATGATGAAACAAATAAATCTTTATCACATCATATTCTCCGAAATGGTTAGGATTATTTCATGGTAATGAAATTCTTAAAAAAGTTGGAAAGGAATGTTTTGATGTGAAATTCGAGTGGTTGATCAAAATCAAGATTTTATGACTTAAATATAATTGAGCTTTATATGAACAACAAGCCTCCGTAGCATAGTGGTAGTGCGTTCGCTTCGTAAGCGAAAGGTCGCGAGTTCGATCCTCGCCGGGGGCTTTATTTTAAAGTTTTCAGTTTCACAAAAAAAATCAACTGTAAAACTGAACAATATTTGACCAAAAAAGCAATATTTTTTTTATAAAAAAAAAACTAATAGTTGCTTTATTTTTTGAATGTGAACCATTTAAAAACCCAATGAAACTGAAAAGGAAAAATGGCACAAATGACAAATCTGAGTAAGACGTTCATCATCATTCATCACCATGGATGAATTAACGTGGTCCATTCCCTAGTGACAGTGTAGCTCTCTCCTATAGCATACTAATTAAAAGGACCACACAAAAATTCCATAAATCTTAGTAGGAGTACCTATCAGCATGCCTTACTGTACACATATTCCACTACATAAAAATCCTTTTATCGATCACATATATATATATATGCATACTTATTCTCTATAGCTAGTACCCCGGCCCTAAAAAATAAAGGTATGACCTCATATTCTAGGTCTTCATCGTTAAATTTATTTTCTCCATCAATTTATTCAACGATAAAAGATACCCTGATTATGTTTTTGGTATTTTGTCTTAATTTTATAGGACCACAAGGACTGGCCTGGTGGTGCCAAAGCCATTTACTGGGGTATACTATATGGCACACCAGAGGCCTACATAGAGATATATAAAGGAAGGAAGGGTGAAGGTGAAGTGATCGTTCAGCTGGGAATGGGATATGATGGGTTTATTTTTCTTGGATCTCGATATCTTTCATCGATCAGCCAAAAAGAAAAACGTACGTGTCTTGGATCTTGCGACATGCATAATGCAGCTGCAGTTGATCAATGATATATTATCTATAAGAGACAGACAGACCAGACAGACAAAGTGATCACTGTGCCTTCTTCTAATTATTATTATGATTTCAGTCCTAGCTCTCTTCCTGTGGACTCATCTTCTTTCCCTTTCCTTCTCAAAACACTTGCAGATTCCAAAAGCTTTATTTATTGGTTTTCTTTGGCTACAATCACAAATTTGCACATATAAGATCGAGTACTGTAGTTTTAGTGTTTCGTGTTTGGAATTTAATTTTGTAAGTTTAATTAGTTTCTTTCTTCTGTATACAAATATTTCAAGATGGGAGATTCTTCTGTACGTACGGGCGAATCAATTAATTCATCTTTAAACCTAATGTTGGATACAACGCATTACAAAATTGACAACCTATTTCAAATTAAATGATATTAATTCGCATCACAGAAAATCATTAACACCAAAATAACTACTACTCGATCTCTTTCTCTTTTCATCTGCCCCTTTCGTATGGCTAGCTATCTGTTTTAAAATAGCTGTAGATAACTACAGACTACAGTATATATAGGCTCCAGTACGTTCATATAGCTGGTCATATATACATGTGTATATAATTAATTAAGCTCTTTATCAATTAACTAGATATCTACAAATCTACAATACGTACAAAGGAGGGCCGCAATAGGAAACCCTAGAAACCAGCTAGGTAATTTATTTCTCTTATAAAAAATAGTAAACCCTAGAAAGTCAAAAGGGCTGGCAATAGCTAGCTAGCTAGCTAGATGGATAAGCTGGGCTGCTGCTTAATTAATTCAAAGTTATTATCAATATCGACCCAAAAAAAATAACAATAATTACGCCAGCACAATTACCAAAAATTAGGGTTATCGATCAGTTATTGACCTTAACTAACCAATATTATATCTCTTACTCTTACGTATCAGACTTCATTTGAATTTCTTTTGGTTTCAAACCCTTTCGATCGGGACTCTCAGAGATCATGACAATTACAGAACAGGCATGTGGCATCCTTTAGTTTGTATATATCAATATCGAGCTTGTAATTTTAGCAGGGAAAAAGGCATATAATTATATATACATATTTTGCAGTTTAACTTTGGTCCCATGCATGCAGCCCGTAGCAAACTATTGATTAATTAATAGGATTAATATAAGGTACATATAATGTAACTACAGTAAAAGTGAATGTCAGCCTCGATCTTCTTGAATCCTGACATAGAAGGAAGCGTCACAGCCAGCCAATTACAACTGCGGTCGTATCCATTAATTTTGCTAGTTAAGTTTCTCGACCCCAAAACCCAGCTCTGGTGAAAACACTCCCAATAGCATGTGATCAACCTAGCTATATATATATTTATATACAAATATAAGTACGTAGTATGGCACACATATTATGTATACATAATTACATATATAGCTCATTAATCTATGTACACTGTTCAAGCTTAGATAGTTTCATACTTTCATGCCGGCTCGATCGATCAGAAACAATGTACAAGAGAGACACATGCAGTACCTAAAATTAGGGTTCAAAAACAAAAAAAAGACCGAAGCTCTTATAATTGGAAACTGGAATTAATCATGCAAGCTTAAAATTGTGGATTTGCACGGGAAAGTTGCTTGAATCTTTATTTCGATAGAGAATTCACAAATACTTAATTTCTTGAATCTTTATTTCATGTAAACAAGAAGTACTAATTCGGAATACAATGACCTTCGATGTACATAGCTTGTTGAGCAATTGATCGAAAAAGGCTGGAGTACAAAAGGATAGCTAGATTCAATCAAGATCTTGCATGTGTATATCAGATCATCAGTTGGGAAAGTGATCAGATCGAATTGCCTCTCTAGTGATCATCATTAGGACGATCTTGGTATTTACTTTCAACGAATCCATAAACAAACCAAAGAGCTATTTTAGATGATAATACACATGCAACAAAAGAACCACCCTTGCACTTATATGTTGCATATATATATGGTGTAAATATATAATTATAGGATATAGAAACCTTCATATATAACGAAATTAATTATAATTAACTTCACTGTGTATCAATATAGAATAACTCAACATTAATATAAATCTACCACGTACAACCACTAGCTCTAACACAAATATCGATCGATCATCAGCTCTTATGCCCCCTTGATTAGCTAGCCTTCGAATTAGCATCGATCGATCTCCTATGATGTTCGTGGATCAATCACAGAATCCAATGTGTATGCATTGGCCACAGTATAAATAGCAAAATTATGACGAGGCACTATTCATGTCGATCACAATTAAGTATGCATATATCTGTATATAACGTACATTCTCATACTTACAAAGTAATTCACTATATATAACGTACATTAACTGAACATCATAAGGAACTTACATGCATGCATTGAGGAGCTAGCTAGCTAGCTTTAGGAACCAGTATGGTCCTTGTTTGGTTGGCTTGATGATCCATTATTGTTTTGCGAATGAAGCTTCGGATTAACCAATGTTGGAAAGGATCTCAAAGATGAGCCAATGGAATATTGAAGAGAAGGCATAAGACCATTATTAGTTCCGAAATTCTGTGAAGTAATGCTACTTGATGAGCTCAGCAATTGGATCATATGGTTATTGGTTTGTCTAAGTGCAGGCTGATCATCATCACTATTCTCTACCACTGGGGTAGTAGTGGTAATGTAGGGCGTATATGGACCAAAAAGCGGTGGTACCGGTGTAGCTGTTGATGGACAAAGGAACAACTGAGACCCAGCTGCCATTGGCATTGAAGTAGTTGAAAATGATAAGCCATTATTGTTACTCATCATATGATCCATTTGGGGTACTAGTGGAAATCCATGGCTGCTACCAAACTGAGAAAGAGACAAACTTGAAGGCTCTGAATTGTGATGTTGAAAGTAGTTGTTGTATGCCATGGCATTGTTCAGCAATCCAGGTATGGATGAAGGCATATTGCCTATAGGAAATAACTTCTGAGCCAAGGCTTGTTGATCATGATCATCATGCTGATGATGATCATTTTCTTTGATTGACTTGCCTTTACTCTCATCAAGTACTACTTGCTCAGATATTCTTTGGTTTACATCAAAGAAGGGAACATTAAGAGGATTGAGAATTTGCTGCTGATGAAGAAATTGATGATGAGTGCTAGTAGTATTTAGCAAACCATGATGAGGAAGTAGTTGGAGTGGTGGGAGCTTATCAATATCATCTTCAGTAACTTCAAGCAACCAATCTATTACCTTGCTAGGTTGGCTAAGACCAAGCCTGTCTTGAAGGTCATATAATTGAATTGCTGTTGGTACCGAAAGCCTAATTCTTCTGTCCCTCAATCCTCTCACGGTTGAGACTTTGCTGTGCCTGTCTTTTCCGCCAAAGGTTCGCGAGACACGTACGATCCTTGGATTTCGAAATCCAGACCATTGCCTTGAAGTAGTAGTGCTAGATGAAGCTGCCTTGTTAAAACTACTCATAATGTTTCCATCACTGTTGTTGTTGTTTTGGCCCTCTTGCTTCGCTTGAAAACTCTTTCCCCTTGAATTTGTTATCATTGTAATTATTTCTGATCGATTATGATGATCTCAATCATAATTTGTCCCTCGCATCCAACCTCAAACAAAATTCTCCCACTGATCTTGAGCTCCAAATAATTGAACTGAAAAAAAAAATAGAGGTAAGAATTTATAAATAATTAGCAGAAACTAGTATATTATTAATCTTGCAATTCTACAATATTTTTAATTGGAATTAATTATTTTTTTGGTCAAATAAATTTTTTTTTAATTGGAATTAATTATGAGTGTACTTTTTTTCTATTGGAACATTAGCACATATATGATATATATGTCAAAGAACAAATTGATTTCACATAAAATTCCTTCAATTAAGCAAGCGTGCTCTCCATCATCAATTTTGATAACGTTTACTAAGAAATTGAGCACAGTATGATAAGAGAAAACCATGTATAGATTGGAATTTTTTTAAAGCATATGCATCAAAATGAATGCTCAAAGAAAGTAAGAAACTAATATTCGTCCGAAAAACAGAATTAATTAGCTGTGTTGATGAATACTATTTTGATCTTCGAAAACATGCATCTATTTACCGAAAGAGAACTGAAATCTGAATTGTTTGAAGTTGAATAGATTTAAAAATATTGATCACACTCAAAAATCGATCTAACAACTATGATGAGAGAGAGCTAACTAGAATTTGTATGAATTAATTCGAATCCCCAAAACCCTAAATTACCTTTCGCTTATGAATTTGTGTTGGGAGAGTTAAGACAGAACACCAGACTGAAAATTGAAGTCAATTGCAGCAGCACGCATCAGCTCATGATCAGATTCATTCTTGGTTGCAGAACTCGAAAACTTAACAGGATATAATTAAGCAGGAGAAGAAAGAAGAAGAAGAAGAAGAACAGAGTGTGAGAGAGAGAGAAAGAGAGATGCCCCACTTGACAGTGCTTTAAACCCTTATCTTGCTAAGTTGCTAGTCTTCAATCTTACTGAGCTGTACATGTACATGTATATAGCTCATTTGCGTTTCAACAATATCTAAGCTGCAGAGAGAATAAAAAGAACTTTTACCAAAAAAAAAACAGTTACATAATTTGGTAAAGGGAAAAAAAAAGATGCTAGGGTAATTTACCGCAGCATGATGTTGCATGGGAATTATATATCAGAAAAGCCGAAAAGCTATGGCGCAGTTATGGCCACGTGGCATACATATCTGTTGGCACGTCAATCAGGCAAAAGCTAGCTAGGGTAAATATATACATTACTGATCATATATACGGATATACCACAGATCAGTCTCAGACTGAAGAATCAGCATGAGTTTGGTCGTAGTTTACTATATGAACCGTAATTAATAGAGAATTAACAAGTATAATAGACTCCTGCTTGTGTTGGTTAATCCTAAACGGCCGGGGACCATCCTAAACAGTACTTTATCGGCAACTACAAATACGTAGCTAGCTTTATTGGTGTATTCCACAAATTAAAGCTTAGATTGATGATGAAGATGAATATGTATGCATGCCTAGTATATATAGCCAGCTAGCTGAGATTAATCAATAAGGCTTAAACCCTTATTTTAGAAAATTTCATGTCTATTTTGAAAAAAAAATATTCATGGACAAGAATATAGCTTATCCCTTCTTCCTATGATTGAAAATATAGAAAAACAGATGCAAAATTGCAAGCACAGCAAAAGAGCCACATAGTAATTAATTAATACGTTTGATTTTTTCTTTTCTCTCTTTATTGTAGGCATATATATAGTTAAAGATCGACTAGGGTTTGCGGCCATTATATACATAGTACTACGCAAGCAAGAGAATTGAATTGAAGTAGCTATAGCTATTCAAGGAATTAGATACAGCTACAGAGAGAGAGAGAGAGAGAGAGAGAGAGAGAGAGAGAGAGAATTGCTAAGCAGGATTAGGGGATGTATAGACAGATAGGGTTGTAGAGGAGGGACCAAAGCAGGTTCTTTAAAGCTAGTTTGCATCCACTGAAAGACTGACTACGGAGAACAGAAGGACCACTAGTACACAGAGATACATACATATATATGGGGCAGTGAGATTTGCATCTATTATCTATACACTTCGCTAGGGTAATTAACTTAATTACACTCAAACACTATAGCATATATATGTAGCTAGGAGTTTGCAGATTAATTGCAAAACCCTGATGTAAGTTCTGACGAAACTACTATATATATATACACTAGCTCACAAGTTTGCAGTGCAATTGAGGAAAATAGGACCCTAGCTAGCTAGAAAGCAGTACTGGTTAGTTATTGTCATTGTGCAACAACCTAAAGTAATTTGTTTCCAGTTCAACCCAAACACTTTATAATTTATATAGCCACACACTGTTTTCAGTAGTTTATGAAAAATATATAAAGAGAAAAAATGATCATAAGGGTACTTCCTGTGTTAGCTAGCTAGGCGTTTCAGTCATATTTGCAATCATGAAAATGGACATATACAGTATATTAGTTTACCAATTTACCACAAAGTTGGAATCTTCAACAGAATAGTTGAAAGATATATATATATATATATATATATATATATAGAGAGAGAGAGAGAGAGAGGGTGGTAGTAGTAGCTGTAGCACAAGCAGCAGCAACTAGACTAGTAGTAGTAGTTTGCTTTCAGTAATATGAATGCACTCAATAATCAAGAAAAATGGAATCTTTCAACAAAATAATTGAGGAAGGCCGGTGTTAATAATAGACTGTACATATACAGTTGCAGTGATTCAAAAGCTGAACGAACGTACTCTCTGCTTTTATATCCCTCTCTAGCTCTAGCTACTCTATCTCAGACATAGAAATTCACCAGCCGACACCCTGACAGTTTCCCAGAACGGACAATTAAGTCATTTCCATTCCAGTAATTAATCAACAAGTTTTGGCTCCATTTTTAACCAATTTAGCAATACGAAACCCTTCTGTGGTCTTAAGCCCTCTGAAAATCATTAGTTGGCTTGAAACAACATACATAGGAATAAAAGCTAGCCCTAGCCTAGCTTTTCAAATTTTAAAAGTCCAGATTTTTTCACAATTTTAGGTCTTTATTACGAAACCCAGAAGTTATATCTAGCTCTCTGTGTCTATCTGCTGTAAACTAGCAGAAAATAGTGGTGGGTTTCACGAGAAGGGTCGTTTTGTCTTGCCTCTTGGACTTAATTCACATCTGAATTTCTCTTTGCATTGATAAATAATAAATTAATCAGTTGCCCCTCTAGCCCAGACTGTGTTACTCCTTGTTAAGGAAATTCATTACTTTAAAGCCTCGTTTGGTTTACTGAATTGAGACCATATATAAAAAAAAAAAATCAATCATTTTTTATGTTTAGAATGCAAAAAGAAATGAAATACTTTTATGAATGAATGAAATTGATTCCTTCCCAACTCCAAGGGAATCACTTTCGAAGTTTCGATCCCTACCTATTTTTTCTGTATTTATTGCACTAATTCAACATTAATTACATTACTTTTATAACTAAACTAACAATTTATGAAAATTATAAATATTAATTTTGAAGCCTCGTTTGGTTCACTTAATTGAAAATCATAAAAAAGAAAAGTCAATCATTTATTATGTTTATAATGCAAAAGGAAATGAAATACTTTTATGAAGGAATGAAAAATATGGGGAAATTGATTCATTCCCTACTCCAAGGGAATCACTTTCGATCCCTACCTATTTTTCTGTATTTATTGCACTAATTCGACATTAATTACATTACTTTTATAACTAAACTAACAATTTATAAAAATTATAAATATTAATTTTGTTTTATATATTATTATTTTTTGATTCATTTCCTTAGTGTTGCCAATCACTTGAAATAAAAACTAGTAAGAATTTTAGTTTCCCCTTCATGTGGAAAGAGAAAGGACTTGATTTCTTTTCTTTTCTTTTCCGTGAACCAAACGAGACCTCAAGTGCCAGAAGAACCCCTAGCCTGCACCAATTAATTTTTTTTTATTTCCTTTTTTATTAATGAATGAATAAGTCACGGACTTAATTGATGAGAAATTAATGAATGAATTTTAGTTTCCCCTTTTTATAACTAAACTAACAATTTATGAAAATTATAAATATTAATTTTGTTTTATATATTATTAATTTTTGATTCATTTCCTTAGTGTTGTCAATCACTTGAAATAAAAACTAGTAAGAATTTTAGTTTCCCATTCATGTGGAAAGAGAAATGACTTGATTTCTTTTCTTTTCCTTTCCATTAACCAAATGAGACCTCAAGTGCCAGAAGAACCCCTAATTTTTTTTATTTCCTTTTTTATTAATGAATGAATAAGTCACGGACTTAATTGATGATAAATTATTTTCTTTATTTCCTATTTCCTATATTCGGAGCTAGCAAATATATATATTAGTGTTGAAACTAATTAATTATCAAATTAAGGAACCATAATCACTAAAAAATAACTAATGAATTAAACTGAGAGCTAGCTAGCTAGTTGACAAATCAAAATGTTGATATTCAAAGAGGGAGAGATCCATATATATCTTCCGAATTCTAATTAATTTTCTGGTGTGTAGCTATGTGTTGGGAGAAGATATCAGATTTGGATAGAGATAGTCTCATATGGAATAAGCTAGATATATATATATACATAACTAAAACTAACGGGATCAAAAAAAGGAAAAAAAATTCTAATTCACAAGCATATATATCTTTATATATAGATGCCGCTTCTTCTTCTTCTTCCTCTTCTTCTTGTTTTCTTTTTGACAGTGAAAGTGACAGCAGCAAACCCTAGGGGAAGGGAAAAGGAAGGTAATTAGATTAATAGACAAGCTAGGGACAACGATATCTGATCGAAACGAAATTAAATGCGTACTGCTTTGCTCAATCGATCAGTGGGTGACGTCCGTCTGCGAATAATGCAAAGCTGCAACTTCGATCTGGTTCTGCTTTGGACCTTTGGTGTACCGTTGATTATGTTGACTTCAAGCCACGATAAAGTAATGCATGATCGACGTTTAATTTATCAAGTTCAATATAAAATGGAAAATCAATTAATATGCACCAAGCCACCAACTCGCCGAAAAAGTATGTTCGGTAATTAATTAGGGGATCTTTTGAAAATTGAATTACTTTTGAAATGTAATGCGAAAATGGATTTCAAAAATGCGATTGTCATTTCAAATAATGCAATTGTCATTTTGAAAATGATGTCGTTAAAATGCAATTGCATTTCAAAATTATCGCAAGCATTTCGAAAATGCAATGCATTTTAAAAAAAAGTATGTTCGGTAATTAATTAGTACCCGGCGCATGCTTAATTCACTAAACGCTCATAACTTGATGCTAGTATTCCAAATTTGATTAGGCAAAAACCGTTGGAACGCTGACTCGAAGAGCGCGCAGATCGACCAGTTTCTTCATGCATGGTAGATATATACCAGTTCAAGTTCCAAGTTGCTTCACTATTATTGATGAGGCTATGCTTCAAATTTCTTTGGAATAGAACTCGAGGCCTCCAGACACTCAGGTATCACCCAAACCAATCCTGGAATCTTTTCGATCTCCACCGAAAGAACCCTTCTTCCGCCCCGCCCCCCTGAATATCGCTTGGTCCTGCTCCCATTCCCACCCAAAATGTTACACATGTGGTTTTGGCCAAAATCACGTTTTCGTATTTGCGCTAGACATTTGACGTGGGTGCCATAAAATATCCCCTAATTCTGCAAAACCAACCTTCGAATTTTTTCCACTAAATTGTTTCTCTTCAAAGTTTTTTGGCCGCATGCGTACTTCTTATTTAGTAATTGTGGGCTATAACACTTTTTTTTTTGTCAAAATCCCATGTTTGTATTTTCTCACCAAAAAGTTCTCATTTATATAAAATGATTTTTAAAAGGTTTTTGAACTGATGAAACTCAAAAATGTTGACCCGTTTTTTTTTACTATTTTTCGAAGTCGGAAATTAAGAAAATTCATTTAAAAATATAAAAAATCTGTTCGAGAGTGGCGATGAATAGTTTTTTGTTGTTGTTGTTGACCTACCTTCTAAATAGTTCATTACCTCTCTAGTGACAATTAATTTATGTGGCTATAGGAATAGTGATAAGTCAGCTTCGTTGCAACTGCTATCATATATACTACATATATGGTGATGCATGGTCCTTAGAACTAGGTTCAGTACTCCGTAGGGTTTAGGACGGTCACGGAGATTTAATCTACAAGCAAAAAGTCGCACAACTTGGGCAGTCACACAACAGTCTAAATCTCAAATCATTAATGACCAAGCATTTGGATCCTCCCTAAAGAGACATGAACTGTTGAAATTACATAATCACAACAGTGACATTCATCTAATATTCTAATTAGCCAAAAACTCAGAGCAACATTTCTAAGATTTCCACACTGCATAATTAGCCAAAAACTCAGAGCAACATTTCTAAGATTTCCACACTGCATAGGCTCAACATCCATAGATTTTGGAAGAAAAGTGAGTCCATAAGACCATCCCAAAGATCCAGTCGGGTACCTTGCTCATGATAATCATCAAAACTTGTGAAACTAGACTTGGAGTTCCCAATTTTGAAAATACTAAGCATGAAAGCTAGAAAAGCTGAAAAGAAAACTTCAGAAAATCGGACAATGAGATCATGATGTGGGAAAGCAACGTATCCCTAGAGAACTGAGTCAGACAACCCTAAAATGCAGGTTTAAGGCATTCGGATTTTATACAAACACATTCTTATATGGATCCAGCGGGGAAAGAAAATCAACATGTTTCACAAAAGTTGAAAGAAACTCTGTACTGTCATCCATCAACCAACTGTGGTTGCATTTGGGTTTTATACAAAGACATTCTTGGACAAACAAAAAGGGAAAAAATGTTGTAGCAGCAAGTACTCTTTATTTCATGTCAAACACAGCATTTCAAATTTTCAATAAGTCCATAAGCCTGAAGACCACCATCTACCCTAGCATGAAGACCACCATTTTAGAGACAGTTCCACAAGTCCATAAGCCTGCAAGGAAGCCAAAATGCTAAAAGTCAATGATAGAGAATAACACACAGAAATATTTACTCTTAGATGATAAAAATAAGCAAAGCAACACCAATATTTACATTCACTGAGAAACAAAAGGATGTAACCAGGAAAGCAAAATATGAACACTAAAAGACTGGAACAAAAGAGAGAAACAAAGGAAAACAAAAGAATACAAAAGAGAATGTGGATTATCCTCCATTTCCTGTGTACTCTGGACGACACAGCTGTGTATACATGTACAGCTGCCGAAAGAAATAGTACATCTAGGAATTGAGTTGATAGGATTAATGAAATTGAGCAGATGAAAACAATCACCAGGACTCATGGTATGGGGTCAACTATGGATGTCATGCAACAAAAAGAATTCCTGCAGAATGATCTTAACATCAAATCATTCAACAGAATATACCAGCTATGAAAAACATGATATTCCCTAATAGTGTTTTGAATTGAGAATATTGGAGAAACATTTTCGAAAGTACTCTCATATTGGAGAACACAAGTCACTACGAAATTGGCAGATTTGGAGAGGAAATAAAAGTGCTGGCCTTTACTTCCTCATTTAAAGACATTCTCTCTGTTTTATTTCCAACCTAGGCATAAAAAAGTAAAAATTGATTAAAAAAGTGTATATTTTCTCTAGTTCTAACTTGAGTCCCTGATGGATGTGGCAATGCAAGCACAACATTATCTGATAGACGCATCAAGTTATTTCTATTAAAAAAAACAAACAATAGGTCAAAATACTTTCTTCAAGTGTGATCAATCACTCCAATCAAAGATAAAGATCTAATAAACTCAGCTGGACTTCGACTGCTACATTATATTAAGGAGACGTCACCGCTAATCATAATCTCTCATCATTGTTTTTTCTCTACCTACTCTGCTATCTTGTGTACACCTTTTCTGACATGCCTTGCTAAGCCAGGGAGATAACATTGCACTGAATTCATGGTGTAAAACAAACACATTGAGCAACATAAGGTCATTGGAACCAAATTAAAATCTCTCTTCTTTCAATTACGTTTAAAAAGAGAGATAAGATAACAGTCAATCCTCCAAAATCAAGCAACGCAGCCATATTTTCGATATCCAATGAGGTATATACTATGTCTTAAGGTTTAAGGTGTAAACTACAGTGCTAGTACTACTGTCAATACTTCACTTGCTATCACATGCTATCTAATAAAACTCACTAATGGGAACACTTCATGGTTTCTCAAACAATAATGTCAATGAAATATATTAAAGGTCCAACAATGTAAAAAAAAGAAGAAGTCTAATTCAGCATCACAGAACCAGGAATTGCACTAGTTAAAAACTACAGCTAGAATACCTCAACAAGCAAAACTATACCCAGTCAAACTTTGGAAAACATATGCTTCCGGATCCAATAGAAAACCAAATACTGTATGCAATCCCAATTTTACCATTTGATGAATTTTCCAACCCTAAAGGATGCACAAGCAAACTCAACAAACTCAAAACCGACACTGCAACCATTGTTAGGAAAGTCCCCCAACACAAGAAATTATGCTATGGAAGACAACACAACACAATACATATCATCTTAATTTGCAACTAAAACACTTCTAATCTACATGGAGAAGCAAAAATCCAACTGGTTCTATACCAACATGGAAAAAAGACTCCTACTTTCGTATATAGGCCACCCCACCATTCCATTTTTCCGAAAATGCATATCAAAATCATCAATTATTTAATACATATGAGCAATATCAACCCTAACTAAAACTGTAAAAGCCCAAATCACACAAATTCAATAACGATTCAGTAAACATTACCCAATTCATCTACAATAGCCTCCACCTCTGGCATTGTAGTCTTCCTCAACGAAATCAGTCAAGTAAACCGGAGGGAAATCCGAGGCATTGAAGGCCTTCTCCTTCATCTGCTTCTCCACATCGGCCTTCTTTAAAACGGTGCGTTTAATCGGGGGCCGGTTGCGCCTCTGGTCACGGGGAAAGTACTTAATGTCGAAGACGGTCTCCGGGTCGGAGGCGGGCACGCAAGCCGCGACCTTTATGGTGGCGGGGCATTCGAGACGGTACTCGAGAGCGCCGGGTACGGCTAATCGATATTCCGGGTCGGCGCAAGGACCCGTTATCTCCCAGGGCTTCTTGACGTAGCGCCTTAGGGTTTGGAAAAGGGAGGACACCGATTTCGCCATGGAGATGCAGATCAGGTGATTCCTGAGAAAAACACAGAACGGAGTCTTTCCGTGGAAAAGATGAAGTTTTGCGATGTACACGTGTTTTCTTTCATAAATTTTTCTTTTAACATTTTTTTGAATTCTAACATATTTTCAACTTGGAAATAATATTTTTTTAACATATTTTCAATTTATTTATATTCCTACTTGAAAATAAATAAATAAAGATTAAACCTTTCACTTTCGGGAGAACAAGAAAATACAGGATTGGTTCTCTCGAAATTCAAGGTCTCGAAGATTTTCCGAGGTCCCACATTTAGCCTTAATCTATTTATATGGCAAATAAATTTTTTATTGTTTTACCACAATTAAATTGTCTATCCCCTCGATTTTCGAATACCAATTTGGCTCATCCTTTTTTTTTTGAAGACAAAAACTGTCAACAAACGTTAGTGAGTAGGATTCGGTTGATAAGACAAATTAAAAAATAAAATTATGAATGGATCGTCTTTTACCGACGAATTATTCGTCGGCAAACGTCATTCCTGAAATATTTTTTAACATATTTTCAATTTATTTGTATTCCTACTTAAACGTAAAAAATAGATTAAAGCTTTCACTTCCAACATAATAAGAAAATCTACGAGATTGGTTCTCTCGGAATTCAAGGCCTTGAAATTTTTTTGAGGTCCCACATATTAGGCTTCATCTATTTATATAGTAAATGAATTTTTCATTGTTTCACCAAAATTTAATTGCATATCCCCTCGATTTTCGAAGATCAATTTAGTTCATTCTTCCTTTTTAGTAAACAATGAATGTTGAAAAACAATGGTGAGAGGTATTTGGTTGATAAGACTAATTAAAAATAAAATTATGAATGAAGTGATTTTACGGACGAATAATTCGTCGGCAAAAGTCATTCCTAAATCATTTTCTAACATGTTTTCAATTTATTTGTACGTCTACTTAAAAAAAAATGTAACCTTTCACTGACATGGGAACAAGAAAATCTACAGGATAGGTTCTCTTGAAATTTGAGGTCTCGAAACTTTTTCGATGTCCCGCATATTAGGCTTGCTTAACCTATTTATATAGTAAATAAATTTTTCATTGTTTCACCAAAATTAAATTGTCTATCCTCTTGATTTTTGAAGACCAATTTGCCAATTTGGTTCATTATGCATTTTTCATAGACAACAAATGCTGACAAACGATGGTGAGCTGTATTTGGTTGATAAGGCTAATTTAAAATAAAATTAGGAATAGAGCGTCTTTTACCGACGAAGTATTCGTCGGCAAAAGTGATTTCTAAATTATTATTTTTGACATTTTTTTTTTTGGACAATATGACACTTTCTTTTTCTACGCTCACTCCAAACCATTTTCAACAATTTTTACTATGTTTTTATATTTTGTTTACTTGCACTTTTAAATTTATCTTTTATTCTAACAACTAACAAGTGATGATAGATCTTTGAGCTGAACTTAAGACTTTCCTCTCTTATCATTGGTTGTAGTTGTTTGTGAGTCGAATTTAGTTTATATTATTACAATTGATCATCCTTGACATATACCACTAAATCAAATGATCATAGGTAAAAATGTCAAAGTTAAAAAAGATATATATTCAAACACAAATAATTGAGGAGATAATCATGAAAAACAAAGACAGAATGCAAATGGAGAAAAAAAAAGTGTGCAAATGATGTTTTTCAGTTTTCAGGATATCAGTACAATTTCTTATTATAACTTAGTTAATTACTAATATGTTCACCAAATAATGTTAATTACAAACTAACACATGAATGACACACAATCTAGAAGCTGAAAAAGTTGGCACCTGTAGCTTTCATGGTTATTGCATGCGTATAACCCAAAATGGCAAAATCGTTTTTTTATCAGACCTAGAACCCCAAAGTTTGAAAGTTACCAAATTAGAACCTGCAAAACCAAGTCAACCAGTTTAAATAAGGAACTTTGATCATATCCATGCCAATTGGTATCAAAGTAGTTAGGAAACGAGGGATGGCACTTGGCAGGTAACCAGAGTTTAACTGCTGTACTTTTTTGGGCAGAAATATAAGTTTGCCACAAAAGAGAATCTATATTTCTTACCATAAAAGAAAAGATAAGGTACAAATTAATTACCGCCCGTATTCAAAACAGATGTGTGTTTGTGTTTTTAGCCATAAGTAAAGTAGACTTGAAGCAGTAGTACTTTTTACTTTACTGTTTTTAACCGTAGCACTTGATAATGAAGAATCTAGTTACATTAATTAGAAAAATACCAACAAAAAAAATAAAATTAGAAAAATATCAAATACAAGCTAAAGACTAGTCTTGCATTAGCATTTGATATATGCTTATAGGAAAGAGTTACAACTATACAAGTATACCAGAGGAGAGATCTTTGAAGGAAGCATACAATTTTAATTTTTTTTTATAAAAAAATTGAGATGACTTTGAAAAAAGCTACATTCGAATAGAGTCTCAATCTGACAGGCTGATAGGCCAACACAACTCAAATCTGTGATGAGTTGAGTTTGAGTTTTTTTTTGGAGATCAATTTGCACTAAAAAATTGAATATTCGGATGGGTTTGGATTTATCCCATTAAAGTTGTACTCTAAAAATTAATAAAATTATATTTTATAAATAAAAACCAAGAATCGATAAAAATAAAATAAAAACCAAGGGAAAAATCTTAATGGCTCAAGTAGAATCTTCAGTGTACGTAATTCAAAAAAAAAATCGTTAGTGTACTGTTCATTCCCAAATCATGATCTATTCCCGGAAATTTTAAAGGCTTAATTAAAAAATATCTGTACTTTCTTTTTAGGGTACAATTTCCATAATTGGAATCCACAAAATAACCCAATCTCATGATTTGATTTTATTCAAGAATTTGAAGAAAAAAAAAATCAAAATACCCATTCTATAGTGTATTCAAAGAACATTAATTCAATAATAAAAAGAAACACCCTTTTTTTAATTACTCACACTTGCAAGTCTTGAGTCCTTTTTCTCTTTGTGATCTCATCAAATATATAAAAACCTCCGGCATCTTTGCTCTTACCTTCCCATCTTCTCCTTCATATCTACTCAAGTACTACTGTTCCTTCTCTCCTCGATCTCTCTCCCTCCAAAGCCCAGATCACTTCCAAGCAGGTACAGCAGATTCTTGACTGGAATCCAACTCTTCAATGTTTAATTTCATCTTTATTTTTAGTTGTCAACATAGTATGCAAGTGATCTGTAAATATCAAGTCTTTTAGGTCAAGTTCTTTACTTTTATTGGATTCTAGTGGTGATATGTTCTGGCGCTTTTGGGGGTTTTGGTATGTTTGAGTTGTTGGGTTTTAATCCTTTCGCAATCTGCCATTAGATACTGATTTCCTTATTATTATGATGGATTGAGTTACGGGTCTGCTGCAGTTTTCAGCTGACCCTTCTTTTGCTGAGTTCAAATTCAGTTCGTCTGCTCAATCTGGGTGTTTCTCGGGTTACTGTTACTATAACATGATTCCAATGCTTTTGAGGGTGCTAAAATACTTGTAATTGTTTGCATATTCGCGCGATTTGGGTATTTATATAAGCATTACTGTATGGTTTGTGATATTTTACTAACGAGTTACTTAAACCCTACTGGCTAGTGTAGGGTACTGTGTCTTTTAGACTCAAAGGCAAAGCATTTATGCAATATGCTGGTGCTTAAAGTCCTCGTCTGTGCTTACTTTCGTTTGAGAGTTTCGTTCATAGTTATCGCTTTGCTGATTCTTTTGTTTCCGGGATGTAGTAATGTATCATTTGTAGTGCCTGCTTATCGGATCTTAATATTGCTTTCTAAGCAATCACGCTACTTCCCCTACTGAATTATTATTAGTTCTTTGTTTTTTCAATGCATTTGTGTGGTCAACTGCTATGGGAATATGTTGTTTTCTGCTCTCTTGTTATTACTTATCCTTTTTAGATGTCCAAATAGTTTCATTGATGTTTTCCTCTACTAATTCGTAGATTCTGAACCTTCTGTAGATAGCCATGCAAGAAGCAAAGTTATCAAATCCTACCCTTCCTCCCAGTGCCCAACTTGTTGGGAATGCGTTTGTGGAGCAATATTACCAAGTTCTTCACCACTCACCAGAGTTAGTGTATAAGTTTTATCAAGATTCAAGCGCTTTAAGCAGGACAGATATCAATGGCAATATGACAACAGTGAAAACCATGGATGTAAGTGCACTTTGAAGTATGGTTATGGTACTGTATCAATTTCACTTCAATGGCTTGGATCAGTTATGTAATTTAATTATAATGACTGCGAAGACTTGACTTTTCTAGTTTGTATGGCTAAACAAGAATTCAGCAACCTATTTCTGTATGTTGTCGATTCAATTTTGACTTTGAGGCCTTAGGTCAATTATTTGAAACTTTAATTGATAGGAGTATGTAGATTCTTATCATTTTTTAATTGTTGAAAATGAGTTTGGTAACTTTTCATCCTACGATACAGTGTTTAGCTTTTCTTTGAATGAAGCCAAATAGTAGATTAGTAGACAAAACACTTATGTGATATCATGCAGGCTCTAATTTTAGACTTTTATTGACCAATAATAGTCGATCTATAATGGTATAATTTATTTGATATGATATTAAGCAGAGACATGCCCAACAAATGTGACCTATCAATCTGGTCATGGAAGTTTTGGTATACCGGCATGCAAAATTCACTGCCCTTTTTAAAAAAAGAATTTATGCAAGTATGCAGTTTTTGGCTTTATGTTTCCCTGTGTCATCACTTTTGTCATTTTCCTTGAGAAGTATGTTAGAAAATCATGGATTTTCTGTTGGAAATTTATTGTGCCTCCTCATAGACTAAAAGGTGTTACCACGGTATACTATAGAGGATTCAGATCAGCTCAATAATATAGTTCATCATTCTGCAAACATAGTGATCTTATTGTTTGTTTTTGAATGTGTTGTGCAATTGCCTCTTGGATTGAATTTACTATTGGAAGAATGCTGAACTTTTACTGTGAGTATGAAGTGTTGATGAAAAGTGTTGCATTCAATAACGTAGAAATATTTTTGGAACAGGCAATAAGGATAAAAATTAAATCCTTAAATTACGAAGAGTATACAGCGGAAATAAAGACTGCAGATGCTCAGGAATCTTTTGAGAAAGGGGTGATTGTTTTAGTTACTGGATGCTTGACTGGAAAAGACAATGTGGGAAGGAAATTCACCCAAACATTCTTCCTAGCTCCACAGGAAAATGGTTACTTCGTCTTAAATGATGTTTTTAGGTATATCGAGGACAATGAGTCATCACAGTCAAACAGTGTCCCGGTTGACATCATTGATGAAAGTCCTCCAGAAGCTGCCTTGATAGCAGAACCAGGTGGGCATAACTTTTCTTTATTGGTGTATCGTTTGATTTGCTTTAGCCTTCATTTTCCAATTGCTTTGATGTTTGACTCCAGAACCTACTCACGCACCTGATCATCTTGTGGTGGAGGACCCTGCTACTTTCTTTGAGGAGGATCCCAATAATGGTCCCGAAGTGTGTGATCCTTCAGATAATGAGGAAGGATCAGTTATTGAAGAAGAGGCTGTGATAGTGGAACCCCCAATTCAATCAATTCAGAATAAAGATCTTCCAGATGTTGATCCAACCCCTGAAGCCCTGGAGGATGCTCCAAAGAAATCATATGCGTCAATTGTGCGTTTCTTCTTTTTCTTGGGAGCAAGAATAATTATTTTTTTATGCCAAGTCTATTTTTGCGTTTATTTAATGTAAGTTTGATTTAGGTAAAGGTTATGAAAAGTAGTGTCTCAAGTCCTGTCCGCATTACCCGAGTGAGGACAATATCTGCAAACACTGACCATCCATCCCTTGGTTCTGCAAAACCTTCTCCTGTACCAGAGGCATCAGCTCCTAGTGGTGATGCTGCTCCGGAAAGTAGCAATGCTCATGAGGAAGGTAAATAGTACTCAGCTTCCAGATTACCTTTTAATTAAAAAAAAGAAAAAAGAATGTAGCCAGCGTCCAGTGGTTGGATTGCCAAGTTAACTTTGTCAAGACCTGCCTGAGTACTCATGTACTCTTCATCATGGAATCATGGAAAGGAAACTTATGTCATGTTCTAGCCTCAAAATCTATATTCTAATTTCCATTTTATCCTTTACAGCTGAAGGTCACTCCATACATGTAAGGAATTTGCCATATGATGCAACTGTCGAACAACTTGAGAAGGAGTTTAAGAAATTTGGGTCTATTAAGAGAGACGGGATCCAAGTCAGAAGTAGTAAGGTGTGGTTTATGTGTTATAGTGCACTTCCCAGTTCAATTGAGAATTCTTTGATGTAGCCTTACAGGTCATATATAATTGGTTTCTTGCAGCAAGGATTCTGTTTTGGCTTTGTTGAATTTGAAAGTGTGAGTTCCATGCAAAGTGCACTTGAGGTATTGTCTTTTACAGTTTTACCTCATATTCCACTTGTCATTATTTGCAAGAAATTTCTTGAGGTCTGCCTTTTAACCCTATGATTCACTCCCCCCCCCCCCCCCCCCCCCCCCCCCCAACCCCCCCAAAAAAAAAAGACACAAAAGACCATCTCAGCCTCCAACTAAAGGCCATTGGCATTAACATGAGGACTGTTTAATCAGTACAAAGTATGAGGATACTTATGTCTGGTTGAGAAGAAAATGGAGGCGGTGTCTCCTGTGTTGTCACGACACGACACGACATCATCATCCCTCTTTCTCTCTCAATTGGGTGTGTTAAACTTACAGCACTAGTCACGACTTTACAAAAGTCACGAGGCTTTACCTGAGTGTTTTTTGTGCTTTCCTATTCTTGGCTCTTGAATATTGAGTAAACGTTTGAAAAACATTTCCCCTTCTTATTTTGTGGATAATTGGTTGTTTGATTAGTGGCTTGAAAAGGGTCCTTTCCACCAAAGAAAAAATTGAAGTTTGGTCAGAGAAACAATAGTTATGTGCTTACAGCTATATGTGTTAAATTTCCTAACATTGTAATCTCTTATATTTAAGAAGCTAGTGCACCCAGACCAACCGGATTACCGGACCTATCATTATGACATTTTCCATAGTCGGACTATTCAATGCAAGTACTTGCTTTTTATTTTCAAGCATGAACTACGTTTCCTTGTGATGTGTGAAAATTAAAGTAATCTCGTTTGTGAAAATCAAATCAATTCAACCTAATTAGTATGTCAATGTTTTTCATGCAATCTTTAATCTTAAGATGTAGATTGATTAAGAACTTGTTCCTGATCTGACTCAAACCTAAGACTTCATAGTCTTTGCCTCATCTGATCTTGCCTTTTAATGGTTATTTGTTACTGATATGCATGATCTTTGGACTTGGCTTGTTTGTTTATCCAATTTAAACTTGTTGAAATTCATATCAGGCTTCACCTATCACAATCGGGGATCGTCAAGCAGTGATTGAGGAAAAGAGAACCACAACCCGAGGTAAGCTGTAAGCCGATGAACTTTTTACATTTGAAAAAGCTTTCCCCAGCCTCCTCTCTGTCCCTGAGATATATGATGTAAAGCTAACAGAGCTGATGGTTGTTTCAGTTAGCAATGGTGGAAGAGGGAGGTTTTCTTCCGGAAGATCTGGCTTCCGAAATGATTCTTTCAGGGGTGGTCGTGGAAACTATGGTGGTAGCCGTAGCTTTGGCAGGAACGAATTCAGAAACCAGGGTGAGTTTACTCGATCCAAGTCTTCGGCTGGACGCAATGGAGAAGGTTATCAGCGGGTTAATCCAAATGGAAGGGGTGGTGGCCGCCAAGGAGCTGCAAACCGAAGTTCTGTTCCTACTTGAACGTTTGTGAAAGAAACCGCTGGATAGACGATTTTTTTTTTTTGACACAACCAAAGGGGGTCGCCTTTTTCTTTCCTTTCTTTCTTCAAGTGGTTTTTGTTGTTGGATAATAGCAGTGGTATTGAGCCATTAGAGATTTAGGTTTTTTTTGTTATTATAATTGCAGGAGGTTCTGTAAGATTAATGGGTTCTTTTAACCCGTGCTTTTTTATACAGCTACGGGCATGAGAAATTCGTGTTTGTGTAATGTATTCATCCATCCATAAATCCTTGTTTAGATTCCAAATAATCATGTATTCTAGTATTTTGATCATCAAGAATCCCTCTCCCTCCATTTTCTGATCTATGCTTGTTGACATGCTATGTTACAAGGTACAGCAATCGTAGATTATCACCAATAATGAGTATCAACTATCAAATCCCAAAGTGAGACATAGCTCATGAAATTTCAACTCGATTTCTGCAAGTTGGATACAAAATTTGATGCAGCAAAAGCTGCAGAACCACCCACCACAGAAACAAGAGCAACAACAGCTTGCACAACTACCTCCCAAGGGTAATCCTCAGGCACAAGAAAAACAGACAATGGACCCAAAAGCAGCAGTCCCAAGCTCAGAGTCAGCAGAGCCCCCGGAGTTCCGGGGTCGGTGGCCGCTGATAGGACTCCAAATTCTTCTGCCTTTGATAGCAGACCGAGTTTCTCTATTGCTGACAGTGAGAGCCCGGACTTCTCTGCCGCCGATAGCAGGCCGGCTTTCTCTGCTTTCGTCAGAAGCTTCAGTTGCTCCACCCTAGTTAGTAGCTTCACTTGTGTTGAATTCTGCATTGCACACATCTTTTAGTCCTCAGTGACCAGATTTTGTGACCCAAGTAGCATTTTTCGGATACCTATTTCACAGCTCAATACATATATACAAGTAAATACAATACTTTGAACCAAAATTTGACCATGGTGGTAATCCACTTGTGTTTTTCAAGTGTAATTTAGCGAAACTTAGCATGAGTGACCGAGATTAAGAACCAAAAAAGCCAACTTTTTTTTTAAAAAATATGACCATTTTTGACACACAACACTGACTGACCTTCTTGGAGCTAACAGTTTTGTTGGCTGCTCCAATTGATTTCTGGGCAGCCATGGATTTGATCTCCATTCTTGCTTTGGGTCTTTGTGGAAGTAATCCTCTGCTGCTCAAAATTGCTCTGGCCTCCATTTTCTCTCTGCTTTTTTGATCAAATTTTTCTCTCTGCTTCAAAAATGCTAATGCTTATGGTTGGCTTCAGCTTAAAGTAGTGATGGACAACGCAGATGAGGTTCCAATGACCACGTGTCACCATGTGGTTCGGACTTCGGAGTTTTCAAGTTTTCATTTATCTTTTAATTTAAAAACAAGTCAAGGTTGTTTTAGTAATTTCATCACTTACACTCCATATAAGTACCCTGGTTCCCGTCAAAACCCCCAAATCTAAAACCCTAAACCAGACTGTCGCTCTTTCTCTCGCGGTCAATTTCCGATGGCGGACTACGCGATCTCACTTGACAAGGCCAAGGCTTTCTTGCGCGCCCAGTTTCATGACGAGGAAAAGTGGGCTCACAACATGGTACTTATCTGAATCACTCTCTACGGCTTTTTGTTCGTTCTTTATTTGTTATGTGCGTTGTGTATTTGGGTGTGCACTAGTTTGGAAGCTTATGAGTTTTCTGATTTACCGAGTATTTGGATTCTGGATTTCTTGAGTTTGATTTACCATAGTATTTGGATTTTGGATTATAATTGTAAATTTTGGGATGTTGTAGGGGGTGTTTGTTATATGCCTTATTGTAGTCCCACATTGGATAGGTAGTTATGGGATTAGTAATTATGGATTTATGGGTATATGAATTTTGGGCAGGCTTCACTTGCAAGCTAGTTTTGAGGAGTCAAATTTTATGAATTCCGTGTACTCAATGTCATAAAATCACCAAGTGGCGGAAGGGTGCTGCTTGGTTGTGTCATTATATTTGCTATTTCTTAGACTTTCTTTAGATCATGAAGTGCTGGCAGAACGTTTTTCCTTTGTTTATCTAAGTTGTGTAATATAAGTTATATGAATAGATCCGTTTTGATGTTAGTCGTTTAACAGTGTAGTGATAAGTTTTAATATCAGAATAGCATCGTCTCTTTGAGAAATGATAAAGCATGAATTGTATGAAGAAATTACACTTAGAGATAGATGTGCTGATTAGGTGACTCCTCTCTGTCAGAATAGCATTGCCTCTTTGAGAAAATAGGAAGCATGAATTGTATGAAGAAATTGCACTTAGAGATGGATGTGCTGATTAGGTGACTCTTGTCTATTTAGGATTTTATCTTGCTATCCAGGAGAAATTGTAACGTCCATTTTAATCTTTAGACGATTTGTGTGACTTTCAAATGTCGTGTAGAACTGAATTCTGTGTTTTACATGGATGTAGTTGGTATTTCATTCAGAAATGCATCTTTCTGTTTGAGGAAACAATAAAGATCAAGGAATTAAAGTTTGTGTTCCTCTCTTGCAGAAATTGCTCCGTGCTGCAGGGTTATTTGCAGGATCAGTGATTCTGATGCGGACTTATGGAGATATGATGGCAATTTGAGTGTTGATGGAGGGCTGGCACAGGCCTTAGTCTCTATCATTTCATGGTTTGTAGGTCTTCTTATTTGTCAAGTAGTATTAGGGTATGTCCTTGTATTGTGTATACAAGGATAGGCAGAATTTTTGGATTTTGAAAATGCAAATGGTTATTGGGCAACTACCCACTGAATTGTTGTATGTTTCTTTTTCAATTAGATTATCCCAATTTTCATATTTAATGATTGCTCATGTTATAGGGTTATGGTACCCCTGTATCTCCTTTAACCTCTATGAAAGTTGTGTTTCCCCAATTTCCTCATTGTATGCAACAAAGGATAAAAAAATTATTCAGAATTGCTCCACTATAAATGGGTTTTTTTAGAGGCATAAGGCCCCATGGTAGTTTTGGATTTGGAGGAGCACTTGTCATGGGCCAAACACAAGAGTACTTCTCAGGCCCAATAGAAAAAAAACCCACTTCTCATGGTTTATTTGTTAGAAAGAGTAATTGATATCCGTTGGCCCCTGGCTGGCGGCGTCTGGCATGATCTCTGACTGCAAAGTGTGTGGAAGAGACAAGTCGATGACGTCACCCATGCACGGAGATCTCGACACGTCCACGCCTACATGTCAACTGAACTTGGTGTGGACCCCTGCATCTGCATGACGCTTCTAACAAATCCCTGCCACGTGGTCTGCACCTGATCTTTTCCCCTGTCCAAGTTGGGGGTCAGTGAATAGAAGGCCCACACGTTACATCTGATCCCAGTGACAGACGCCGCCACTTTCCTCAATTCCTCGCCGCGCTTTTTTGTATACTGCCCATTTTCCCTGAGTTACCAACCCTCGTAAAAATATATTTCACTGTATATTTGACCGTTCTTATTAACTCTATGTTAGTCTTAAAAATTATCTCCGTAGAGGCGTAGACTTATCCAAAATTACGTTGAAATTTGTGTGCGATAAGTGATAACGATTATACCAACAATAATTAATGTCCTGGATTCCATTAGAATTACCAACTTCAAAGTTACAATGTGAACTCGATTCGAGAAATGGCATATGTTACGTAAACCATGAAGAAATACAAGTGAAGAAAAGTGTGAACCACCCTCAAAAGTACTAATTAGAAACTTAATTAATTACATCCGTAAAACCGATAAGATTAAATCGATTTGAGAAAAGTTAAAAAGTGGTGGATAGATTTTGATATTTGAATCCCCTTGGAAATAATAATTAATTAATTACAACGCCAAGACAAGCCAAATGGCTTCCATGCTCGGAACAAGCTTTACAAGTCGCCTCCCATATTTGACACGTGCTTTAACCCAACGGCAACAGAGCCAACGGACTTCTCCTCCAGTCTGAGAAATTTGAGTTTTAGGGGTTTCGGCCACAATCTTAGTGTCCTTTTCCTTTGCGAAAACGCCCTCGTCGATTGTGGTAATTACGGGGAGCCGAGCCCCGAGAGAGTGAAAGTAGCAGCAGATAGATAGAAGTAGAACACAGCTAGCTAGTTCCAGGTGGTGGAAGTGGTTCAAGGTGGTGAGAGAGAGAGAGAGAGAGAGAGTGCAAGTTGCGCAAAAGAAGCACTTGTTTCTCGCTCTCTATAGGCTCTGTGTGTCGCTGTGCCTGCTCTGATAATAACCACGTGGACTTTTACATGTGCGTTGTCAATTGTCACCTGCAATGCCAAAAGCACAAGAACCTGCGTCCGTTTTCTGGTGTCACTTCTATTTAATCCCCCCCCTATCTGTCTCCCTCAGATGCATTTTAGGTTTGCTAGCTAGTCTTGATCTCAAGAAACAACAAGGAGGAGAAACTCTGTAAGAGCTCGCTCTTCTTTCTAGGGATGGCAAAAGTCGGTGCCCATCATTCTTTAGTTTTCTGGCCCTGATTGATGGCTGTGGGTACTCGCTGCATGAGTAGTGAGTACCCACAGGTCACCGTCAATCTTACAGAGGCTGAAAACGGTCTCTGTATGATGGTTGTGGCCGGCCTTGTGGGTACGGGCTTTTGCCATACCTAGTTCTTTTCGTTCTGTGTGTTTTCGGTTCTAATGGGTGGTTATACACTCTCTTAATTATTCGAAAGGTTACAATTAATTATTTTGTTTCAAATTTTGGTCAGGCGATGGCTGGTCAGCAGGAGGACAATCTCGGGCTCTCACTCGGGGGACTGTACGAGGGAAATTCCGGTGGGGCCCACATGGCACGCTCTGTGTCGGTGGAGAATGGTCCAGCCAAGACGGTGGTGGCGCGGCGGCCGAGGGCGGTTTCTCTGCCAACGATTAGGGAGCTGGACGTGATGAGGCTGAGGGAGGTAGTAGTTCTGACCAAGTGCCTGGAAGCAAGCAAGAATTTGGTCGATCAGAAGGAGCCGACTAGCAGAAATGGAGCTCCGGCAGCAGCGGTGTCATTCCGCCGCCTGCCTCGCTACGCCTCCTATGCGACTGGTAAAGACACATATGAACTTGATTATTTACCTTTTTTTTTGTGTTTTATATATTTTGATTGATATGAATTTCGCTTTTGGATCTTATATATGTGCTTGTGTTTAATTGATATTGTAGGACATACAATTACAATTTCCTTGATTTTAGAATCATATTTCTGTTAGATTTCTTTTGTTGATGTGCATCTAGATTTTCAAAGGTTCTTTGGAAAATTATCCATCTTTTTTTTTGTTTTGGTTGCTTTCTTAATCAATTGACATTTTGCCATTTTGTTTTGATTCAGGGATTTGGTTTCATGTCCCTCTCTTCAATTGTTCATTTTTCTTATCTGTTGAGTTTCAATAAAAGAACATTAGGTTCTATATTGTTGGATGCATTTTTCTTATCTGTTGAGGTTCAATAAAAGAACATTAGTTGGATGCATAAAATAAAAGAAATGCATATAGAGTACGTTTTTTCACGGAAATATTCAGCATTTTGTTATTTGAAGAAGCAAATATGTTTGGTGTTATGAAATATTTTCTTGTTTCTTATTATCATGTGTGCGTGTTTTTCTGTTTTGGTTCATAGTTGAACGCATTGAGTGAGATAGTAGAGACAGTTAATAATAAGAATGAAAGAGGAATAATGTAATTTGAAACCAGAATTGTTTTCGGAAGGTTACTATTGAAAGCATTGGGAATTGTTCATGCATGGGAAAAATTTTAGGCTACGTAATCAATTCGATTTATTAGTTGGTATATTCGATTCCGTGATGAAAAGTGTACGAATAGGGCCAGACAATGTGGGCGATCAAGACATCAAATTGGAGGCATCCGCGTCAAGGATGAAGATGGTGATGATTGGTGAGGAGCATGAGTATCGATTCTTGGATACACCTGTGTTCCGACAAAGATTAAGAGAGAATCTCGATCTGGACAATGTATCGAGGAAAAAAAAAACTAGATTCGATATTTAATTGCATATCGACAAATATTAAGATAAGGTCTAGTAAATCAGATTCACTTGCATATCGACAAATGTTATCATACGTCTAATAAATGATTCATTTGCATATCGACAAATATTAGGAAAAAGTTTATATCCGACAACGTGTTGACAAAACTAGGAAATAGCCTTGCATATAAAGTATAAATCGTAATATAGATTTTGAACTCGACCGGATATCGACAAAAACATACTAGGTTTGATAATCATACTCCACTTGTAAGTAGCATTGATGGGTAGTGATTTTAGAACTCGTATTGTTGATTAGGACTGTGCTCGATAATATGTTAGTATCTTCCATTGCTTGTTGCGGGCGTTTCCGATACTGTGTACTATGTAATGTTTTGTTTCCGAGAGACTATCATAGTTCATCAATAAAATAGTCTTTTCTTGCTCCAAAAAAAATAATCCACTTTTCAACTAATTTTACCACTTGAACTCGATCCAGTTTTAAGTAGATAATAGTGGAGTGCCAAAATCACTCCCCTTCCTGAAGTTTTTCTTATATAGGAGGTTGTATTTTGTTGAATGTGTGATCGTTCACTTAGTGCATGATCTTAGTCTAGTAATGCCTAGTAATTATATGTATACTGATAAGAATTTCAAACAAACAATAAGAGAACTAACATAATTGATGGATGACCAGAGATGCCATGTCCTTTCTTATGTATGATTTCTGTTGCAGTATTCTCCAACCTAAAATCTGAAGTTTTAGTGCTATATATATTATATGGAACCGATAAAGTGATAAGTGACTCAAACTGGTTCATGTGCAATAACACTTTTAAGAATCTCTCTTCCTTAGGTTTCCTGGGTTTGTCTAGCTTCCTGTCACCTCTTTATTTACATATTGATTTTCATTCTGATAAACCGATTACAGATAAGTCATTGATATATATTGTTGTGGATATTACATTTTGCAAGGATCGGAACTCTTTCCTAGCTTGTTTTTGCTGGCACATTATGCTGAACATAAACCCAATATTTCATAATATGTCCCAGTATGGCTGTATATAATTTGATGGATTGATTACAAATGCATACATGCTTGAAATCCTTGCTGATTAAGACGCAGATTAAAGTATTTGACTTTGCTTTGACGTGGACATATACTTCCATTCAAGTTTGCTCTACATTATTCCTCAGATCTTTGAATTGATGCAAGTTCCATGCAGGATCGGGACGCTTAGCTGCATCAAGCAGCACCGTCAGTTCTGAGCTTTTGTCTTCAGAAGGGGGCTCAAAGGAGCCTGTGGTAACCACTTCAATGATGGCCAACACAAAAAAGGTGACGGCTGAAGAACCTCAGCTGGACAATCCAGCAAAGAGGGCTAGAATTTCTAATGGCATTGTTGCGTGGAGAAGGGCTGATGGGATGGCCAGAATGCCTTTTGTGAAAACCATTGGGGCCGATGGGAAGAAAGTAGAAGGGTTTTTGTACAAGTATCTTCAGGGAGACGTCAGCATTGTTTGTGTTTGCCATGGCAGCTTCCTTTCTCCGGCTGAATTTGTCAAGCACGCCGGTGACAATGAGGTCGCCAATCCCTTGAGGCAAATCACTGTTTCCCTTTAATTGATTAGGTCTGTGGTGGTGGCTCTGCAGTCACCCTTTCTGGACTGTTAAGAACTGAACCTCCTGAGTGCATCTAGCTCTTTTCATCATATAGGTTTCTATGTTCTAGTGTTGTATCTTATATATGGACCTTAGCTAAATAAAAACAATTGTCTATGTTTGGAGAGCATAGACCTTAATTTATAAAGAGTTATAGACCTTTTCCTTGCTCTTTTAGTTTGGCAAATAGCAGTTGTATGTTTCGGTTAAAGAAAATGGCATGGTTCTTAGATTATGTTTGTGTTTGATGAAAATAGCAGTTTACTCTTCCGGAAAGTATCTAGCATTTATGTCCATAAGAAAATTATTTATACTGTCGAGGGTTTTTTTTTTTTCTTTAAGGGGAATATGGCTCAAAAGTTTGAAATTTGTGGGGTGGGGGGGGCTTCGAACCCGGGTTGTGAGCGGGGTGACCACTGCCTAGTCCACTTGACTATACCCATGTGCTCATACTGTCAAGGTGGTGAGTCATAAAACATTTTGAGCACCAAAAAGATACGTTTTTATAAAGACTTGTAAAGCAAAAATAAAAAATTATAAAACAGGAGCAACCTTTAACGATAAATTAAAATTCTCTTGTTTAATGAATTATTTTTTTTTATAAAGAAATTAGTTTTTAAGAAATAAATTTTAATGAAAATGAAACATTTGAATTTTTTCTAGGATCTTTGTCTAGGAGCTAATTAGGATCTTGATAATTCTCAAAAAAAAAAAAATAGGATCTTGATAACCCAACATATTAGGTACGGCCGTACGGGAAGTATTTTTTTGATTTTTCAAAGTCGGCAAACGGGAAAAAATATAAAAAATAAACGGATCGAGATTTTTGGGTTCTGTCAATTAGAAAAGTTTTTAAAATTATGTTTTATCAATGGTGAGATCATGACATAGAAAATTTTGAATAAAAATGGATCTTAATTGACATGATATGACACATTTGGACGTGTCGGGGGCACCTTGGCATATCTCGTAAACTGTTGTTTATTTATTTATTTTTCTGTGCGATAATTTCATCATTGGTATATCATCATTTTCATATGGTTATCCAATCTAAAGAATTCAAAAGGCAAGAGTGAATTTTTTTCAGGAATTTTCTAGTTTTCTGAATTTAGAAAATCATAAAAAAAAAGAGATTAAGATTATTGTGTTCCCTCAATTTGAGAAGTGCTTAAAAATCATGATTTGAGGGAGAAAAAATTTGGGTGAGAAAATGAGATCATGAAATTTTGGCCAAAAAATCGTGTGTTATAGTCCATAGTTTTGGGTGAGAAACCAATGTCTCAATGTCTCAATTTTTTATTTTTTATTTTAAGAGAAAATTTTGGAGTTGTTCTCCACCGTATATGAACATTGTTTTTGAATGACATCGTGTGGTTTGACCGCCAAAATTGGACACAATTAGTCTCGCTTGCATGACCATGGTTAAGGGTACGAGCATTAAAATAATGCAGATTAGGACATTGGAATGGTCACATGCATTTGCATTGGCTTGCCCATAAGAATAAGCAAGGGCAGTGGCTTAGCCGCTAGAATGAGCGAGGGCAAGAACTCAGCCATCATAATGGGATGGGCCCAGTGGCGGAACTATGTACTGGCTTTTGGGGCTTAAGCCCTACCAAGATTTTGGGTGAAAAAATATTAAGTATATATAGTAGCCTAAGATTGAGAGATGAGAAGAGCAAAAGAGAAAAAAATTGCAGAAGAAGAGAAAAAATTGAGAAGAAGAAGAAGAAGAAGAAGTCGTGGGTGGTGGGTGAGAGGAAAGAGAGAGAAAAGGGAGTCACGTGGGTTGGTCAGAAAAGAAAAAAAAAGGAGAGAGAAGGGAGGAAGAAGAAAATAGGATGAATAAAAAAGGTCAAAATATTCTTTTGTTTGATTTTGGGATTTTTTTCTCTAATATTTGATTATTTGGTATAAAATTTTAAAATTTAAGTTTATCAATGAGATTCTTTATAAAAAAAGTTCTCGCCTCTAGATATTAAAAAATTGGAAATTAAGGATGGGCCATAAAACATTCATTGAAAGGTAAAAAAAAATGTGATCTTTGTAGGGACAATGAGAATACTGTAATAATCTATGACCAAACTTTTTAGGTACGAGAAGTAATTTTTTTTTATTTTCCAAAGTTAGCAAACAAGAAAAATCGTAAAAAATAAATGGATCGAAAATTTTGGGTTCCATCAATTGAAAAAGTTTCTAAAAATTATTTTTTATCAATGGTAAAATTATGACATGAGAAAATTTGAATAAAAATGGATCTTGACATGGTATGGGCGTATGGCACGTTTGGACTTGCCGAGGGCTCCTTGGCATGCCTCCTTGTTAAATGCAGTTTTTTTTTGTCATAATCTCATTATTGGTATAACATGATTTTTAGATGGTTTTCAATCGACGGAACTCGAAAAGTAAGAGCAGATTTTTTTTATAGGAATTTTCTAGTTTTCTGACTTTGGAAAATCGTAAAAAAAAAATTACGTTTCGTTAGTTTGAGAAGTGCTTAAAAATCATGATTTGAGGGTGTGAAGATTTTGGTGAGAAAATGAGATCATGCGATTTTGGCCAAAAAAACGTATATATAGTCCATAGTTTTGGGCGAGAAACCAAGGGCTTGGATTTTTTTTTTAATTTTTAAAGAAAATTTTGGGATTGTTCTCCACTATGTTGGAACATCGTTTTTGGGTGATACCATGAGGTTGGACCGTAAAAATTGGACACAGTTTGCCTCGCTTGCATAGATATAGTTAAGGGTACGAGTATGGAAATGACACAAATTAGGATATAAAATACTTGATCTTAATTAGAACATGAATAATAACACTTTACATTTAGCTTCAAATAAATTAGTCATCGGTAAAGGTTCCGCATTTATTTTTGTTTAAATATTCTCTTGTTCAACGATTTATTTTATTTCATTAGCGTTGGTTGATCTTTTAAAACTCCTAAAATGAGATATAGCAAGCAAATCCGGTTCGGAGAATCTCATATCCAGTAAAGAGTTTATCCTCATCTTTTGGCTGAAAGTTTTGATTTTTTTTTAATCCTGATCAAGTGACTTACACTTAATAAGAAATGTTTTATTATTTGAAATTTTCATAAATATTTTTTTTCCTTAAGCTTTGATTCGGTGATTTGTTTCACACTCTTCATATACAAAAAGTAGTATATATCACCGATTCTCCTATCACGCCACACATGACAAACTAGCATTCAGTCAACGCCAACCTGCCGCCATCGTCTAGTTTAGGACTTTAGGTCCATCACAGTGCCATCGGCTCTACACAAGTCCTTCTCTACGATGACGATAGCCTTCAAAACACACCCAATCATGACCGTCCAAGTGTCCAACCTTCCCCTATACGTCAATGGCACATAAGCTGTCGGAGCCAAACCATAGCACTATCTATTCGAGGAATATTCTTGGTTTACAGATAGATCCATGGCGCTTATTTCTCCGACTCTCCCGTATTATAAAGCTCTCGCTCACACACGATTCTACCCACCTTAGCAGATCATTACATTTCCCAAAGCGCACGCTTTTGTGCTCATTTCAGTGGTTCTCAGAGAAACCCAGCAGTCTGAGAGAAGCTGCTGCTGGTCCAAAGTCATGGCTTCCTCACAATGTAAGCTGCAAACTTGACCCCAAATATTGATAAATTCTATATTTTTCAGTCTTGTTCTTCTTGTTTGTGTGTGAATGATTACTGGGTTTTCTTAGTTTTGTGAAAAATTTGATCTTTTTTGCCGTAGAGTGTAAGTTAATTGGTAGCGTAGTGATGAATTTTGTGTTTTCAAGTCTTGTTCTTGTTGATGGTGCAAGTTTAGTGTTTGTAAGTAAACGATTTCTGGGTTTTCTCAGTTTTGTGGAAAAAATTGATCTTTTTTGGTAGTTGATATGCTTCTGATATTGGCTTTCAATCTCGTTGATTTTTGCCCTTGAGAATTGCTTATCTGGGTTTGTTTGATTTCTTTGAAGCTGGCATTTGACCATTGACAGAAGTTGGGTGATTGTAGAGGATACGAATCTTTGCATTTTGGGGAAATTGGGTTTTAGTTGGAAACTGCCTCGATTTTTTTGTCTTAATTTAGCAAAATGATTACCTAGGTAATGTGAGGATGTGTTTCCTATTTGCAAGTAGGTGTTTTAGATCAATGAGACAGTTGATTTTCTAAAGATGGGATACAAGTTATTCTTGCATCACAGACTCGGTAAACGTTTTTATTCTCCAATATTATGAAAATGAACTGGGCAACTTTGTATTTATTTATGCAGGTAACAGTCAGCACTCTTAGGTTTAGAGAGTTTAATTTTGGTGTTTTTGCATTTGGCAGGCTTTGCTCCTTTTGTATTTCTACTACTCCTTGTTG
Organism: Rubus idaeus; assembly: GCA_030142095.1. Classification (NCBI taxonomy): domain Eukaryota; kingdom Viridiplantae; phylum Streptophyta; class Magnoliopsida; order Rosales; family Rosaceae; genus Rubus; species Rubus idaeus. Next base: position 2,192,456 of record CM057969.1, on the reverse strand, counting down.
GGTGTTCCGGAAGGCCATTATATCCACTTCCAAGTAAAAAGGCCAATGGAAATAGACAGCCTCTACAAACTTCTCGACCATACAACCTTGCACATCGAGGATCGAATGGAGAGATTCCTGAAGAAACTGCTGCTGCATACATGGTAGTAATTCACTAAACAGTTAGATGTTGTATGCTTTGAGCTTAAAACACTCCTTAGTAAATAGTGTGTGCTAAAACATGGCATTCTTGCAGAGAGCTATTGAAGAGGGTGCAGACTTCATTGAAACAGATATCCTATCTTCTAAAGATGGCGTTCTTATATGCTTTCATGATGTGACCCTTGATGATACAACTGATATTGCACAACACAAGCAATTTGCAGATCGCAAAAGGACCTATGAGGTTCAAGGGGTCAACACGACTGGTTTTTTCACTGGTAATTGTTAATGTCACTGAATATTTGATCTCCATAAAAAATAAAAAATAAAAACTGAATATTTGATCTTATTGCCATTTCCCGTAATTAACTGAGGAAAATAAAATGTCATTTTAATTTTTTTAATCATATGCAGTTGATTTTACGCTAAAAGAACTGAAGACATTACGAGTGAAGCAGAGATATGCATTTCGTGATCAGCAATATAATGGTTAGTTATTTTTTCAGATAAATAACTCTGAGCCTATCCTCTACGTAAAGTTTTAGAGTTCAGGATTAACATGAAAAATCAGCACCTTAGTCATAGTTCCCTTGATCATTGAATAGAATACATTACATCTTTTATGAATTTTTTGGTACCACTGCTTCCTGAACATATGCTTTCTTTGAAACAAAATATGTTGATTGCTTTTAGGGGCAAATAGATGGATGGTTAAGTTTATTCTCTTTTGGTGTATTCCTCAGGCAAATTTCCTATTATTACTTTTGAGGAGTTTATTTCAATCGCACTGGACGCACCTAGAGTTGTTGGCATATATCCGGAGATTAAAAATCCCGTATTGATCAACCAACACGTGAGTACCCTCAAAGCTGCAACCTAGAATGGCTGCACCAAACCTGATTAGTGTTGTGCCTTTTCCGGTAGCACTTGGCTAATGTCCAATTTGATGACAGGTAAAATGGTCGAATGGTAAGAGATTCGAGGACAAGTTTGTAGAGACGCTTAAAAAGTACGGATACAAGGGTTCATATATGTCTAAAGATTGGCTGAAACAACCTGCATTCGTCCAGTCATTTGCTCCAACTTCACTTGTTTATATATCAAATCTGACTGACTTGCCCAAGATCTTTTTGATCGACGATATAACAATTCCTACTCAAGACACTAATCAGGTCCATGTTCTTCCTAGTGTGTTTATCAAGGATAAACTCTTTATAAACCGTAAACTGTATCGCTGTGTAATTTCTGCAATTCCTCACTTTCATTGAATTGGTGATGTGCAGTCATATTGGGAAATTACTTCAGACAGCTACCTTAGCTTCATTAAGGATTATGTTGTAGGCATTGGACCTTGGAAGGATACAGTGGTTCCTGTAGTAAATAATTATTTGCAAACACCTACTGATCTGGTCTCCAGGGCTCATGCACATAACCTACAGGTAGGGTTTCTTCTCTGTTTCCATTGGGTTTCGGGTGATGTGGTCACTCTCGATTGCATTCTTATATTTCTTGAATTCCAATGCAGGTGCACCCATATACCTTCCGGAACGAGAACTCCTTCCTGCACTTTGACTTTCATGAAGATCCGTATGTAGAGTATGATTATTGGATTAACAAGATAGGTGTTGATGGACTCTTTACAGACTTCACAGGCAGCCTGCATAATTTTCAAGAGTGGACCTCCTTCAATGAAAGTGATAACAATAATGCAACAAAGCTATTGCATAAAATAGCATTGATGGTCTCTTCCTATAAAAGGGCATGAGACAGTACATTTGTGTGTCATTTTATCTTGTTATAAATATTTAGATTTCGGGTTTTTTTGTTTTCCAGTACAATTAGCATTTTCCCAACAGCCTTCTTCCATGCCATGTTAAAAAAATTGAGCGTCATTGTTAATATTTCTCAAAAAAAAAAAATGTTAATCCAAAGAGCGAACGACCCCTTGATCATTATACCAGAAGAATAAATAAGAAAATGGAAATCACCTTACAGAATTTGCTCCTCTTTTCTCTGAGGATTGGGAAAATAGGAGCAAATTTTTATGAGATAATTTATTTTTAAAGTTTTCAAAGAAAACGATGGATTAAAAACAGTTCTTCACTCGAAAAGTTTTACCAAATCCATGTTAGAAAGACTTGGAAGTACAAATCATATCTAACTCCGTGCATTCTGTTTAGCCCACAAGGGAAGAAATTGCAAATGAATGAATCAGCATCTACAGCAATAACACAGGATTACATAATAACTCTGTTAAATATATAGATAACGATTAAGTACATTTCTAGAATTCAAGGAGGATCATCTGTACTGATCTAATGAAAATGGCACAAGTCATGGTATGACAACAAAGATTTGCAATTAATCACAAACTGCCCATCCCCAAGATGCAAAAACAAAGCCATTAACTTATAGGCAGGGACACCATCCTTGTCTCTCTTTTTCCTATGGGTAATAGGACACCATAATTTCCATTAAAAATAGAGCATAGACCACTCTATTAGAATTTAGGAAGATTTCATCTTTGATATCTCTTCTAGCAAAAACTTTGATTCAGCAGCAAAATCAAGTGGAGCAGCTGCCCTGGCAGTTATCCTTTGCCTCTTCTCGTTATTGTACTCATTCTGAGAAACACAGACCCTAAAGAGATGAGGAACCCAAGTAGCTTGTTTCAACTTTAGCTGGTACAGATTGTCCTCCTGAAAATATGAAAACTTGAGAAATTAGAAACCAGCTCCAACTCTTTCATAAACTGAATTCATGTGCAATCATATACCTCTGATCTCAATTTATCCAGCTCATCTGCAGAGCACCCAATAATCTTCTCTGCTTCATCATTAAACACAGAAAGATATACTTCACTATATGCATCCATAGCTCTTGCAACTAATATATACCTGGAAAGAGAGAACAAAGATAAATGAGATGGCACATGGACTGTACAACACCAAAATAACCAACAGCATCTCTATAATGAATTGTCGAACCCAAATGGCATCTTACCTTAAACTGCATTCTTCAGCATTTTTCTGGCACCCTTCACACCAGTAACCAGCCCCCAAACTTTCAGTCACCTTTTTGTTGCAAGTTTTGCAAGCCCGGTACCAGAGAGTCTGATCAGGCTTGATGGAGCTTATATAAGCTTTAACACTGAAATACACTGGCTGCCAAGGCAATAAGAAAACCCACAAGATCACGAATGAGAAAGAAAGTATACAATGCCTTTCTTGAATTGCAAGGAAAAGAATTTAATTTCATTGAAAATGTTAAGGTAAAGTGACCATTTCCATTGAATTTCACATTAAGGGAACTAGCATTACCTTATCCCCACCCAAGGATGGGTTATCTTTCAAATGAGACAGGGAGACTCTATCAGAGTACATGGACCATGCTCCACTGTTGGCTGATGGGCTCAGACCAGAGCCAACAGATGCCATTGAAGCCTCTTTACCTTCAGAATCATACCTGTCAAATGAAACAATTATAATGGATACTACATGGGAGATAAGAAAAGAGAAGGTAATAGCCTGCTGGGCAATAACTTACCAGGATTTCAACCTCTTTGCTTCAGGTAAATCTGGATTCACCAATATTGAACTCCTGGACAATGTAGACAATGATACACCTGCAACAGTATGCACAAAAGAGTACGTTAAAAATAGGTTCTTTGTCTATTTCCTTCTAAATTTACACAATTCATAACTATTCTGACATGAAACTTTCAGGCTACCTTGGAAGTCTCCAACTCTAAGGGATTTGATAGCAACTACAGGAGATTGATCAGCAATGTCCAGCAATTCCTGGCCAACACTAGTTGCAAGATCATTCCACAAAGAAACCACAACCGTTTTTTTCCTGCAGTTCAGATACCAATTGTTTATCAGTCCAAAAGAAAAAGATGCCAATTTTTTTGATGTAAAACATTAACATACAACTGTAGTAGCAAGAAGTAGACTTACGACTCATCAGCAATGGTAATGTCACGCTTTGGAATATTCTCATTGTTGCTCTTCCTTCTAATGCTCATCGTAGGAGACACACTTTTAACAACTCCAATAACGTCTGAGATATAAGGCAACAGTGAATAACAAATAAATAGAAAACCACACATCTAAACCCTAAACAGATTGTGGAAGTAGCCACTTACCCACAAGCTCCTTGCTGTTAACGTAGGGACCCAACATATCAATTGGAATAAAATTGAATTTTGTTTCAGGAACAAAAGCTTCTTCATTGCTGACTTCATCCACCTCAGAACTCTCATTTAAAGTCATTTCATAATCATTTTGTACTGTCTTATACTGCTTGTTAGCAACCTTTAGAGATCCCTTAGAAATGTAATAAACCTTCCCTAGTTGAAACTTGTCAAAGAACTTCCTTGCAGCTTCATTAAACATTGTTGCTTGAATTTGTGTTCCCTACACCAGAGTGAACAAATTTTAAACAGAAGTGAGAATCACCAAGCCACATATATAACTGAAGAGCATTGGAACAATGTAAACAAAATCAAATGAGTCTTTCACTTACATCTTCATCTGTTAACTCCACATTGAAGACACAGCCTTCACCTTTAGCATTCCTGTAAGTACGCATGATTCCCTTGTTTGTAACACGAACCTTTATGGTCCAATTGCCTTGATAAGGATTCAAGGAAACAAGAGGATGAACTCTTCTGGTCATGGCCATTCGAGCAGCTGGGGCCATACTGAATCAATTAACACCAAATGGAAATGGTCAGTACAATCAAGCGCATAGCTACAAGTTCCAATACAGCTGATTGATAACAAACAAAACACTTACTTTCCATTCTGCTCATGCACAATTTGAGCAGCTGATTTGGTCACCATTTCTTGCTTGGGCTTCAAAATAATCCCAACTTGTTCTCTTTGCACCTCACTTGTACTGATCTCACTTTTAATCTCCATCTCAAGCGCAGGTGAAACGACCTCACATTTTGTTACAATCATATATCTGAAACAAAAACCAGATCCAACCTTCAACATCTGAAACTCAATAATTCAAAAGAAATAGAAAGAGAGATACAGAAGTGATTGCTTACTTTTCAGGCTTGTTTGGAATGTCATTAACAGTGTAGTCAAGAAGACGAATAAGGCCCAAGTTCTGAATTTTCCCAGAGACTACCTCAGAACCCAGATGTGGTGGGAGAATCCCCTTTAGCCTCATCTTTCCATCACTAGCAGTAAACCTACAGCCAAATTAGAGTCAATTAGATTCTATTTTTCTTAGGGTTTAAGACATACCCTAATTTAACAAGCCCAACTACATAGATCTAAGATTTCAAACCTTCAACTGTAGCTGGATCTAAGATCTTGGTAGGTCTATTTGAATGCCCAATTTCAACCCAAACAGAAAATTACTCAAGAAAGAAAAAAGAAAAGATTTTGTTTGGAACTACAACGACAATAGACGATTCAATCAATACCCATGAACAGTTAAAGCATTTCTCAAACACAGACAGACAGTAAACATAGAGTAATATAGGGTTGAATCAGAACACCAAAATTTCTACCCATTTCACAATCCCACATAGACAACCAAAACACAAACTCATAAATCGGATCGATGGGTAGGGAAAAAAGCTTACATGTAACGGTTGCCCTTGAGACTGAGATCGAGGACCTGGACCACGATCCCCGGGATCTCACTGGACCCCTCCGGTGATGGGTTCGCCAAGACGGTCGAAATCGCATCTGGGCTTGGTCCTAGATTCGCCATTTCTCAGCTCTCTCTCTATCTCTCTCTCTCTCGCTCTTTCTCTCTCTAAAATTTTTGGAGGCGATTTGGATGTAGAGAGAATGATATGAAAGTCTGGGAATGAGGGAGTTTGGGGGTTTTGTATACGAGGGTTTTGGCGGGATATTTTTTGGGTTTTGAAGCTGTTTCCCGCAAAAGCAAATATTTTTATATTTGTTCCTAATTTTGGCGCCAAATTTTCCTTTCTTGTTTTTAATTTGTTTGAGACTCCCCGCCCAATTTAACTGTATTTGTGTTTTGACTTCTTTGTCCTTCTGTTGTTTCAGGAAAAATGTTAATTTTGGTACTGTTAAAAATTTGCTATCCAACGTCATCAAGAGGAGAGAAAAATCATGCTTACTAATTTGGATACAATTTCAGACGAAATCGACCGTGAGTACTTTCGAATGAGAAAAGCTGAAATCATGGAGATAAGAACTCGTGAATCTCAACTACAACAATCACCTGATGTTTTTGGCTATGGTAATTTCAATAACTTAAACCAATTTCAAGGTGGTTCACAAGCTATTTTCAATTCTAGTAACTTTTTTGGTAGTCCATTACAATTTCCGAGTGAATTTGGAGAAAGTGGTGGATACGGAGGAGTTCCTCATTATGGAACAAGTGGTGGACATGGAAGCAATGTTGGAGATAGTAGAAAACTAGAAATGATGATAGTCTACTAGAATACTAATTGTGACCATTAGTACTTTTATTTTTATATTTATGTATTCGGTTTGTTATTCTATTTTATGCATTAATGTGTATGGTACTCTTTCCGAGCTCGGAGTTATGTTTCAATGTATTTTCTTTGATAAGGTTTTAACGAGGCCATTATTTATTGTTGTATTTTTCATAATTTAATAGATTATTATTTTTGATGAAAAGATAAGTTACAACTATGTATTAAAAAAAATTCGACAAAATATATTCAATATTAGTCTCAAATGAAATATCTCGTTGAGATCTTTGTAACCATATAATTTTTATTATTACAAAATTTATAAGTATAAACTTTGATGAGAAAAAATATAAGTAGGTAAAACCAATTAAGGATACAAATGAAATTTGAAATTATTTTGGTAAAGTTAGAGGGCAAAAAAGAAAAAAAAAAGGATATAATAAACAAATATTGATATAATAAACAAATATGACTTACAAACACATGGAACGGCAAATATGAAGGTAGGCTCCACCAACTATGGCATACGGTGGGAGCACCACATATCCCAAATATAGCTTTTTGCCTTACTGTGACAGTTGGTCTAAATGTGGTTGAATGTTCATAGCCAAGTTTGTGAAAACTTTCGGGCATCAATAATTGCGTATATAATTTCTATAATTATTATTTTTTGGCTCGAATCCTTGCTCCTTAGTGTGTCCAGCAGCACCCGTAGATCTCAATGTACACAGAATTTACAAGAAATAACGGAGAATATATGTGAAAGATGACAGTAACATGAAAGGGATGTCTTGCATTATCATGGATCGATAATTTACATTCCTAAATGATTCATGTACTTTCTTGTTATCTATTGATACTACATATTAACCTCAATCCTTAAATATGTCTGAATATCCATGAAAAAAAGAAAGAAAGAAACTACAAGGCTAGAAATTTTTGTTGGGAATATTTCGTTTTCTTTGTTGCAATTTTAACAGAAGTTTTGGTAGTTGAAACTGTACCACTACCCTGGACAACGCGTCTCAGTTACAGAATGGGCAACAAGTGAAGCAAGATAGCCATCTGTGCTTGACTGCGGTTAGCGCTGATTTCGGGGTCTGTGATGCTGCATTCGACGTACTACTTTCCTTAGGGGTCTGTGGCCGTGATTCTCTTTGTGACCGCGGCTGTGGTGGGCCTGGTGGCGAATGTTGCTTTTGCTTCCCTAGTCCATCTACCCTCAGTGAACCACTTCTATCTTCATTCCCTGCCAATCTTCAGATAACAAGAACACATTCAGCTCTTTGCTCAACATTATGCCACTATGCACAGATAGTTGAAACTTGAAAGCAACTTTTTATTAGTCTACTTGCTGTAGTTAAAACACAATTAACTTCAAAGATTGCTAATAGATAGAAATTATTCAGATATTACAGCAGTAAAAATTTATTTCAATGTTTATGATTTCCTAACACAGGCAGGAAGAGGATGGAAAATCAGCAACTTACATTGGAAATGCAAACGATTTCGTACTTCCATCGGAAGCATGAGAAAGGCAAGATGAATTATAAAACTTGTTGTCGGCGAGGGATGGACTGACTTTATGATTTTGGACGTGGGGCGACGGACTTCCTTTGCTATGATTATCTGCAGAAGACGATGGACTTCCTTTGATATGTGTTAATTCCCCCTGGGAAGATTGACTTGCGTTGTTATCATTTTCTGCACATTCCCTAATAACCTCTCTCATAGTCTCTACGGCTTTTGCTTCAGTTACTCTCGGACTTGGGCCCTCGTCCAAATTGCCGCCATTTTGGCAAATCTCAACTTGCTTATCCGGAGGCTGGTTACTGGAGAAGTCGATGAATGGACCAGACATGTTTAGTTCACCGGGCAAACCCAACTCGCCAGATTTACCTAGCCAAGCAAACTGCTCTCTGGTAAAACTCATGTTACCCATCTGAATGCTGAATAGAGATTCATTGGAAGCGGTACTCCATTCCATTGGGGCTGTGGATGGTTTCCTAGCAAAGACATAGTCCGGGATCCGATACGAGGAGGAACTAGGGTCACTGGGCCGCTCCATCACCTGCGTAGGAGGCGATTGTGTTGCTGAATCATTGCCCAAGCTCAACTCACCACTGTGGCCACTAGGCTGCTCAGTCCTGGGGTTAGAGCCGAGTACAAAATCCTCGTCTGTAGAGCCAGTGGGGGACTGAGCCGTTGCATGACCCTGATGTGACCTCAAATCCCTATCATAACCATTTTCCGAAGTTCCTAGACCATTGCCCACATCAACTTCCAAAGGGCCAGAAGTACTAGCAAGGGTCTTGGGGATTAACTCTGTGCCTGTATATGCATTATCACCAGCTGTAAGTGTCAGATTTAATCTCGGATCCGAATTCCCTATGCCCTTGTCCTCGTCGTGCTTTCTCAGGGCTGCTGTGCTTTCAGGGTGCTTGTAAATAGTCTGAAGATGATGATAATGGGGAGGAAGACGGGCTTGACGTGGTTCTCTCATTTGTAGATTCCATAACTTTTAATGTCTTGATTCTCTGACCCCCCCGGTGGTCCAAAACGATCGGATTTCTGTAATATCAAAAAAACATAAGCGTCAGAAATCAATCGTATCACATTGCTAAAATTCAAATGCAAACACCTTGTTGATAGTTGCATCTTAGAATCTTATGTTACATGACTACAAATTACATGAACCCTAAGACATTGTCTTCATAATATTATTTGCCAACCAAATTGGAGCTAAACGTCTTTACAATCATAGGAAGATAGTTGTTTGTGGTTGGAATAATGTTCTAAAAGGCGCTAGGCGGGCGATGACTCGTAGCCTACAGCCTAGACAGCCTAGGCGAGGACTAGGCGTGGACTAGGCGATTTTTTTTTTACATTTAATTAATGAAAATATATGTTGCATATTTCAAAATAGTCAAATATAAATAATTATCATAGTTCAAATTTGGACTTTGAATCTTTAGCTTTGGAGGTAAGAACATTGAGTATCCAAAATAAATTGTATTTGATTCAGAGCTTGAGAGATCGATTCGAGTCATAGATTGAGAGATGATTGAAAGATTGATTTGGTCGGATTGAGAGATGATCTAGATATCATGAGAGATCGATTCAATTTGAGACCGCCTAGGCAACCGGTCGCCTATATGAAAAGCCTAGGACAAAGGCGAGGCGTTTTCTCATAGCCTATAGCCTAGGCGAAGCCTAGGCGGTCCTAAGCGTAGCCTTTTAGAACAATGGGTTGGATGCATAAGACAGAAACAGCGAAACTATAATGCCATTGAGGACAGAAATCAGAATACATTCATATATACATGTGTTCAATTGGATATATTTATGCAAAATTCCAAGCAGAAAAATCAAAAAGTTTCTATCCTTGCATGGAATTCATGAGAAGAAAACCTAATCCATTGACATTGTGTTTCAAACAAAATTGAATACGTGTAAGGTTAAATGAAGAAATTGTTGATGGGATCAAAATGTGGAAGAGAATTAAATAATTAGCAAAACCCATTAAAAATTTAACCAAATTGCATACAAAACTTACATGCAAGACCAATGCCAATTACCAACATGCCCCCAGAGAGAGAGAGAGAGATTTAGAGAGACTGCCTATCTCCGGCCTCGAAAATGCAAAATGATCCGGTGATGATGGCCTGAGAATCAGCAGTCTCGGTTTTGCATTGACGCCGAATTAACCACCTACCTATGGAGGAGTAATGGGCAAAACTGAAACTTGGAACAAAAACCAATTCAAAAACAAAAATGAAATTTTGCAAAGAGAGAGAGAGAAAAATGGAGGGGGTAATAAGGCCTTGCTTAGACTTAGGCGTTGCTTTCTCTTCTGTTCCATATAATAACAAACTCTCCTGCTATATTCCGCGTCTATCACCCTAACTAATTTCTAAATCTTAGGCTGTATTTGCCCTTTTTGTCCCTTTGGCTTTGGCATGTACAATTGTACATACATATCCTTACTTCTAATTCTATATAGGAAAAGATCATTTACGTGTTCTATGCGCTTGTTTTAGTTACGGTCAATGTAGTCAAACTTTTTTAACCTTCTGTAACTGGTCTATGATATATAGAAGAATTCCGAAATTTCATCATCGGTAAACTTTATCAATAAGCCTCCACACTGGAGAGAAAATGTAATGTCTGACCACTACAAATTACAAGAAATCAAAGCCCCTCAATTGTTCAGCTCGTTCTAAAAAGGATAGACAAAACTTAACCGCGGTTACAGATTCACAAAACAGTATACATTGTGCTCTTATCGTCTAATCGAAGAAATTGCAAAGCTTGGAGTCTTGGACAACCCTAGACTTTCAGGTCAAATAAACAAGTACCTCTGGCCTGTTAACTTGAACACTCCAGAGATATTCTCGAATTTCATATTTGACGCTGTTGTGCCGGATAAAATGGGGCATCCTCTTCTATAGAAAGCATAGAATGTGACCACGAATTCGAATTCAGTTATCATGTTAACTTTTACATTTTTGTTTATGTAAAGCTATAGTATGGGAAGTGAGTACCTGTTGGCTTTCAATCTTGCTGGAGGAATTAATATGGAAACACTATCCCAAATTCAACATATAGAAACCTTTGTGTTGTAAATGGTATGTAAAACATATAGGGCATTATCTAATTTGGCATTCAATGCCAAGTTTTCTACCCTTCCCCAAGAATTAAAAGGTTGAAGAAGGAATGGTAGTGTAACATACCACATGCCCCAGCAAGCGTGACTTCAACAGTAAGTAAGCTACACATATGACTAAGGTATCTAAACTCACCTACCATACAGCTTCCATAACTAGTTCATCCAAATCTGTTGATTCTGTTCCACTTGCTGCAAAAAGAGAAACCCCCTTTTAGTTGGGAGAGAGATACATAAAAGTGTACGATTGTGTCTTCTAAGGGAATCAATGTCAGATGCATAAAAGAAATTACCTTGCTCTGGCATGTCCTCCTATTATGTCCATTCTGTTTGCAGAGCATGCAGTGAAAATTCTTTTCTCTGAAATTCATAGCCTGAATTTGAGTTTGACTCGACTTTATGCAACTCCTCCTATTATGTCCCGCCTTTTTGCACAGGTTGCAATGCACCGGACTCCCTTTTAAAGGCTTCTTCCTACAATGATCAAGTACATCATGCAAGGCCTTCTCCACTCCCTGAACTTCAGCTTTATTAAGAACTATGTCCTTCATCGGCATTCCATATATCAACTCCAAGGCTCGCTCTTTAGCTCGATGAGCTTTCAAATAAGGTATAATAACTCCATAATCTTGCTCAATGTCCTTCATGATTTCTTTAGGTCTGTAATTAATATTTTCTCGTACACGATCCATGATACAACTTAAGATCCATTTCATATTCGCTTGTCGGTGGCCAGATCGTTCTGGAAGCACACAATAATGAACTCCCTTCAATGTCTTTATCTGGAAAGTGTCAGTATCTGGAAGCTTGGACGAATGTATTCGCCATGAGCAGCCTTCTGCAGCACATTTAGCAGTTACTCGTGCTCGGTCTGATCTGATAAATGTTAATTCAAACTTCTTGGCAATAGCTGTAGCTACCAATACATCACGAAACGCTTGTGCATCTGGGAATTCCTGGCCAACAGCCAGAGTCTGACTATCGCTTCCATTAACTACGAATTCTGATGTTGTGGGGCTGGTCTGGCTATTCAATGAAGCCCGAGGATAATCATCACCAATTCTGCAATATAGTAAGAAAAGTCTCTCATCAGCAGCACATTTAGTCATTGGCAAATGAGTGTTCAGTAAACCACCATTGCTTAAACTACTCCATAACACTACTAGTAAGTAGTAACGAGCATAATGCTCCTTGCCAAGGTAAGAAAAGGAGCAGTTATCAGTTCACCACTTGCATCTATTAGTGGTTCAGTTATTCTACATTTCCAGCTAAAACACAGCATAGCAATTTTAGGATGTATGAATTCAAATCAAACTCCAAGTTATACCATTACTACCACAGTACATTTGATCAACATACTTTCGCTTTCGGGTATCAACGGCTGCTTAGGAGGTAAAATGATAATTAATATGTTGATAAAAGGGAATTAAACAAGAAGGTTGATATTATAATTGAAAATTCTATGCAAGAAAATCAATTTTATACCTAGGAGGTGATATTAGATCCTCCTCAGAATCAATGAAGTCTTGTGGATCAAGTGGAACCACATTCTCTCTTCACCAGAATACAAAAATATTGCAAATCAACATCATTATAAATTTACAGTGCTAAGAGTAACAAATTATAAGTAGGCAATTGTGTTCAAAATTTCCAATTTCCATACTCATGTGTTGAAGTTGGACCACCGAAGTCCGCTAAGCCAACAGCAGAGTTAAAATTCTCTCTGTACAATTCAACAAAATCCAAGTAAAAAACAAATGGCAATGTCAAGATTTAGACTGTTGATTTCATCAACATTGTGCCCAATTGTGAAATTGTTTACTACACAGTCCTTAAATTCTTTACCTATTGTGACTTTATTTTTTTATTTTTTATTTTTTTTAATAAAGAGTCCTTAAACAATCACTATCCAGTTACAGATTCCACCAAACAATCCCTAACCTGTTGGTCTCAAGAACATTGAGCCAATTTTGAAAATGTTCATTACATAGTCCTTAAATTCTTTACTAATTGCTCCTTAATTGATTGTTTACTATACCTTTACTTCAATAATCACTTTATTTTTTCAAAGCATTTTCTCAGCAACCAAACAAGTCCTAACCTGCAAGCCGAACCGGCGCTGTTATCAAACAAGTAAACCGGAATTCTCTGCGAAGCCTCGAACTCGCTCATCATCGCCACGACGTCGTCGTTGCACTCAACGGAAACGAGCCGAGCATCGAGATTCTCGTTGGGAAGCTGGTACTTGATCTCTATGCAACTCGGCGAAGCGGAGCTGATTAGACTCATCTTGGATCGGAGCGTTTCGAAGCTAACGGACCGGTCCATGAGGATGAGCCGGGTTTTGCCGCCAACGTAGTTGAGTTGGCCGAGTCTGCGAGTGAACTCACCCCCGAAGTTGCATAAGAGCTTGGCTTTGTTGGTTAACATGGCTCATAGTAAAGTATTCGGGTCGGGTCGCGAGGCTGGTCGGGTTTTGGATCACATTGCAGTCAGTTCAGACTTCAGACAGCAGCAGCGAATACTGGATTACTGGTCCGTTTTGAGAATTAGAGGAGAGAGACTCGGGTCCGATAGTAAATAGGGAGACTGTAGAGGCTAAGCTGTAAATAAAAGTTCTCAAAACGCGCCGTCGTGTAGGTTAGATAAAATGTGCTGTATTAGCCAACAAAAAATAAATGTGATGTATGCCGTAGGTGTAACAAAAAAAATAATCGTCACATGTAGTCACAAAATTTATTTAAAATATCACAGATGCATCGTCACTTAAATTTAAAGATATCAACAAATATATCCATAATATTAACAAAATTCAATTTAACGTCTTTTTTTCAAACACCAACAAAATTCTAAGAAACACCTAAAAATTTATCTTTCAACATTTCTCTTCCTCTAAGCAATCGGAATTGTGGAGACCTTTTCATGAAGACTAAACTTTATAAATGGACTACGGAGTTCGGTTTTCGCCTTTATCAAACCTCATAAATTCTACATTGTGGAAAGAAATATTATTGGACCGACCAATAATATTTCTTTCCACAACGACTAAACTTTCTAGAAATATTATTGTGGAAAGAAATATTATTACATTAACTATAAAATTAATTGCGCACATAATTTGACATAATCAAAGAACTTTTTTTTTTTCCAGCTAATGAACTAAGAAAACACCTAATATCCAACACCTTTAAATTTAAATCCCTATAACGAAGCATATAATTCAAATCATGATTTCACTAATTCGCAATAAATCAAATCCCTAAGGATTTATATATTCCCACAATATTGGAAAATTTGAAATTAAAACCAAAGATGTTTAGCCAAAATATAAGCAAACATCACTCAACTTTCCTCATATATATATATATATATATATATGAAATATAGAAGTTGTCATTGCCAATAATCACAAAGTATCTATACCTAGCAATTTTCAGTTAAAGTTTCCATATATAGCTATATAAGGTTTATTATTCAAATTTTGATTACCATAATTATCCCTATAACAAAGCAGATTAGCCAAATTTATCACTAATTCAGAGCAAATTCAAAAACAAACAATCAGCAATAAATTTTAGCAAATTCCGAGCCAACGTATAGAAAGGGAGGGAAACCATATATCCCAAATACAAACTTTTGGGAAGAAAAAAAGTCTCATTTCATCAAGAACAAAAATTAAGGAAGTTACCCTAAAATCTCTTCACTCATTAATCAGACTTTTCAACCCCATGAAGCTCCAGGTTCATCTTCCCTCTACGTTTCTGCCATTTAATTTTTCAACTATCATTTTGAGTTTTTCTACCGAGTTCATTCTCCGTTATCATTTGATTTACACATTTCACTTGTTGACATGGGTGATCACAAATCTCTCACCCCAATAATCGAAGAAGAAGAAGAGGACCACCATGTTCTTGCACTCGCTGCACCTCGGCAAATAATGAAGGCGGTGGAGGAGAGGAATTGCCTAACCGATGCTTTGAAGAAAACCCTGATGGATTTAGAATCTCAGTTGTCTGCCATTGTCGCAATCCCACATATTAATTCACAAGAATTGTCCGAGTTCGAGAAGCGGCTCAAGAAGGCCGAGGAAAAATTTCTCCATTGGGAATCAAAGGAGCTGATGATGATATGGGATTCTGGTCCTGTGGAAGCTTCCAAGTATCTAAAAGCCATTGAAGAGATACATAGCCTAACAGAAAATATCGAAGGCTTGTCCGCGAATGAGTATGGGAAGCAGAAGAAGGAGCTTCTATTTCGAGCAAGTAGTGTGCTGCAGTTGGCAATGTCAAGGCTAGAGGAGGAGCTAATCCAGATTCTTCTTCGTTACAAGCAATGCGTCGATCCAGGTTACATGTCTTTTCGTTTGTTTGGAGCAGATCAAGTTGTGTATGATGAGTACTCATTTGCTTCAATTGAGGAGGAGTCTAGCGAGGTATCATCCGAGCGAAATAGTAATAGCAATGAATCGGAGGATTATTACGTGGTGGATTTGGTGCATCCACTTGCAATGCCTCATCTCAAGTCCATTGCAAATGTCATGTTTGCTTCGAATTATGGGGATGAGTTTTGCCAGGCTTTTACCAACACGAGGAAAGAAGCGTTCGATGACTACTTGGTTGTTCTTGGTTTGCAGAAATTCAGCATTGAAGATGTGCACAGAATGGAGTGGACAAGCTTGAACTCGGAGATCAAGAAATGGAATTGGATTATGAAGATCGTCGTACGCGTATATCTTGCTAGTGAGAAGTGTCTATGTGACAAGATCTTGGGGAAGTTTGGATCTTTCGGCTCGTTTTGCTTTCTTGAAACCACAATGGCTACAATGGCAGGCCTCTTGAATTTTGGTGTAGCCATAGCCATTGGACCTCGTAGTCCGGAGAAGTTGTTTTCCTTTCTTGACATGTATGACGTTCTTGCAAATCTTCGAAATAACATAGATGCTTTGTTCATAGAAGATGCTGGATGTGTCATAAGAAACCAATTCCATGAGATTCTGAAGAGCTTGGGAAATTTGGCAAAGACAACATTTGTGGACTTTGGTAATGTCATTGCTTCCAACACATCAGCAAATCCATTCTCTGGTGGCGGTATTCATCCTCTCACTCGATATGTCATGAACTATATCAAGACAGTTACCGACTACGGCGATACACTTAACTTACTACTCAAGGACCAACACATGGAATGTTCAAATCCAGAAATTGAGTTCGAGGACAAGAAAAGCATTTCCTCTTCGACGCTCTCTCCAACATCTCTCCACCTTCTGTCAATCACTGGGATTCTAAAATCAAATCTTGAGAACAGATCCAAATTGTACAACGATGAGGCTTTGCAACATGTTTTCATGATGAACAATCTGCACTACATGGTCCAAAAGATCAAGAACTCCAAACTCGAGCTTCTCTTTGGAGATGAATGGATAAGAACGCAGAAGAGTAAAGTCCAGCAACATGTTAAGGATTATGTGAGAGCTACTTGGGGTTCAGCCGTTTCTTTGTTAAGAGATGACATTCGAGTGTCACATTCTCTCTCAAAGAGAAGTTCTAAAAATAGGTGCAAGGCTTTCACTACTGCTTTTGAGGAGGTGTACAAGACCCAGACAGGATGGTACGTACCAGATCTTGAGCTTCGGGAAGACCTACAAATTTCAACTTCACAAAATGTAATCCCTGCATATCGGAATTTTTTCGAGAGGGTCTCTGTAAAGTTTAAGATTAGTGACAAGTACATGAAGTATACTGTTGATGATCTGGAGAAACATCTTCTTGATCTATTTGAAGGGTCGCCGAAATTGTTGCATAATGCATTTACATGCAGGAAGTGAAACTCTGCCAGTTTTCTTATAGTTCTAGTGTTTCAGGTCTTATTTTATTACAAATGCAGTGTAATAGATGTAAATGCAATTGTTTTAGTCCTTTGCTTCTGTCAGAACTTCTCAGGCAATGATATATTGATGTTCATCAGCAACATTTTTCTCCTTCTGCAGCAATATAACATGTTTTTCCATGTTATTGAATTGCACTGATATGATCCAAAATGCTCGATCATTAGATTATAGGTTCTTCAACGTGCTCTGAGCTTTTGTGTACGACTCCATAGACATGAAATATGAGTCTCCGGTATATTTCGCCGAGATTGAAGTATTTAATAGTCATTCGCAGAACCAATTGCTAATTAGGAATGCTCAAACTGTAAGAAGATAGCTATTGCTGGTTTCAAAGACATGTTAATCTCATTATAAACTATTTACATCTCTGTTTTATCAATTTTCCATAAAACTTTTCGACTTCAAGAGAAGAGAAGGCAGAGTTATACTATTGATTAAAAAGTAGGAATTGTAAATATATGCCAGAGAAAGCATGTATTCACGGACTAATAGAAGTTTGTTGGATGCAAATCCTTTCATCTGGTCGTTAAATCCTTTTACTCAACCTTGCTCATCTAAGTATCTAACTGAAAAGAAATAAAAATGAGTCATTCTCAATGTTGCTATACTATAAATTTGGAGTAAAGAATTCATAGACACAAAGAAAAAGATCAAGATTGAAAAACTAAATTATCTTCTTTGGATTAAAGAATCACGTAGCATCACTGTTTCTGCCAAATACAACACTGTTTTCATATAAGATTGATACAGAGACAAGGACTTGCAATATATTCTGAGGCTAGCGGAAATAATCAACTTCCAGTATTTTGGGTACAAAAGCGCATCACCTTAGGAAGTGATCGATAAAAACAAGCAGGCCTTCATGCTTGCCTTTTGTAACTCGAGCAGTATGAGGCGTACAATTCTGTATCAAAGCAGTTGAGGAAAGAGTTTTGGACCTCGGTTTGAACTTTGATCCTCCTCCCTGTGTTCATAGTGAAAACATCCTCCCAATCCAATTCCTCGTTATCTCAAAGATAGACACCCCAGTGTGAAGAACTAATAAACCAAAATCTAACACATTACAAACCAACTTTACTAAACAATGTAGATTCTGAACATGCAAACCACCTTGTAAAAAAACATATGAGTGGCACCAATAAATCAACAGTATCGTACAGCATACTCTGATGCTTTAAATATATTCTGCAGCTGCTTGTCAAGCTTGTACAACCCAATTCATATGTCTAAAACATGATGAGATTCAAAGAACACTGTACAACAAAGACTTCAAGCAAGAGCCGGGTCAGTATGTAAAACAGTACACCGAGCAATATTGAGACAGGAAGAGCTGGCAAAGCTTTCTGATACAAAGCTAGCAGCATCAAAGTAACTCCCAAACCACCTATAATAGCAAGATAACATGCATACACTGTCATAAAATCATACATCGCTGCCCTCCCAACTAAAACACTGTAGAATATGAAGTCTCCCAATCCCAACTTGATAGAACCAGAAGATCCCAACCCAATACCCTCCAACACCATACTTTCACCAGACACACCATCTTCCTGCCCGCGCTGCTGAGCATTTGTTATGTGCTCAAGTAATGGTGCAGAAAGCTCTTGACCCCTATGCGGAACCCTCCCCTCTTCAGCTCTAATTAAAGTTGAATCATTCTCACCTAAACCAGAATGGACATTTTCATTGGAATGAGACACATCATTTGAATTCTCATTCCTCCTATCTCTCCAAACCCTCCTCTGACCCACACCGGCACTGGAATCCTGAGAAGTCACGGGACGGGCCTCGTAAACCAAAGCAGGAATTTCTTCGTCTCTAGAAATTGCGAGCTCTACCAAGAGCTTCAGTGGCCCAACAGGCAACAAAACTGCGGCAAGATCATACAATGCCATGGCAACCAAGAGCACCCAAGTAGTCCATTCAGGCAGTAATGTGAACCAATAAGCAACCAGCATTCCAATCACAACCAAATAACTTTGAGTCACAAGTATTGCCATTTTTGACATGAACACAGCCAGGACACCAACAACAGCAAAATTAAACAGAACCACCAGAAATGTGATGCAATCAATGGGAACACTAAAATCTTCAATCAGAAACAAGGCAATTTCACCGCCCATAAAGCCCAAAACAATAAAAGAAGAGAAGCCCATGTAAGCTCTCAAGAACTTGGTGCATCTAAGATAGAAAAGAAGGACCAAAACGAATGTGACAAGAGTGACCACAGCTACAAACACAAGCGAGTTCAAAAGGGCACCTACAAATTTGTCCCAGGTAGAGTCTGATGTAGTCTCAGTGTAAGCAATGGTGGCTATTGAATTCACTGTGACTGTTGAAGACGAATCGGAGCTTAAAACTGTGACCAATATGACCACGAGCAACATGCAGATGGAGACTGGTGTTATGATTCTGACGAGTTCTTCGCCTAAAGTTTCGAGAATGCTTGTGGGTCTTGGGTTTTGGGCCATTGGGTGTTCGGGAATTGGATCAATTTTGGTTCTTGGGTGTTCCGGATGATCGGACGTTGGGATTTGGTCGGGGATTTTTCAGAGTTGCGCCTTGAAAGTTTCTGAAGGTTTTGGTTCTTTGACCGTTTGGCCAATAGTTGATGATGACTTGATGGTGTCTGGGAAGAGTTCCTAACCGTACATCTCGGCGAGTTTATCATTCTTATCGAGTGATGAACGGTTTTAGACTTTTAGATAATAACTAACGATTTCTACCGCATAGTGATGCGGGGTAAAATTTATGTTTAGTAAACAAAAATTATGACTATACGGGGTAAAATTTATGTTTAGTAAATAAAAGTTATAATAAAAGAAATAAATTATTGATATATTGTAGGAAACATATACAAAATAGAAACAATACTATTGTATAATATTATAGGGATAAACTGTATAATATTATTACTGTTGATCACTTCATGAAGCAATAAAAGAAGGAAAAAGAAACAATTGAATATTCATGTTTTCAGTATCCGTGGTGTAGGAGATGCATTTTGTATGCATCATATGTACAAACCATTATTTACTAAAAAAATAGTTAGTTTGACTTGATTACAAAATATCGTCATATGTGGGAGCAAAAAAAGATACTCATACCGATTGTCATAAGGATGATTTTCCTCGTTTCTCCTGCCTAAGGGCATTTCCAACGGTGCTTTCCAAAACCCATACCCAAAACCCAAACCCAAAAAAGTCAGCTCCAACAATTAATACCTATAGCCCATAATGGGTTCCGACTAAGGAGTAGACCCAAAATGGATCGAGTATGGGGGAGGAAAGCCATCACTGTGCATGTGGGGCAGGAAAGTGAAATAGCTGATGATGGCAGCCAGTAGAGACGCGCCAAGGCTAGCAACTGAATGCCCAGTCTCACAAAAGGACAAAAACATGGTAATGCGGCTGGGAAAGGAACGAAGACGCGTCGAGAAGTGCGGCGCTTTGTTGGCATGGACTGGGCCCCGCATCAGTTGACCGTTTGGGCTCTCCAAGGGTCATATAAACCAATGGTTGTGATTTGTGTTTGATGATTAATATGAACGGTCTAGAATAAATGAGTTTGGGTATGAGTTTGAGTATGAGTCACCCTTGTTGGAGATGAAAAACTCAAATGAATAGTAATGAGTTTGGGTGAGTCAAAATTTAAGTTTGAGTATGGGTTTTGGCAAGGGTTGTTGGAGATGCCCTAAGGACAACATTGTGAGCTCCTGTGACACTACTTTCTTCCGACACCCCCTAGACATCATATTACTGTTTTTGTTATGGATGACATTGTTGGTTTTGAGCGAGCCAGATCCTTCAACTTAAGTTCCTCTTGTAGTTAGTTTTTATGTTTTGGCCCTTTGGGTTCACTTGTAACAAAAAAAAAATCCTTGTTTCGGGCTTGGGTCCAGGCCATTAAGCCAATTTGTCTCAACCCGGCCCGGCCTATATTAATGGACCAGGCCAGCCAGTGTTGAGTATTGGTCCGGACTCGTACCGTGCTTGGACCAGGCCAGCCAGAAACTATAAAACAACCCACTCTAAAACTTCCACGTACCGCACCACTAATATCTCCGACTCTTACCGTCACGGATCTTATCCAACGGCTACTAATTTGTCTCCAACATCTGACGGACCAGAGTTCTCCGTATAACACGAGTCCGAGTCTCATTTCTCTACATAAACCCTACTCAGATCAAAACCTAAGGGTTTTAGAAGTCACTCTCTGAAACAGAGTATCAGAGAAAGCAGCGAGCAAGGTACGCACCGTTGAAGCCTCTCATCGATCGCTTACGATTATGATTATAGTTCTTATTGCTTTGTTTCCTCCGTTTCTTTTGATTTCGCTATCATTTTCAGTTTCTATTTGGTACATCTTTTTCTCTATTCGTTGTCTAATATATGGTTAATAATCTCTTTGGGTGGGTGTGTATGATTATGGTATAAATATGAGATTTTGATTCCTGGGTTTTATAGAAGATGCAACGTAGCTGAGCCAAGTGTATTTGGGGAGTCAAATTTCTACAAGATATTCCCTTGATTTATTGAACGATGAATGAAAAAGAAAAAAAAATGTAGCTTGGTTTTGTAAATGTAGCAAGGGAGGAAGTGAAATTTATGTATTCGGTGATTATATTCAACATAGTCAGTAGAGGTAGATGAAATAAATGGAATTTTTGCTAGGATTTTTCTACATAGTAATTAGTACTGTATTAGCATACATGCTTGTGCTTACTTCTAATCCAACTTTAGAGTTTCTAAGGGTTGTTTGATTACTTCGAGTCTTTGACAATATGCCAAGATAATGACTCCAGTTTTACATGTGTTCAACTGCTTGGTGAAATTTATTCAAACAAGTGTTGTTTGCCTCTTATGTACAAGAAGCCTGGGGGTTTGGGATTTTCCTTTTTTAGGGTTTATGGTAAGGTGGGCTAAAGGGTAACTACAAGAAGGTTGATATCTGTATTCACTCATGTTATTATTTAGAATTACTCACTCAAACTTTTTTCTTCTTGTGTGTTCTTTTAGGTAGTACAATGGCTTTCTTAAGTAAATTTGGGAATACACTTCGGCAGATTGCAAGCAAGCAGATCAGGTCTGAATTGTCTCCTTTCAAACTGTTGACCCATCAGGCCACACGATGCATGTCATCCATGGGAAGCTCAAAGCTCTTTATCGGAGGTGCTTTCAGAATCCCTTTAGAGTTTTCAATGCAATGTTCCCCCTTTCCCCATGGTGTAATTTTATGTTGATAGGGTCAGTTTTTTAATGCAGGTATTTCATATCAGACGGATGAGAATAGTCTCAGGGAAGCTTTTGCAAAATATGGTGAAGTTGTTGATGGTATGTGGGAATCTAATTCTGAACTCTAGAAAGATTTAGACTTGTAAGTTATTGTAGGCTGTTTCACTGAGACTGGTCTTATAAATTGCTTACGTTTCATTGTTTCAATCATATATAAAGTAAGTGCATTTTATTGAATTTCTGTGGTCTTTTTGTATTTGTTTTTATTTGGGGTTGTTGAAATCATTGTTAATGCTTTTGACTTGGTTGAGTGTGGATTTGGGTTTCTTTCTTTTTCCTTATCTTGTTGATCTGCAGTCTTTGTGTGTCTCTGTTTCATTCCATTTGACTCACCTTAGAGTTCCTAAGTTGTATTTGTTAGAAAGAACGTTTTGAAGTACTCAATAAATTAATGCTGACTGATTTTTATGTTTTTATTTTAATCTTGAATGCTGATTGACTTGATAAATGTTGTAGCAAGAATCATCACAGACCGCGATACTGGTAGATCTAGAGGCTTTGGATTCATTACTTACAATTCTAGTGAGGAGGCATCAAGTGCCATCCAGGCCCTGGATGGTAAGGTAATTATTTTTATTTCATACTTTAATGTCAATGGAATCAGTTGCTTACAATACACCTGAGGACGCATCCAGTGCCATTCAGGCCTTGGATGGGAAGATAATTGTTGTTATTTTATCTTGATACCTTCTGTGAATGGAATCAGCTAATAGTGGATTTCATTTCAATTCTCTTGTTTTGTTTTCTTTGGAACCAAAAAGCATCGTATTGATCAATCCTGAATCCATGCGTTTTCATCTGTTGTAGTAAATTGTTTTTGCAATGGAAGTGCAGCAGTCGTTAGTATTCTTTTATAGTTTGTTTCATCTTGTGGTTTTTGCAATTGTTATTACTTTTTGGTTCTTTTCTATGAACGGAATCAGCTAATAGTGGCTACTATATGAACCTCAAAATCTTACCTGGGGATTTCCGAAATAGAATTTGAAGTGTGGGACTTGGGGAATATTTTGATTTGAAAATCCTGGCAGAAAACCTCTTTCTTCTTTTCCCGTCGAAAGGTTGCCTTTGTATCAAATGAAACTCGACTTTATACGTTCATCAGTAATTCTACATCTAGTGTTTTGAAAGAAATGTCTTAATTCTTGAGATTTTTTTGAAATATCTTGTAGGATCTTCATGGCCGCCTAGTAAGGGTGAATTACGCAACTGATAAGCCTCGTAATAACTTTGGTTATGGTGGTGGTGATGGTGGTTATGGCGGTGGCGGTGGTGGTGGAGGTTACAGGGGCAGCGGCAGCTATGGTAATGACAGCTATAGTAGTGGTGGTACTGGTGGCAATTACAGAGGTGGAAACTCTTTTGAAACTGGTAGCGGTGGAGGTTTTGGTCCTCCTGGCGGTGTTGGTACTGGTGGTGCCAATAACTTTGATTTTGGTACTGGTGGTGCCAATAACTTTGGTGTTGGTGGTGAAAGTAGCTTTTCCACCCCTGGAGCTCATTTTGGAGAGGACAAAGGTGGCTTCAACCTCGATGATCCGGTGGAAGGAACCAACAGGGACGATGATCTTGGCTATCAAAATAGGGCCTGATAATATTATTACAACTTCAGGGGAATTTAGTTTGCCTCTCTGTGGGGTTACAAAGTAGATCGTTTTTTTTTGTCTTCTCCTCGGAACATTTTATTTTGTGTTGGATTTGACTCGATGAACATCATGCACCTTTTTGTGTGCTTTCTCAATGACGAACATGAATTGAATAATTGTTACTTAATGTTTCAAATTTTCATCGTTCCCAAATAATGGTTTGATATTTCATGTTTAACTTATTATATAGAAATTAAAATTTCTTCACTTCTAAGAACCAACTTAAATGAAGCAAAAAGAATGCCATTCTCGACAATATGCTCGTTTTTAGTTCAATAAATTTAAGTTTCTATAGGATAACTTGTTGAAAAAATAGAAATGAGGGATAGATGTAGAATTGAAGCTAAATCAACGTTAAAAATTCTTGATACTGAATTTGAAAAAAAATTTAATGATTCATTTTGAATCGTGTATCAAAGAAATGCGTATTTGTGTTGTTTCAAATATTTATAAATTTGAATTTTGATATTTTTTTATCAAGGTGAATAATTTCATTCAATAAATCGCATCAAGTCAAGATCCATAGAGTATACATCGACACCGACATACATCAACGATGATATACACCAACAACGACTCGACATAATAGACTAAAACTAGACATCCTCACTCGAAAAGGAGGAATAGAGCGAAGCAGTAACCGGGTCAAAATGACCAACAAACAACATAACTGGATAGACGTACCATACAAATAGCCCTTCCTAGCATTGGACATTGACATCAAGGTCAAATCATAAAAAGTGAATCTTGACTCAAAATAGTCGGGACTAGCCCTTCCTAGCATTGAATTTTGATATATTGTTATAGCCGATATTTTATTTTTTATAGCCAAATGAGCTAACGAGGAGGAAAAATTAAAATCCAATGAAATATGTAAATAAATAAATGATTTTTTAATATAAAAAATGAAATTTTATCAAAAGATAATAATAATTCCCCGAACCCTAAATTGGGAATACGAGCTCAAAGTCCTCCTGGCCCAAGCTTTAAAACCCCGTGTCGCCCAAACCCTCGTCCCAAACCCCCACTCTGCGTTTTCACAAAACCCTCATCTGTAACAAAATCCCTAATATCTCTCCTCAGCTTTCTCCACTCCTAAATCTTTTTGGTTCTCTAGTCCTCACTCATTCACCTCTCTTACCCTAGAAGCGAACAAAACACACCCACCCAGTATTATCAGGTACTGCTTTTTTTTCTTTTCGATTTTGATTTTGGGTTCATGGTTTTCTTTTCTTTTTTCTCGTTGTATTGCAATTTCCTGGTGGTTTTCGCTCTTCGACTAAAAAGGTTTCAGCTTCGTAGTCTGATAAGAGTTCTCAGAGAGCCTTTAGGGTTCGTGTTTGCTGGTTTTGTTTGTAGAGTGCAACTTACTCATAAAAGGGTATAGATTTGTTGCAATTTTGGATCTTTAAAAGATATAGCAGTGTTTGTTAAAGTGAATTGCATATAGCCTATCTGTAGATCAAGGATGAAGGTTTAATCTCTTCTATATTTTGTATAATCTATATCTATACACTTTTTAAAACCCTAAACCCTGGAAATGCTCATCCAGTATTATAACCTTGCTCTTCGTTGAAAGGGAAATGGAAAAAGAAAAGTTCTATGGAAAAAGCAGTGGAGTATGGGATTGAATCATACTCTGATTGGTGTTGTTGGGGTTTTGGGGTTTTGTGATTTTCCTTGTTTGCGGAAGGGGATTAGGCAGGGTTGATAAAAGAAATTTTGATTGCTGTATTAATTCCTATGTATGATATAAAATTAGTTCTTGAAACTTGATTTTCCTGTGCTTTGTTTCAGGTTATTGCAATGGCTTTCTTGAGTAAATTTGGCAATATACTTAGGCAGACTGCAAACAAGCAGATCAAATCTGAATTGTCTCCTTTTAAGCCGTCAATTCTTCAGGCTATAAGATGCATGTCAACCGGGCCAAGTTCTAAACTATTTATTGGAGGTGCTCTCCTAATTGCTCAAATAAGTTTTCCCCCTCCCGTGTGTGGTGTTTTTGTGTTAATAGGGTCTCAGTTTTTGTATTGCAGGTGTTTCATTTCAGACTGATGAACAGAGTCTCAGGGAAGAATTTGCCAAATATGGTGAAGTTCTTGATGGTATGTACTATAAATTATGCGTCTTTTATTTTTGTTTGATACTAGATACTTGGAAGTAACCTTAGGCTTTTTCACCGCACCTGTCTTTATAGTGATTATGTTTCAATCATATGTAATGTTGATGCATTTTTTGAGTTAAAAACAGACTTTCTGTGGTATTTTCTTAAATGGGCTTGTTGAAATGTTTGTCAAATGCTTTTTAGCTAGGTTGGGTGTCGATGTGAATCTCTTTCTTGCTATTTTTCCCTTTTTTGTCTATTTTTTTTTGTTTTGAAGATCTGCTGTTGCGGCGTCTCTCTTCCATTGCATTTTTCATTCACCTTGTATTTGTTGCAGAAGATTGAACTTATGCAGTTAATCAATGCTGATTGATTTGATAAATGTTGTAGCAAGAATCATCACAGACCGTGAAACTGGTAGATCTAGAGGCTTTGGATTCATTACTTTCAATTCTAGCGAGGAGGCATCAAGTGCCATCCAGGCTTTGGATGGTCAGGTAACTATTCTTATTTCAGACCTTAATATCAATGGAATCAGTTAATATTAGCCACTCAAATGAATCTCGAGTATTGAAACATATTTTCATGAGATTTCTAGTATAGAATCTAAAGTGTGAGACTTGGGAATATCTTAATCCAGCGAATACAATTGATATGTTGGGAGTTTTAACTTCATGTATACTGGCATTTGTAGTTTTATAATTAATGTTTTGTAAGTAATGTCTTGAATTTTAGTTTTTCATACAAACAGGGAGAACAATTTGTTTAAAAATGTAAATTATGTTGCTTATGTAATTGCATTAACTCTAGAACTTGTGAAAATTCTTGTAGGAGCTCCATGGCCGCCGAGTAAGGGTGAATTATGCTACTGATAGGCCTCGTACTAACTTTGGAGGCGGTGGCTATGGTGGGGATGGTGGTTACTCTAGAGGTGGTGGAGGATATGGTGGTGATGGTGGTTACTCTAGAGGTGGTGGAGGATATGGTGGTGGTGGTGGTTATGGAGGTGACAGCTATGGTTCTGGGAACACTGGCGGCGGATATGGTGGAAGTGGAGTTGGAAACAACAGCAGTGGAAATTATGCAACTGGAAACACTTTTGACAATGCTAGCACTGGAGGTTTCGGCAGTTTTGGTTCTCCTGGTGGTGTTGGTGGTACTGAGAACAGCTTTCCCACCGGTGGAGATCAATTTGGAGATGACAAAAGTGGATTCAACCTGGATGAGCCATTAGAAGGAAACAATAGGGATGATGACACTGCAGACTTTGAAAAAAGGGCCTAAGAAATATTAGAATTTCAAGGGCACCTAGTTTGCTCATCTGCAGTGCTACAAGTAGATTGTTTTTTTTGTTACAAGTTCTAATCCTTCCCTCCCTGTCTCCCCCTGAACTTTTTATTTCATTTGTGTTGGATTTGGCTCTGAACTTGATGCACCTTTTGTTGTGCTTTATCAAAACCTGAATTGTGGAAATAATTGTAATTTAAGGCTTCCTTATGGCTGTTGAGTAACTTTGATAGCAATGCTAGTATTTGGAGTTTGTTTATTAATTTATTATTTTTGTTTTCTTTTGCGCAAAATATGATGTTGAAAGTTCTTCGAATACTAGATTTTCATGGTACAATGAAATGCCAATTTTGATGTAAACTTTGAGGAGGTGATGTCCAGTTGTCCACGGTCCACTGGCCCAAAGGAAAGACGGGAGACGGGAGGTGATATACACTAGCACTCTAGCTCATAATTTCTTGTGCTAGGCCAGGCCCAATTCGGCCTTTATATGTGATAAAAACGTGTTGTTTTTGATTGGACGATTTGGGCTGGGCCTAATACAAGACAGGTCCAATTCCGCTTTTATATGAGATGTACTACTTGTCGTTTTTTATAGGGCGATTTGGGATGGGCCACGTAAAAATTAGGCCCAATTCGGCTTTTGAAATTAAATAAAAACAATACGTAGTTTATGCAAAAATTTGGGCTGGACCAAACAATTCGGCCTTTAAATGTGATAAAACAATGCGTTGTTTTTATCCGTAGATTTGGGTTGGGCCTAGTAAAATAGGCCTAATTCTGCCTTTGAAAATGGAATGAAAAGTGTTTGGGCTGGTTCAGGACGATTTGGGCCTGGCCACATACAAACCATGCCGAATTTAGCCTTTGCAAATGGAATAAAACAAAGTATTTGGGCTACGCCAGGCCCACTTTGACCTTTACATTAGTTAAAGACGACTCGTAGTTTTTGATGGGACAATTTGGATTGGACCTCGTACAAATCAGGCCCAATTCGGCCTATGAAAATGGAATAAAAACAGTTACGCTGGGCCAGGCCCAATTAGGCAATTATATGTCATAAAAACGACATGTAGTTTTTGTAGGACGATTTGGGCCGGGTCTCCTACAAACCAGGCCCAATCTGGCCCTTGAAAATGGAATAAAAAAAAGTATTTAGGCTCGGCCAGGCCCAATTGGGCCTATATTTGTTAAAAATGATACAGTTTTATATGGGACGATTTGGGCTGGTCTCGTACAAACCATGCCCCATTCCGACTTTGAAAATGGAATACAAACAGTGCTTGGTGTACGCCAAGCCCAGTTAGGCCTCTATATTTGATAAAAAAGAAACGTAGATTTTATGGGACAATTTTGGCCGAGCCTCGTACAAACCAGGCTCTTTTGGGCCTTTAAGTATGATAAAAACGACACGTAGTTCACATGTGACGATTTGGGCCGGGCCACATACAAACCAGGACCAATGCCGCCTATGAAAATGGAATAGAAACAATATTTGGGCTGAGCCTGGCCCAATTTGGCCTTTACATGATATAAAACGTCACTTTATTTTTTCATGGGGTGATTTCACCGAGTTGGGCTGGCCCTCATACAAACAAAGCTCAATTCCATTTAAAAATAAAAGGTTTGGGCTGGGCAAGGACCACTTGGACTTTTATATGTGACAAAAACGACACGTAGTTTTTCAGGGACGATTTGGGCCGGAGCATCGTACAAACCAAGTCCAATTCGGCCTTGAAAATGGAATAAAAACAGTGTTTGGGCTGGGCCAGGCCCAAATGGGTCTTTATAGGTGATAAAAACAAAAGGTAGTTTTTATGGGATGATTTAGGCCGGGCTTCGTACAAATTTTTTAAAAATAGTGTGTTATAATTCACGGTTTTTGGTGAAAAATCATGGTTTCGGCAAAAAAATAAAAAATTATAGAAAAATCATTGATAAAACATGATTTTTGATAGATGATCCAATTGACGTTGATAAATAATCTCGAATCGTTTATTTTTTATGAATTTTCTAGTTTTTGCACTTTGAAAAACTGTAAAAAAATAAACAAGTTGTTATTTATGCGTTATGTCGACTCGAAAAATCCTTAAAAATCATGATTTAAGTGTGAAAATATTTTGGTACGAAAATAAGAACATGCTATTTTCGCCAAAAAATCGTGAATTATAGCTCACGGTTTTAGGTGAAAAATCATGGTTTCGGAAAAACAAATAAAAAACTCTAAAAAATTCACCATTGGTAAAACTTGATTTTTAAAATATGTTTCAACTGTTTTTGCTAGAAAATTTCAAATCGTTTATTTTTTTTATGAATTTTCTAGTTTTTCGACTTTGAAAAATCGCAAAAAATAAACGAATCAATATTTTTGCGTTATGTCAACTCGAGAAATCCTTAAAATTTATGATTTGAGTGCGAAAAGTTTTTTATGCAAAAACAAGAACATGCGATTTATGCCAAAAATCGTGTGTAATAGGCTAATAGCTCACGGTTTTTGGTGAAAAAAACCGTAGTTTTGGCAAAACAAATAAAAATTTCTCAAAAATCTACAATTGGTAAAACATGATTTTTGATAGATGATCCAACTGACGTTGCACGAAAATCTGGAATCATTTAATTTTTTTTAATATTCTAGTTTTTCGACTTTCAAAAATCGTAAACAATAAACCATTTGATATTTATGCGTTATGTCGACTAGAAAATCCTTAAAAATCATGATTTGAGTGTGAAAATATTTTGGTACGAAAATGAGAACATGCGATTTTCGCCAAAAATCGTGAGTTATAGTTCACGGTTTTGGGTGAAAAACCATGGTTTCGGCAAAAAAAAATAAAAAACCCTAAATAATTCACCATTGGTAAAACTTGATTTTTAAGAGATGTTCCAACTGAGTTTGCTCGAAAATCTCAAATCGTCTATTTTTATGAATTTTCTAGTTTTTCGACTTTGAAAAATAGTAAAAAAATAAACGAGTTGTTATTTATGCGTTATGTTGACTTGAAATATCCTTAAAAATCATGATTTAAGTGTGAAATGATTTTGGTACGAAAATGAGAAAATGCGATTTTCACCAAAAATCGTGAGTTATATAGCTCACGGTTTTGGGTGAAAAACAATGGTTTCGGCAAAAAAAATAAAAAACCCTAAATAATTCACCATAGGTAAAACTTGATTTTTAAAAGATGTTTCAACTGACTTTGCCCGAAAAATATCAAATCATTTATTTTTTATGAATCTTCTAGTTTTTCGACTTTGAAAAATCGTAAAAAAATAAACGAATTGTTGTTTATGCGTTATGTGGACTTGAAAAATGCTTAAAAATCATGATTTGAGTGTGAAGAGTTTTTTATGTAGAAAACGAGAACATGCGATTTTTGCCAAAAATCGTGTGTAATACCGAGTCTAATAGCTCACGGTTTTTGGTGAAAAAAAAAAAAACTCAAAAACCGTGGTTTTGGCAAAACTTGATTTTTGAAAGATGATCCTAATCCGACGTTGCACGAAAATCTAGAGTCATTTTTTTTTTTTAATATTGTAGTTTTTCGACTTTCAACAATCGTAAAAAATAAACGATTTGATATTTATGCGTTATGTCGACTCGAAAAATCCTTAAAAATCATGATTTGAATGTGAAAATATTTTGGTACGAAAATGAGAACATGCGATTTTCGCCAAAAATCGTGAGAATAGTTCACGGTTTTGGGAGAAAAACCATGGTTTCGGCAAAAAAAAGGGGGTCAAACAAACCCTAAATAATTCATCATTGGAAAAACTTGATTTTTAAGTGCTCCCCTAGATGTTCCAACTGGAAGAAGTTCTGACCTCGAAAAATTTCAAATCGTTTATGTGTGTGTATGAATTTTCAATGAATTTTTCGAACACGTTCCAGAAAAATCGTGTACAAACAAATTAAACGAGTTAAGTTATTTATGCGATATGTTGACTATGAAATTTCCTTAAAAAATTATGATTTAAGTGTGAAATAAAGATTTTGGTAACGAAAAATGAGAACATGCGATTTGAATGAATCGCCAAAAATCGTGAGAATAGGCTACAACGGTTTATAATGGAGTGAAAAACCTAAAACATGGATTTCGGATCAACAAAAAATACAAAACTCTCTCAAAAAATTCACTATTGGTAAAACTTAATTTTTAAGAGATGTTTCAACTATTTATGCTCGAAAATGTCAAATCCTTTATTTTTTTTTATGAATGTTTCTAGTTTTTCGACTTTGAAAAATCGTAAAAAATAAATGAGTTAATATTTATGCGTTATGTCAACTCGAGAAATCCTTTAAATTCATGATTTGAGTGCGAAGAGTTTTTTATGCAAAAACAAGAACATGCGATTTATTCCAAAAATCGTGTGTGCTCACGGTTTTTGGTGAAAAAATACCGTGGTTTTGGCAAAACAATTAAAAATTTCTCAAAAATCTACAATTGGTAAAACATGATTTTTGATAGATGATCCAACTGACGTTGCACGAAAATCTAGAATCGTTTATTTTTTATGAATTTTCTAGTTTTTGGACTTTGAAAAATTGTAAAAAATAAACGAGTTGTTATTTATGCGTTATGTTGACTCCAAAAATCCTTAAAAATGATGATTTGAGTGTGGAAATATTTTGGTACGAAAATAAGAACATGCGATTTTGGCCAAAAATCGTGAGTTATAGCTCACGATTTTGGGTGAAAACCATGGTTTCGGCAAAAAAATAAAAATGCCCTAAATAATTCACCATTGGTAAAACTTGATTTTTAAGAGATGTTCCAACTGAGTTTGCTCGAAAATCTCAAATCGTCTATTTTTTATGAATTTTCTAGTTTTTCGCTTTGAAAAATCATAAAAAAATAAACGAGTTGTTATTTATGCGTTATGTTGACTTGGAAAATCCATAAAACTCATGATTTAACTGTTAAAATATTTTGGTACGAAAATGAGAAAATGCGATTTTCCCAACAAACGGGTATATAGCCAAGTTGGGTGAAAAACCAAAAAAAAAAAAAAAACTCTAAATAATTCACAATTGGTAAAACTTGATTTTTAAAAAATGTTTCAACTCGAGAAATCAAATCATTTAATTTTCATGATTTGAGTGCGAAAAAGATGTGTTTTTGTGGCAAAAACAAGAACATGCGATTTAAGTGCCAAAATATCTTGGTGTAAAATTGCGTCACGAGTTTTTTGTGAAAAAAACCGTGGTTTTGGCAAAACAAATAAAAATTTAAAAACTTAAAAATCCGCGATTGGTCAAACACGATTTTTGATAGATGATCCAACTGACGGTTGATAGGATAACTAAAAGGAAGATTTTATCCTGGCCCAGCCCATAATTATGCAGGTTTTTGTACATTTAGATAAGGATGAAATATTGGGCGCTGCCAACTCGAGAAATCGTGACAAATTCGTGATCTGCGTGCGAAGATTTTACTTTAAAGGCTTAACTTGGACGATTTGGCCGTGTCGTTTTTATTATGTTAGAAGGAATTTGCTGTGAACTCCTGATTATCTAAACAGTTGTGCCGACTAATCAACATGATTTTTGATAGATGATCCAACTGACGTTGATCGGAAATTTCGAATCGTTTATTTTTTATGAATTTTATAGTTTTTGGACTTTGAAAAATCGTAAAAAATAAACAAATTTTTTATGCGTTATGTCGACTCAAAAAATCCTTAAAAATCATGATTTGAGTGTGAAAATATTTTGGTACGAAAATGAGTACATGCGATTTTGGCCAAAAATCGTGAGTTTAATATAGCTCACGGTTTTGGGTGAAAAAACATAGTTTCGAAAAAAAAAAAAAAAAAACTCTAAAAACCTCACCATTGGTAAAACTTGATTTTTAAAAGATGTTCCAACTAACTACGCTTGAAAATCTCAAATCGTTTATTTTTATGAATTTTCTAGTTTTTCGAATTTGAAAAATCGTAAAAAAATAAACGAGTAAATATTTCTACGTTCTGTCAACTCGAGAAATCCTTAAAATTCATGATTTGAGTGCGAAGAGCTTTTTGTGCAAAAACAAGAACATGCGATTTTTGCCAAAAATCGTGTGCAAAAAACCGATTTTTCACAAAAAACCGTGGTTTCGGCAAAACAAATAAAAATTTCTCAAAAATCTACAATTAGTAAAACATTATTTTTGATAGATGATCCCACTGACGTTGCTCGAAAATCTCGAATCGTTTATTTTTTTTGAATATTCTAGTTTTTGGATTTTAAAAAACCGTTAAAAATAAACGATTTGATATTTATGCGTTATTTCAACTCAAGAAATCCTTAAAAATCATGATTTGTTTGTGAAAATACTTTCGTACAACATAAGTACATGCGATTTTGACCAAAAATCGTTTGTTATAGCTCACGGTTTTGGGTGAAAATCTATGATTTTTGCAAAAAAAAATTATAAAAATTTTACCATTGGTAAAACATGATTTGCAAAAGATGTTCAAACTGACTTTGCTCGAAAATCTCAAATCGTTTATTATTAATGAATTTTCAAGTCTTTTGACTTTGAAAAATCCTAAAAAATAAACGAGTTGTTAATTATGTGTTATGTCGACTCGAAAAATCCATAAAAATCATGATTTGAGTGTGAAAATATTTTGGTACGAAAATGAGAACATGCTATTTTCGCCAAAAATCGTGAGTTATAGCTCACGGTTTTGGGTGAAAAACTATGGTTTAGGCAAAAACAATTAAAAATCCTAAAAAATTCACAATTGGTAAAACTTGATTTTTAAAAGATATTCCAACTGACTTTGCTCGAAAATCTCAAATCGTCTATTTTGTTATGAATTTTTCTAGTTTTTCGACTTTGAAAAATCATAAAAAATATCGAGTCAATATTTCTGTGTTCTGTCAACTCGAGAAATCCTTGAAATTCATGATTTGAGTGCGAAGAGTTTTTTGTGCAAAAACAAGAACATGCGATTTATGTCAAAAATCGTGTGTAATGGCTTACGGTTTTTGGTGAAAAAAGCGGTTGTTTCGGCAAAATAAATAAAAATTTCTGAAAAATTCATATTGGTAAAACATGATTTCTAAAATATATTCCAACTCAGTTTGCTCGAAAATTTCAAATCGTTTATTTTTTATGAATTTTCTAGTTTTTCGACTTTGGAAAATCATAAAAAATAAATATGTCGATATTTCTGCATTTTGCCAACTTTAGAAATCTTTAAAAATCATGATTTGAGTGTGAAAGTATTTTGTATGAAAATAAAACATGCGTTTTTGGCAAAAAATCGTATGTCACGGCTTTGAGTAAAAAACCATGATTTTGGCAAGAATAAAAAAATTTCCAAAAAAATGATCATTGGTTTTGCTTGAAAATATATATTTGTTTTTTTTAAATGGTCTCATGCCCTAATATATTGAAAAGTTTAAATTGGGCAGATTTTAATGGATTCAGGCCGAATACATTTCTGTAAAATAAACTGGGCCGAATTTTAATGGGCTGAAGTTGTGTTGGATAATATTAAACTTGGCCGAATTTTTAATGGTAGATTGGTTTTTTTTTTGGGAAAATGATAAACGAAGGACGAATATGGATGTGCTTCGGGCCCATATTATTTTGGGGAATTGTTAAATTGGGCCGGGCCCAGCCAGAATACTGTTTTTCGTCCATTTACAGAGCTCATATTGGGACTAATTTGTACGAGGCGCTGCACAAATCGTCCCATAAGAAACTTTGAGTTGTTTTTATCACATATATAGGCCGAATTGGATCTGGCCCAGCCCTAATTTTCTCATAATCCATTTTCAAATGCCGAAATTGGGCGTCATTTGTAATTGGCTCAGCCCAAATCTATCCATTCGTCGTTTTGTTATATTTTAAATGTATAATCGGGCCGGCTCCAGCCTAAATTGTCGTATAACTAAATGGAAGATTTGATCTTGGCCCAGCCCAAATTATGCAGGTTTTTGTACATTTGAAAGGATGAAATGGGCCTGGCCCAACCTGAATCGTCACAAAAACGTTATATGGTGATTTTACTTTAAAGGCTTAATTGGACGATTTGGACGTGACGTTTTTATTACGTTAGAAGGAATTTGCTGTGAACTCCTGATTATCTAAACAGTTGTGCCGACTTATCAACCTGGCCATTTTTTTTTAATAAAAATTGAAGACTAGTTGCATGCAAAATAATTATGTAAAAATAACCTTAAAATTTATAAGAAATTTCTAAAAATTTGCAAGCAAAATTGTATGACTGAGGATGGAATTAAGCTTCTGAGCTTTTACTGATTTGGTCGAGACTGAAAATCTTTTTTTTTTGGGCGTTCTTCCAAATTTTTATAAAAAAAAAAAAAAAAAATTTAAGGGGGGGGTGGTTTTTTTTTTTGGTGGTTTTTGTTTTTACATTATTTAAAAAAATTTAAAATATATTTAAAAAAAAAAAAAAAAACTTTTCTAAATCTCTTGTTGTTTTTTTTTTTTTTTTTTTTTTTTTTGGGGGAGAAAAAATTTATGTTTGTTGTTTTTTTTTTTTTTTTTTTTTTTTTTTTTATTTGTTTTTTTAAAAAAAAAAAAAAAAAAAAAATTTTCAAACGCTTAGCCTGTGGCCTGTGGCCTGTGGCATTCCCACTTGTTACTTTCTATGGGCATTCACAACTTGTATCACTAACTGCGAAATCTCTGACTATATATACAATCTTATGCATCATATACAATCTTGCTGACTATCTCCAACTGCGAAATCTCTGTGGTATTCGCACCTGTTACTTTGTATGAGTGCATTCACAACTGATATCACAACATTTATGCATATACAGACTTGCTGACTAATGTGCAATGGCCAATGGCCACTGAAGCAAATATGGCAAAGTATCTACTGATAATCTTACTTTGGTTGCTGCCATCCATTTAGTTCTGAAATTGAGTGCTCTTGTTCTAACCCCAGATAGCAATCCGATATTAAAATCAATTTCATCCCCTGAAGAAAACAGTAAACAACACTTTGCATTATCAGAGAGATGAATCAGAGGCACAGATGACAGATAGTCAAACTTTCCCTACAACATATATGCATGAACGCTTAGTGATCAAGTAAGATATAACAGTGAGACAAACATCAATAACAATACAATTAAGTAATTAACAGATCAATGCAACATATACACTAATAATTTCCAATGCAATATAATTTTTTTAAGCTGTGTGCAGTAGTACAATAATTCCACTAACCTATTTACCTTTAGTGATTGTCTTTTGAAAAGACAGAGATACGGTTACATTGCTCTAGGCACCATTTTAACAAATTGAAAGCATAAGTTAGCTGTTCGATAAAAATGAAGTATTTACCTTCCATCTATTCCAATGATGACCTTAGTCAAATTAAAATCTAGACAGTACCTGGAGAGTGGTTGAATCTGATGGTAACTCCATGTTAGTAACCAAGTGATCGGAGAAAGATACTCTCTTCAGAGCATATAGTTCCAACGTTGAGGTGTTCCCAAGGACCAACCACCATGCTTCATTTTTCACCTGTAAGAAGAATGTCAAGCTTAGTTTGGTGAACTCGTAATTAGTTTAGAACCAGAAGTTTTACCTTAGGGAAATGTGGGGTAAATGCTCTTGATTTATATTTCCTGAAATTGGTCTTCACCAATCTGATGTTTAAAGAGCAAGATTTTCCACCATCTTTCCGTAGAATTTTTAGCTTGACTTCAATGCGTGGAAAAAGCTGCAGATCCTAGAAGAACAAAAGAGATAGATATCAAGCTACTGATATCAGTTGACATGCCTGCCAGCCAATAAGAGAGAAAAGAGAGCAACAATCTAATATTTTAATAACCTAACCAACCGACTTAAAGAAAGAAATAACTGTCTGCTGATGTTACGTCATCTATATGTCAGTTGGAGGCTGGGAAAGCCAATCAAGGCTCCAAATATTAATTGATACCTTGATGCATCACATACTCATCTAAAGTTTGTATACACACAAACACACATATAAATAATTATATATATATATATATATATATATTTTAAAAGAGTAAACATTCAGTTACAAATAAGATAAGCTTTGCCCCTTAACGAACAAAATAGAGAGCAACACCTCAAAGGAATGGGAAGATGGTTTTTTTTTATTACAGGTCATATAATTCTAACCCACATCTCATCCTCCCTCACCACTTGGGAAAATCCCAAAGGATTAATGAGGAGATGGATGTATTTTCCCTGGGACTGAGAACGAGCCACATACAAAAGAGAAAGCAAATTTACGTACTTTTTGATAATCTTCACTTGTTAAATAAGGGGGAAAAAAATAAAATCACATGTTCCTCTGTTATACGCTCATCCCACTAACCCCACCCACCCTTATCTTACCCACACAAAATTATACACCAAAATCTTAGAAGTCCGCACCTGAAAGAACTTCGAAGCAGGGAAGTTTCCAATCATGTTCTGCAAAGTTGCCTTAGGCAGATCCAATAGTTGCTGTATGCGGAATATTCCTCGTTTGCAGAATGAGTCAGCAAGTTCAACATTCATGCAAGGCAACATCCATAAAGAAGAATCCTCATCAAACCATAAGCCCTGAGAAGAACCCAAAAGGATATGAGAAGAGGCTAGGAGATGAAGTCAATATTTTTAAAGAGCAAATCATCTTACCCAATGAATAATTGCAAAAAAGATGTCTCGCTCTTTATAATAAATAACTAATCACAATTCACGCCTTAAAAAAGGACTAAGATTTTAAGGGTCTCGTAGATGTTTTGTTAGCTCAAATCCAACTCTTCATCAGGCAAAAATGACCACCTGGAAGGTGTCGGTTTCCCTCGTTGATTCTTCACGGTATAAAATCCTCAAAAATACAAACAACTGCAATTTCTCTTTTGTAGAAGGTTCAAAGTGCTGGTCAGATGGCCCTAATAGGTTTGTAGGCATTCCAGCTTGAAGAAGAAAGAAGAATTTTTCTTGGAAACCAATGAAAAAACAAAATACCAACAAAACATGAAAAAAACATCAACTAACAAAATTCATAGATATTCAGCCTCTCTGACATGTCTTGCTAATCAACTGGTCTGTTATCTCTAGATAGTCCCTTCTCCATTAATCTAAGCAAATAATTATTTTCATAAGAATAAAAGTCAGAACTGTAACTGCTAAGAAGAATACCTGCATGACCATCTGCAAAAGATGCATGCAAGTAACTGAACTTGAAAGCCACCCGCTGTTGGCACATATATCTATCATGGCCTGGATAATCCGTATACTTTGATCCAAAACTGACTTCAAGTCTGTGACATAGTCACTAATTGGTAATTCTAACTGAGAGAAATGTGCCTAAACAAAAAGTTCATACAAGGTGAGAAAATAAGATGAGAGGAACTAACAAAAAAATGACAGAAAGTTCATGTTTGTTATGATGAATAGATGGTTGAAGACAAGTCCGACCTGAAATAGCAGATTTGCTTTGATATGTGGATCATCTAGGCGATCCTTATCCACTTTATATCGAACTCTCTCTGACAATGCCTCATTGTAATTCTCCTATTACCAAAGAAGATGATACTTGACAATATTAAGATACCAATCTCATATTTTTTTCTTTGCTTATTAAATGAATAGGTTGCAAGGACTAGTATACAGCAAAATCACTGGGTTCCAATGCAGAACTTAAGGTCCTCTTTCTGGTGTTGTAAAGAAAACATATATAGTAGCATATTGTATGGAAGAATTCTTATTCCATTGACTTTAATATTATTTCCTTCCAGCACATGCAAAACATATGATGTAGTCAGTCATGTGTGTGCCGCTCTACTTATCTAAAAGGAAAACTAAGTGCACATAATAGGGGCCAAAAATAGGTGATAATTACCTCGTTATGGCGAACAGGTAGTTCATCATATTCAGAAGCAGCAGATAGGATATGCAAGAACACCTATAATCGAAAACCTCCTTGAGCACAACCATATAACAATGTAAAAGTGAGAATTTGGAATATTGAATAAAAATCTTCAAGAACCGTTTCTTACTTCTAGCGAGGTATCTGATCCAATGTTTGAACCAAACATTGATACGGTCAAGTAGCTAAGGTAATACTGGGATGCAATCGAACCCAGCATCATTGGCTCCACACTGTCTTTGCTCATCTTGATGCATCCACTGTCTTCCAGATCTTCAAATGTGTTCTGCACTAACCTGCAGAAATATATCAGCAAGTAATCAAAGCGATACCACCAAAAGAGAACGATGGATCTTTTAAAAAATAGATTCCATGAGAATTGGAAATATACTATTACCTAGACAAATAAGAACTTAGAACTTCAGCTTCGGTATTCTCCAAGCCATAGTAAGCTGGATTAAACATCTGTAGCAAAAAAACCTTCCATGTAAGATCTTGGACAGGCTTGAAAAATAAATATAGTAATATACTAACAGCACAACAATAATCAACACCAAAAAGTTTAAACTTGTGTCTTCATCATGTGTCATGGTGCCACGACAGTGATGCAGATTTTTTTTTTTTTGAGAAAGAAACTGATATTATATTAATTGGGGCATAAAGCCTTAGGAGATTGAGGACAAGAAGTCATCAGAACACACTTAAAAAACTTACGACTAACTAAAAACCCACAAAACACCAGAAGAACTAAACACTAATAAGACACTACTGCTTTCCAATCTAACAATAAGACTGAAAGCGAGTAGTTTCTAAACAAAGGGGTGACTGATGTCCACAATGCAGACCAGAAATTAACTCGATCCCAAAGACCTTCTACACACAACCCAGGAAAATCATCAAAAATTCTTTTGTTACGCTCCAACCAAATAACCCAAAAAACTGCCAACATTCTGCAGCTCCAAAGGATTTTGGCCACAACTGAAACAAATGCTTAACAGATCATAACAACTTTTAGGAATGACCCACCTGACACCAAACTCCTTGAAAAGTCTCCACCAGATTTGAACAGAAACAGGACAGTGAAGGAAAACATGATCCACACTCTCTTCCGCGGCCTTGCAGAGAATACACCATTGGGGGTTAAGACAATGAAATGGTCTTCGCTTTTGGATGATGTTACTTGTATTTACTTTCCCGTGAGCCACCAACCAAGCAAGAATATGAACCTTAGAAGGAACTTTAGATTTCCAGATTTGATCAGCTGGATCAAAATCAGAGAAGTCGGGATTATTCCCATAAAAGCTTCTGAAAGACTTGCAAGAGAAAGACCCACTACTTTCTAAACTCCAACGTCTAACATCCTCCCTTGTATGAAAAAAACGGGCACTGTCCAGCTTCGCAGACAAAGAAACAAACTCCACAGTCTCCAAATCATTTAAATTTCTCCTAAAACCCAAATTCCAATTATAAGGAAACTCGGAGGTGTCTACAAAACCTGCAATCTTCCCATTGTGCTTATAGGACAATCTAAATAATCTGGGAAACAATAATTTCAGGGGTTCATCTTCCAACCATTTATCCTCCCAAAATCTCACCTTTTCCCCATTTCCCACTACGAGAGAGCAGCATTCCAAAAAAGATGAAAAGCCTTTAGAAATCTCTTTCCACGGTCTTCGACTTGAACCCCTCAAACAAGGTTGGACATCCCAACCATTCACATTAATTCCATAAATACTCCTCAACACCCTATGCCACAATGCTTGGGGCTCTAAAGGGAATCTCCATAACCACTTACCAAGTAAGGACTTGTTTCTTTCAATTAAATTTCCCACCCCAAGACCTCCCTTCTCTTTGCTTCTAGCCACCAACTCCCATCTAATTAGATGG
The DNA here is from genome assembly GCA_030142095.1 of Rubus idaeus. NCBI lineage: Eukaryota > Viridiplantae > Streptophyta > Magnoliopsida > Rosales > Rosaceae > Rubus > Rubus idaeus. The sequence continues at coordinate 2,151,246 of CM057969.1, read as the reverse complement.
TACAGTGATGCAGATTATAGGTGTTCAGAACTTTTCCAGGGCAAAAAAAAAGGGGCATATTTGTTACTTATAGGATGGCAAAGTAACGCTGACCAGGAGCCCAAGTTACGACTTGTATGCTAATTTGAGCTCACTACTTTATTTTTAATGTTCTTATAAAAGTCTCCGCAATAATATCTATTATTTATTCAAGCTCAAGTGCGGCTCCTTTGGCCGAAGTAGCATAAATAGTGAGCTGAAATTTAGGATGAAAGTTCAGGCACCTGAACTGTGATTGTGTTTGATAATCTAATATTTACTTTCATTTTTTTGAAGAAACAGATTTTATTGAGCAAAAGATTGATTCAATAATATTCACTTTAAAATCACAAATTACCCAGATGCCTTTAATATTCCAGACTTTTGAGGCCAAAAGTTAGACATGATTTTCAATCATGGGACCCTATTCTTTTTAAACTAGTATCAGATTTTGAGTAAGAGTATGCAAGGATTTTGTGTTAGATTATTGTAGACTGATTGTGATGGACTTGCCCTTTCTTGTAAATTTCCTCTTTATTCAATAAAAGTGTGTTTCTTATCGTAATATTAAAAAAAAATTACAAGTAGAATCTGAGCAACCGTTAATAGTGACACAAAAAAGTATAATCCGATTCACATATTTCTTTCTATATATATATTTCAAATAGTTATTATAGTGACCATACCAGTCTGCGGAATAAATATGTCCAGGTAAGATAATGCAATGCATCCTCTTTATGGCAAATTGTGCCAGAAACTATCTCTGCATTGATGTGATTATGCAGCTGTTCTCTCAGACTACTCTCGACGGGGAATGGTTCATATAAAAACTGCAATTCATAAAACCACAAATTATACCATCATCCTAGAAAATAAGCATTCCATTCCACTAACTATATAAAGTCACTGCTTCAAATTTCACCTTTTTATAGAAGCTCTTTTTGGGTTCATGAACAAGAATGACTGCTTTCCCATGTTGATCAAATTGTGGGCGGCCTGCACGACCCATCATTTGCAAGATATCTGTGATCGGGAAGTCGACATATCTCTTTGTTTTCCCATCGTAAAATTCTGTTCCCTGAAAGAGAATATAAAATCTAGTCAAAATTGTGTCTACAAGGGGTGGAAGTAAGGTGTACAACGGAAAACATTTCATGCACAGCTACCAGAATTCCAATAATGTAAAACTCATCCTGAATGCTCTACCAAAAACAGGTCACTGAGAAATTTAATATAAAAAAGCAGTAAAGGATGGTCTCAAGTACTTTTGGTTATATTTCCAAATTTTTCTCGTTGGAATCTTTCAAATGTCAAGATAGAATCCAATAGGTATTTGCCTTCTAATTGAATCTTACTATTAGCTAAGATTTCTTCGTAAATTTCAATACCCCTGCTCCAAATCCATAGAAGTAAGTGCTACAACCCTCAAGTCAAATTCTATACAATCTCACTGATTGATTCCAAGACTCGTGTTAAAGCATGTGAGATGCAAAAATGACCCAAATTCTGAAAAGCTGCTGCAAAAAGATCCTAGATAGAGAGTTCCTCATACTTGGAAAAAAAAATGTAGAAGCATGCCACAAGGGTTTTGCCTTACCTTAATAATGACCAGATGTGCTGGAAGGTTTACACCCCATGCCAATGTGCTAGTACAAACCAATACCTAAAATTTAATGAACAATACTTAATCAGTATAAAGAGTGAGAAGAAACGATTCTTCTTTATTCCTTTTCCTAATGATTATTTAGGTAAAGGAGAAATGCCTGAATCTTGTTGTTTGCAAAAAGTTCCTCAACCAGGGATCTATCTTTGTCATTCAGACCAGCATGGTGTAATCCAATGCCAAATTGCAAGGTGTGCCTCAGGTTATTATCGGCAACCTGATAAAGAACCATCTGCAGTTCTTCTTCTGGTATACTAAGAAACTGCCTTGGATGTTCATCCGAAGCTGCATACTTGAATTATCGGAAAAATAAAAAATTAGTCACAGTTATAAAGTGCTTTATATCCTCAGTATTATTTTGGAGTTTCAATACTACCTGAATGAGGTCCAATGCAGTAAGCCTTGTCTGGCGACGAGAGGAAACGAAAATTAGAACTGGTTTTGTAGGTGAATGGGTGCATATAGCAGCATATGATGGTTTGTTCATGCTATTCATCCTTGGACAATAGAACTTTCCTGGATATCCCTGTTTATAGAAATTAACATATTACTGCTATGAAGTAAAACTGTAAACATGCATAGATCAAGAGGAAGACGGTATAAATTCTAGTTAAAGTAGTCATATATCCCCAACATAAAATACACTTGTATATCTAGCGGCCTGTGCAACATCTTCATGCCTTATTATACTTTTTCGAAAAAGAAAAGGTAGTGGCAAATATTATACCAAAATAGTGCAAACCAATTAAGAAATATTCTTTTACTGTATGTTAGGGACGGGAAAGGAGTGCTGACTCAAATGTATTTTGCTTGTGTGATATGATTGTAGATTTGTGTTTGTAGGACTTGTTCATCGTCATTGTAGTCTTTATATTTCTTATAAGTTATAATAGTTAAAACAATATATAACTAGTAATTTTGTCCTCATTTGTCCTCATAAATAATTTCAATTCTTAAGTTACAACTATGAAAGATATATGATGAAATAATTTCGCAAGCTGCATTTAAAAAATAACTGCTCAACTTGTCTACAAAACCAAAATAAGCACTATAAAACTTAATACTACAGACCAAGAAAGTAATAAGAGAGATATGTAACAAAGTCAATTGCATAATAACTAAGGATGTCCATATTCGCCAGGAAAAGAGATTGATAAATTATAAAAATAAAACAGAAAGAGCACAGATTAATACGACAGATAGTCAATTACTTTTCAAGAACTTTGAAAAACTAAATCCACTTACCTGGATATGAACTTCAAGGGGTACAGGTCTCACACTTGGTTTGAAATTGAAGAGTCCAGTTTCCCCAACACCCAACCAATCAGCCAAATCTCTATATAATTCAAACGGTATAAGATTTTTCTTCGAGAAAAAATGACAACTATAACAAAATGTCTAAATCTAGGATAATAGCAAAAAAAAAAAACATTGCAGCAATTCTGCAGAAAGAGCATGGAACATGTGACACCTGTAACTCTTTGCTAAAAGCGGTATGACTTTAAAGCATGCCTAAGAATACAGAAAATAGTGACGACAAACTTTAAATATATCTAGATAGGTAATGCAAAATAGAATGTTTGGCTAATTAATCTGCAAACATATGGTAATCCAGGGATCCAACTAAGTTTCATATGTAGGAAAGGTCAAGACTGACCAAAAAAAAAAAGTGAAAGAGACAGACAGACTAGAGTACTTGAAAGTAAGATCTATTGCAAGATACTAGGATCAAAGATACAGAGAGCATACCCTGCATTTGCCAGAGCTGTAGAAAGGCCTACAAACCGTACTTCACGCTCTGTCTGTGAGGATATGTATCTCATCCTTGACACAATAACCTGAAACAATAAATCTGGAGTTAGGAAGTTCACAGGAGTTTCAATAAATGAGAACCAACTACTCAAGCTAAACAATACATGTGAAGAATGGAGCGAAAACATTTGCCCCAAAGAAATATACAAACCGCTCAGTTAATTTATGACTTGACTATTATATGTCAAAAGATGTGATTGGAATCCAATGGAGCAGACAATCACAGCTTGCCCCTTTTTTTTTCTAACAAATTTAAGGAATAGCTACATTCGGTCCATATTTGAGTTGAGTAGAGTATAAAATTACGAAAAATAACAAAAGGGTTAATACTAGCACTCAAAACATAAATTTCACTGGACAATCCAAAAATATGAGTAAAGAAGCTACATAACATGAAATTCAAATCTATAGTTTAGCTAAGAGCCCTGGAACTTTCAAATAAATACCTCAAGGATAGGCCCACGGTCAGCTCCCAACAAGTGAATCTCATCCAAGACCATAAGCCCAACCTACAGATGAAATCACAGTTTAAGACATGACTTCAGATGATCTAGTAGAATTCAAGTGTAAAAAGAAAAAGAATATATTGACAAGAAAACCAATTAATGAAAGTAAACTAATGCCTTGAAAAAAAAAAACTGATAAGTAAATGATTGCACCTTTTTAACATAGGTTCGGCTATGCCAATTACGACTGATACCATCCCATTTCTCAGGAGTCGATATTATGATATCTGCTGACAAGATGGCCATCAAGTCTGGAGTATAATCTCCAGTCATTTCAACCTGATAAAAAATTCAGTTAGTACCAGTCCCACGTGTGAAAATATAGCTAAAAGCTAAAAAAACAAAGAATACTAACCATTTTCTTCCCTAGCTGAGAAACAAGGCGCTTCCTCCAATCATTCATTCTTTCTCGAACAATAGCCTTCAAAGGTGCTATGTAAATGACCTACATTAAACAATTCACACAAATAGCACTTTAGAATACAAAGCAGCATTCAAAACATGTAGTGGAACATAAAGATACACCAAATGTTAATCCTCAGAACAAGGAACCTTAATTGCCATTAACAATTTTATACTCGACTAGAAAGCACATACTTTGATGAAAATCCAAAAGAAAACACATAAAGAGCTGTCTAGTAAGAAAAACTTTCAGTAATTCCGTCCATAAATTTGACAAATGCGAAAGCATGAGACTTTGTGATCACTGAAAGTTATTTCCCTTTGTAGAGTTGCCCAGATCGGCACCAAGTATTATCCTCTGGAAACAAACCCTTCGCTTTCTGATTTTGTGATTCTCCTGATATTTTCTTAAAGTTTCACTAAATGGAACCTATACGATATACTTATTTTGATACCCATAAATCCCCCAACCCCACTTCACGGACCTGGACTTGAAGCTGGAGTCTGGAGCCTCTTGCCGAACCCTACAATTAGGAGAAGGAAACTCTAGCAAATAGCTAGGTACGTACAGTGAGGGGGTTCAGATCCCAGGCCACATGCTAGCAAACCATGGCCCAGACCAAATCCATATCCCAACAAAAAATATTTTCGTGACTGCAGTGGGTATCTCTCCAGCCACGAAATATTGCGGAGAACAAAATTTTCCTCATTTCTGATATTACTGAAATACTGATGCCCAAAATAAAGCCCTAATTCACTGTAATCTTCAAAATTTGTTTTATTTCTTTCTCACCAAACCATGATTCTAAAATATTGCTCTTCTGTGTAATACCATTAAGATATGTGAATAACAAACCTTCATATCAGGCTGGGTGTTGAAGAGGCGAAGGATAGCAAGCTCAGCAGAAATAGTTTTCCCACTTCCAGTGGGAGCTCCCAGTAGTACATTATTGTCTGTGTGATACAGAACATGGAAACTCTGCCCATTTGCGGAAAAAAAATGTCAAGTCATTGAAATGTAATGGATACAGCCCAAAAAAAAAAGGGAAAAAAAGGAATCGTTGAATCAAACCTGTGTTTGTATCGGATTGAAGTGGGAGAATTTGTACAATGCTTCATAAGTACTGTTTCCAAGAGATGTTACAGGGAGAGGTTTCAAATCTAGCAGTTCTGTATGTGAAGTATGGGCCTGAAGAAAGAATACATGTCTGATGAGACAAAGCTTTAGGCAGGAGCTCCTTGCAATTGCCAAAAAAAAAAAATCCAAAGAAACCGACAGTAAAATTTAATTACCTCTGGCAGTGCTAGATTCTGGAAAGAAATGGTGTAGAACGCCTCTGCATGCAACCAAGAATCAGAAACAGCGCGAATATAATACTGTGGTGGATGTGGCTCAAATATTGGCACAGTGAATGAGAGCTTCTGAGGTTCCCCTTTAGCCATCCGCTTTGTTAGAGTGAATAGCTCCGAGTGGTAGATATGATCATTCTCAGAATCCTGTAACGTAGTTGAACAGGATGCATTTTAAAATCAAATTAGTCTAATTCTGCAAGTTAAGCATGAAAAGTATAAGAGGATAAACAATGTGACATTAGATTGCATCATACAGGCAATCATTCCACGGAAAATTAACAGATAGAGGATCAAGGTCTGCACCTCAACTAGAATCCACCAACGCTGGGCAGTGCCATGAAATCGATCTTTCCATATAAAGTCTGGTGTAATAAGCACATCCAGCTGAAAATTAAAATTAATCAAGTAGGATTTCAAAATGAAATTTTTGAACCAGTAAACTATAATATTAAGTGAGGTAGAAGTTAAAATACAAAACTTGAAGGTTCACAACAAGAATTTACCTTTAAAACAGTTCTGGTAATTGGACTTACAGTTGCTGCTAACTGGATCCATGGAAAATACCCCAAATATTGCTTAACCAACTTCAATTACCCAAAAGAAAAAAAGAAAAAAAAAAGAGGGGTTGGACAAATTTCTTATAATTCAAGGCATACAGCACCACAGGAAGTTTTAAAGTACCACATTAAAGAACACATACCCTTCCTCCAGGTCCATAATTAACCAGTTTTCCAATCTCTTTTTCCTGCATGTCATATAGGCGATCTAGATCAGCCCCTCGTTCCTCAAGATGTCGCAGAATCTGTACGAATTGAAGCATTTTACATTTTGTCAAACACTGGACTACACTGTAAGTAAGTAATAGGATAAAGGTACAATGGACAAACTTGTGCTGAAATATCCCTGTCAAATTGTCTGAAAGGATGTTGATGGGGCCAAACTTGGCGGTCCACAGCCTTGCAATATTCCAACATGAACAATGTCATCTCACTCCAACCTTTTCGTAAACAAATCTCAAATAAAGCCCGCATAATACGTGCCAAGCTTGCACTTATATATTGAGCATCAGAAACCAAGGAAAAGGTATCAATTGAGCCTCTAGATATGTACACCTGCAGAGCACATAAGCCAAAAATTGGTCAACTTATTGCCTTTATTGCAATTACTGCAACTTTCTAAACAGTATTTGGTACCAGTTCCAGAGCAAATAGCAACCTGAATGAGAACAGAAATCTTTCCATGTTTATTTGAAGGACCACCCTTAACTTCTAATGGACACAATTTTCGCACCAACATCTCAAGCTCATTTTGTTCCTCTTCTCGAACGACAATATTTTGAAATTCTGAAGAGTGGGCTACCATGTCAATTACCTGTAAGAACAGCAAGAGTACAGTGATATCAAATATCGCAAGACTGTACATAAACTTGTATTATTATTATTTTTCCCAAAAAAGGGATAGACAAGTAGTCAGTTCAAAGAAACACCCACCAAAACACAAAGCAAAAGATCCAAAACAAACCAAAGGTAACATCTCTAAAGCCCGTGGAAAATTGGTTCACAAGGAACCAAAAAACCAATCTTGCAACAAACATATCCTCTTTGTCCCTATATTCAAAAGTTATCTGGTTCCTTTCCCAACCAAATACTAGCCAGCATTGTCCCCAACACCACAAGGTCGTACATAGAGGAGAAAGAACAAAAAAAAAGTGATTGTGCAACCAATAATTAGTAACTGGTTTTTTACAGTGATTATGACAGAACGTAATACAGTTTTGTATCCGCTAGATGGAAGAGAATTTGGGGAGAACTAGCTAGCTATGGGTTTGAATAGCATTTCACCCCTAACCACATGTCAGTTTCTTCAACATCAGTCAGTTCAGACAACCACTTAATTCCACCCAAACTAATACCAGTCATGGATGGATTGCCCAAACACTTTCCCTATGAGGACTCACTTAAGTAACGGCTCTAGCGGGTTCCCTCATTCAAGCACTATGATTTACCGGCTCATTGTTTTAGCAGGCGCATGGTCAGAGCCCATAACATACAGATCCTCTAGGGGACATCTTATTTATTTGGGAAGATACTTTCGTTAAAAACAATTGGGGGATGATACTTTACAACACACAAACCCAACACGAGTTTAGATTAGGTTTGACCTACTTTTGTAAGATAAGATGACTCAACTTTGACACAATAAATCTCTTCAACTAGTATCACATGAAAAAGGTGTATTTATATTCAGTCGTCTAGTGTGTTGGATTAGACAGGTCTGCTCGAGGTTAAGTAGACACAGACCTGAAATGACATGACTCAATTGTCATCCATAGTATGAGCATCAATGGTTAGGGGACCAAGCTGGTCAGCCTTGATATGGTGTCATAAAAAAAAGTGAGAGAAACAAAAAAAAAGTAAAAATAAATGTAATAGGTTAAAGAAACAATAACCTCAGTCTCATTCATGTGGCGTTTCAACATTTCATTGTAGGTTTCAACACTAGAATATTGAATATAAAAGTGGCTTGCTATGCGACCAAGCTCTGTACAATAAAAATTGCCACTTTTCTCGTCAAACCGCATCATTTTTGCTTTGTCAAGGTCACGTGCAGCATCTGCTACAAGAGATCTCTGCTTTAAACTCAAGGAAGGATCTGCCATAACCTGCAAATGGAAAAAGAAAATTTCCTGTATTTAAGCACCATAAATTCAAGTGAACTAACTATAATGTCCTTCAGAAAAAGCCATCAACAAAGGTCAACTGGTCAACCATATAGGTGAAGTGGAATCAACATACAGTACCTCCTCCCATGCGATACCGTACGCCAAAGGGTTGAGCCTCATCCTAATAAAAAGGTATGTATATCCAAGCCATGCACAAGCTTCCTTGACATTGGTGACAGTACCAAGTGCCACCTCTGCATTTAAATTGTCTTTCAAGGAACTAATGAACTGAAAACATAAAAAGAATTTTTTTAAACAATAAGAAAATTAAAGCATCTTGACATATTCTGAATTAAATTAAATACACAAACAAGCAGAATTCAAAGTTTAGAACACACAGGAATAGCTTTCCATTAGAACACACATGAATATGTTACAAGAGCCATTCTACTTCATGTTATAATATGAATCTGAAATTTGAGTATGAATTTCTACTGCAGTATGTTGATGCATAACGAAGTACTTGAACAAACATCCAAATCAATCACATGACCCACAACTTTGTTGCACTTTTAGATCATCAACTAAAGCTGACTAGTGAGTAGTGACTAATAAGAGAAAATAAAGTAAATAATCAATAATGAAGATTTGGTCATCAGTTTCTCCCGAATTTAGTGATAGTTCTTTATGCTATATTTTTGGACTAGAAAGCAGTTGTACTTTAGTTTTCTGTGTCCTCTGTTTCATTGTTGTTACTTTTTTTTTTTCTTTAGATGCTTTATTTAGTTGTTGTTAAGATTGTGAGTTCATCACCGGACACCTTGTCCCCTACTTTAATAAGAATTTGTTAAATAAAAATAAAAACTCTTTCAAACTTCTATGAATAAATTGCACTGTCACGGTAACCAAATCTATGTCAAGATCCATCCAAAATCTACTCACATTACGTCGGTACACTTCACATATAAGCCACTTAGGGGCAATTCTTTGACAGACTTCAAGGAGAAAGAATGCTTGGAACATTCAAGTACATACAGTCCAAATTCTGCAACTAGGCAACCGATAAACTATTTTCTTTCCAGTGAGGACGGTGGGATGAGATACTTAAATTTGGAAGTAGAGATAAGAAATTCAGAACACGCAAAGACATTCTTAAATTTGATGAGATACTTGCAACAATGTACAAGAGGAACTGTCCAACCGACTGGCCCACCCCCAAAGCACAATTATTAAAAAAAAGAAAACACCTTCCTACTTGACATAATGTTCTTTTTGTAAACTACGTAAGTACCTGACTTTCAATAGGAAGTTGACTCGTAAGCAACCGCAGATAGTAGGCCAGTTTGTCATGAGACGTGATTATAATGCCTTCACCACTTTTATCAAATTGAGGTCTCCCAGCCCGTCCAAAGATCTGAAAGATAGATGTCATGAGTACCCAAAAAAAAAAAAACAACCAGATGTCAAAGTTTACTTGAGAATCAAGATTACAAGAGCAATGGTTTTGAGGCTTACCTGCATAACATCAAGCATGCCCAGGTCTCGCCACCCACCAGCCTTGGGATCATATAATTGGGTCCCCTAGAAAAGAACACCAGATACTTTATACACAGTGTTTTTTTTGTTGAATACAGGAACTATTGTAAAAAAAATGATCCAATTCCCATTGAAATTGAATTACGCTCAAAGAAGTATCCCGAGATTAAACTGCAAGGATATTGTTTAGGAGAAATCTTGCCTTGAAAGTTCTATACATATCGAGAGAGAGAGAGAGAGAGAGAGAGAGAGAGAGAGAGAGAGAGAGAGAGAGAGAGAGAGACAGAGAGAGACAGAGAGAGAGAGAGTGCGATTTTATAAGCAGACAAGGATAAAAACGCTATGTAAGAATTTTATTAAAATTTCTAAATAAGTATACGACATACTAGAGACGGATGTAAAAACTCTTCACCAGAAAAAAGAAAGAACTTAAAAGGAATACAACAAATTTATAGTCCATTTAGTCACATCTTGTGGCTTTATAAAATTGCAGTACATATGCTAACTAAATGCAAAACTCAAGCGATGGGCATAAATAATACTTTTGGATACATGCACAAACCTTTATCACAACAGTGTGAGCCGGTAGATTTACACCCCACGCCAAAGTTGCTGTACAAACAAGTACCTAAAAGAAAATAACAGAAGACACAAATGGTTCAATCAAATATAAAGCAGAATCGTAGATACTAGATAGACCACAATTTTATGGAATACATTTAAACCACATGATATGGCACTTGTGTACAAGCCACATCATGTAATCAGGCTGAAAATATTTACAAAATCACTACGATATCACATGAAAAAAAATAATTAAAAAAAAAAGTGAATTCTTATTGAATGATGTGGCAAGTCCACCTCATTTGCAACATCAGGTGGTTTAAATGAGTTACATGAAAAAGTGGTCTCTTTAACCTTATAAAAGTGAGTGCATTATGTATGATGGAAACTAGATGTATCGACCTTCAATAGTCCATCAGAGAAAAGGCGCTCAGTCAGGCCTCTATCAGAACGTAACATCCCAGCATTATGGATTCCAATTCCGAATTCAAAAAGTTCAACAAGATCTTTGTTTCTGGATTTTACAACTTCCCTCTGAAATGCATAAAATGGGACAGCTATGAACAAAAAGAAAACAACGCTACGAATAATGAGTGGCAGCAAATCAGAGATAATTTTTTTGGTGCCTGGATCAATGAAAACTGTGGGTGCTGATCATTCTTAAAGATCTCCAGTCCTTCAAATTTGCGAGCAAGTTCAACCTGCCAAACATGTCATATCAGTTGATAGTGGGAAGCAACATATAACACACATCACATAATGGACATTAAAGAAATCATATAAGAGAAAAGAAAGAGTGCAAATACAGAGGCACTTCCTTTGGCTAAAATCTTGCAACAAGAATGCATACTGGTCTAGCCACCAACCTCATTGACAAATCAAACTAGTTTCTTATTAACAGTTGCACACAAGATTTCCAGCCAAAAGAAATCCAAAAAGATAAAGCGTATACCAGCTTCTGAGCTGTTTTTGCTGTGTCCTTTCGAGAATGGACAAATACCATTGCCTGATGACCTTGCCTTAGTGACTCAACAACCTGGCATAACAAGTATTTAATCAATCAATGAGCATTCCCATACATAAATTAAACAAAAGAGCACCCCACCCACCCCAGGAGGCACAGACCTTCTTATAGCATATCTCATTCAACAATTCAGTTTTGGCTGAAAAGTTTGGCTCACTAATACCAATATACTGTTGTGCAAGGGGCACTGGACGATAGCTAGAATCAAAGTAGAAGAGTCCTGCCTCTGGATTCACTCTCAGAAACTGTGCAACCTGGATTGTCATAAAAAGGGTTTCCGCATTAAAATGTAAGTAGGAGAGGCTTCAAAGTATGGCAGTTGAAGGCAACTGATTACAGATGATATTATTAAGTGGCCAAGAAACCTCCAAATAATTGGGCAGAGTGGCAGAAAGTCCCACAATGCGTATCATTGACTGTGTAGACTCCACCTGTCACACATCAAAAACAAAAAACAAAAAGAAAAATCAAAACATAAGAAGAAAATACGTAGTTTGCAAGCACTCATAACATAAACACACCGCTATCACATAACACTTCAGAAGATAATTATCCTCTTCAACAATGGAAGAATGATTGTATGAGGAGTGTCATCAATAACACTCTTCTGGCTGACTTATCAAACAATAAACTTTTCATTTTTATCTATTGTTATAATTCAAGAGCATGATATACATTGTTGGCCTATTCCCTTACAAAATAAGTTTGAGGCCCAGTGGTAGTATCCCGTGGTAAGAGAGCCCTGATTGAAGAAGGTCTCACTCACCCACTTATTCGCTGATTTGCAAGGTGATACTCTTGGTATGCATATTCATGAGCAAGATGGGGTTGCACGTTAGGAAGATGTTAGCATGATATACATTGTTGTTCATTCCCTAACAGCTGAGACATTTGGGCCTAGTGAATGTCTAGCAACCTTCTGAATCTCTAATCTTTCTAAGTTGGGACCAGTTACATAAACTCAGAAGTCAGAAGTCACAAATAAGTTGAAAAAAAAAACACTAAATGCAGTGCATGATTCACAAAAAGTTCAATAGATTAAAATTAGGACTTTCTCAAAATATTGAATAAGCACATGTGTATTGTATATTGTTGCCAAGATATGAATAAGAGAAGGGAATAAAATTTTCCCTTTACTGTCAAGCAGACATCAGAAGATAACAACCAAAAGCCAAGCTAGTATCTAAAAGCATCCTTCATGAGCATAAGTTGTAATTGTACAAATTGAATCCAACAAATTTAACTGGTATGACAATTATTTAACTGCAAAAAGTAAGAACAATAATGATTAAACATTACCTGCCGTAAAGTCCGAGCAACTAGTGCCTCAATTACTGGGCCTCTATCATCATTCAATAGATGCACTTCATCAATTATTAGGAGTTTAACCAGCATTGAAAGTGACATGTCACTGCTCTTGCGAGTGATGACATCCCATTTCTCAGGTGTTGTAACTATCATCTGAATAACAAGTGAAACAATTAGTTTGTAACAGTAATAATATTAGTTTTTGCATGCATGTAACAGCAAAATGAGCAGCCAGAATTTGATAAATTGACCTGAGTTTCTTCAAGTTCATTCTTAGAAAGTTGCATGTCTCCAGTAAGTTCTCTCACAGTCATATTCAATGGAGATAACCGATGGCTAAAAGTTGATGTGACTTCTGCAGCTAACGCCTAGAAAAGAACATGATAATAAGTGACAGTCACCAAGCCAATGCCCACTTCCTGCCCTCACCCACTCAGAAAAAGGAAGAGAGTAATATATGGGAGGAACCTTCATAGGTGCAACATAAACTATCTTGAACTCGTCTTTGTGCAAGTAACCATCTTTGAAGTGCTGTCCAATCTGCCACCAAATGCCTCTGTCACTATCTAAATCTGAAAATGGACCCTAAACTACAGTACGGAATACTTAACCTTGAAAAACATAATAAATTGAATACTACATGAAAGGTACTATACATAGCACCATAAGGTGCATAACAATAATATCACAAAAAGAATTAAAATAACTAATGTAGCCAAAAGCTTAGTTTTCTTCTTGCTTTTCTGCAAGGTGACATTTTCAAGACATTAACCCTCTCAGAAAATATATATTTCCAAGTAGCAAGGAAAAAGGAGGGGCTAGAGAAAAACAGTATAATGCAAATGCATATTAGAAACACAGGAATGGTCAATCATTTGCACCTCATGTAGAATGGAAATCATAGCAATGTTTGTTTTGCCAGCACCTGTTGGAGCACAAACCTGCAAGTTTATGGAAAACCCATTCAGACACATATCAACAATTTCACTACAATGGTTTGCAATTCACAAAATCAATGGAATAAAATGTCTTACTAGTATATTCTCATTAGTGTAGTAAACAGTATGATATATGCGGCTCTGAATGCGGTTCAAAGATTTGTATCCATGAAAAGCAGCTTGAGCAAAGTCATCTAACTCCGTTATATCAATCTGACAACATATGATAGTAAGCACAGATTGCAAAAGAGAAATCACGGTCAACAGTTGATAAGTGAAATGCCGGGTAATGGCAAGTGGACAATTCTATTTGTTAAATCATAGTACATGCAGAACTTATTAAGGCCAGTTTGCCACTCAACTCCAATTGCATCCAAACCCATTTGAAGGAAAATATGTTCATACAATTATCTTAGAACTACAAAGAATTTCATGCTGAAAATTCACCTAACATCTGAAGGCTTATACATGTCAAATGCATTCTGTTCAAGCCTCCTTTCTCTTGCTCGCAATTAATTAGAGAGAAAATGTAAACAAAAATAGTGTGATAATGCTTTTTACAAGTATTTTATATTAGCAAGCCTATTTATCAAGTAAAGGAATGGACATGTTTAGTACTTCATTGTTATGAGAGCAGCTATAGTATATAAATAAAATAAGTTAGAATGGGCATCCCCCACTTAGGGTTCTCTTATGCAGTCCCTAAAGGTCCCTATTAAAGTCATTTCTTTTGTTTATTGACTTGGTTATGTAAAAGCATTGAGGTTGCGTGTACTTATATTCCTTTGTACTCTTTCTTGAAATTATTATAAGTTCGGTTGGATTCTCGGCAAAAAAAGAAAAGTAAAAGCATTGAGAACCAGTTACTGCAATGACAGTCATGAAGTACCACGATCAGAACTGCAAATGGTTACCAGCTTTTCTCCAGGTTTCATTTGTGCTCCTGGTGTTGGGGGAATTAGGACCTCCTCATACCCCTTATGGTGCTTCCTCTGAGTTCCTTGAGGAAGAGCATTAACTGCTAACCCTTCACCAAGCCCTGATAGATCATCAAAAAGATTCTTTCTTTCACTTGCTTGTAGTAGAGAAGAAAAATTTACAGCAGCCAGATCACCATCAGTGCCATATTCTGTTCCTCGTCTATTTCGCTTTTCCTCTTTGCGCCGAAGTTTATCAATCTGCCGTTCAGATTCTGTTTGAACAGTAACCTGAAAGACAAGTGGAATGCTTGATGCCCCATGTTGCCTTTTGATTATATGTGCTAATGGGAACAATTTTTATAGAGAACCAATTCTACCTGTGTGCCATAACTAGGCATGCGAGGTTGAGAGCTCGAAGATGATTTGTCAGATTTCATTACTAGGAACCCATGATGGATGGCATCAACAAGTTCCTTTCGATGCTGAGAAATTTAAAAGAAAGAAATGAAAAAAGATTTTAGCTGTAAACTCATCAAAAATTAAATCTAGAATACACTTCTCCAACAAAATCCATTCAATACTAAAGAATTAAGTATTGATAAGACTAAATCTTTCGAGAATATATTTTTGAGCAAATGCATTCAACAAGCCACCTTTCTACAAAATAAATATGTATACCAAGGTGGCGAGAGAAAGATCCTGATAACAGATGTTAGGAAATAAACTAATACCAAGAGTACTGGGGGAAGAGATTTTGTTTTGACAAGTGGTGTGTTGAAGGTGTTTTGGGAGGAAACCATAAGGAGTATCTAAGATTAGTCAAAACAGTATTAGAATAATTAGATTCTTACTGATATGAGGTCTTGAACAGTTTCAAATGCACTATCCCCCACAAGATCCAACAAGTCACCTGCTATCTTTATTGAATAAAACAAAAAAGAGCTTACACTTGGAATGAAATGGAATTAGTTGTGTACAAAAGATAGAGTAAAACCAATTACAGTAAACATATATGAACTATTAGCCAGTACCTCGTCACCGGGTTTGTCAGAGTCAAGCACCCGACAAATGGCCATAGCCAGTTCATCTCGAGAAAGCTGTGTAGTACTTTTTGTTATCTGATCACATGCATCTTGTAGCCAGCTCAGATCGATGCCGCGCCCATCAGTAGCAGAATGACGACCAATCAAGCCACTGTGACCATATGATCCTTCATAATAAGAGGAAGGTCCAGTGCTCTCCTCACAAAATGACTCCCCATCATCCAAAGAAACATCTACCAAAAACCGAGCTGGTGGATGAAAAACAAGGTCGGCACCAAATTCTGCATTGCCATGAGTCCCATTTACAGGTCTTTCTGAAACAAGTGTAATCCCATGATCACTAGACTGCATCCCAGAAAGTCTCTGAGCTAGAGACGCAACTTTCCGCATGTTAGCATCTGAAACTGTGTGACCCAAATGCATTTGCACTTCCTGCCTACATTTCAAAATAATAACTGCAATCACAATACTTGAAACTTTTCTTTTCCCTTTGATACATGCATAAAGTCAATTACAATCTCAAACTACTAATAATAAATAAATCAAATTGTGTTAGATACACCAGCAATCTTAATTTGCATCTAGTATCATTGTCTAAATATATCGAACATCAGTATTGTTAACAAAGTACCAAATGAAGTCCTATATTTCAATTAAGATAGCGCTCAACAGATACTCAGATTGATATCTTGATAAATTTAAATAGCCCTAATGGTATCTACATAAAAATGAAGACGAGGGAATCCTAAAGGCAGCAACTAAAGTTTCCTTATTATTATTACTATTATTATCATTATCATTATTCAAAATATATATACATGCATGATTGTAACTTTTCTCGGGGCCTAATGAAATAGATGCATCACCTAATACCCATGCAGATTATTTATACCATAGTTAGTAAATCTCATAACTTGAACATGATTAGCTATTGGGAAACGGGATTCTAACTTTTTTCCGGCAATATTTGCTTCAGCATAGTCTTCCTCCTCTGGGGTGCCAAAAAGACGGTAAACGGCGAGTGCCACCTCACGAAACTCTTCAGGGTGAACTTCTCCATCTATCAACTCCACCACAGCTCCAATAAACTGCTTGTAAGCTTGCCGCACTTCATACGAAGCTGCTCCACAAATTTCCAAATTGTTTTGATATAAAACAGTCGGAAATGGACATATACATTACAGCAAGTTGTTAAAACATAGGCATTACCTTCTTCCCATCTGTGAACTATCTTTCGTGCAAGCTCTGACTCATCAACTGAGGTCGAAGATCTATACACATTGATTCAGCCAGTCAAAAGATAACAGACCAAGTGATTAGGAATCCTAAACAGTTTGACTAGTAGAACATCAAATTCCGATTGATTTTAATTTTCCTATTCAAAAACTGAATCCAACTAAACCAAATAGCCTCCATTAAGCTCATATCAATGGAGGCGCATACAGACTGATCAAAATTTTGGTACCCTACTTTTTTGGCTCAAATTTCTTGTGTTTTCTAGGCAACCAAACCGTAACGAAAATTGAATTGTGGAGAGAACATACTGGCGAGGCTTGTGGTTTTGAAGGATGAGCTTGCGCTGCAAATAGGCCTGGTCGACGTCAAAGGGCTCCCTCAGAGAGCTTGTCAATCGCGGAACCTGAACCAACATTGTTCGATTCTGTTTTCGCCCTTAGAAATTCTGTTTTCCTTCTTCTTATTTCGTTTTAGGGTTTTGCTTGGGGGCGATTACGGTGGGGAATTGAAGCTCCGATTCTCCGAACAGTGAAGCGTCTCACACTTTTGAGAGAATCGGCTTGTTGGGTTTGGGCTAGCTATCGCTTGTCTGTTGCTTGACACCTACCAGTAATCGGGCCCTTTTTTATTTATATATATACCGGGTCCCATTATAAAGCCCATTGCGTTGGCCCAATTGGTAAAAGATGGTGGACAAGTATATCGGGATAAAATTTTACGGCCCAAAAGGAATTTTTTTTAAAAAAAAAAACCTATTCGTAGCCATAATTTGTTGTCCGTACAAAAATAAATTATTTAGATCATTAAAGATGCTTTAGCGATTAGAATCGATCACGTGACATATATGGTTTTTCTGGATTCGCACAGTAGCACTTGGTAAATATACACCTAATCCAAAACTCCAGTTCAGAAATTACAAGTTGCACTATAGAACATCCAAAAAGCTTTCTCAAGGTCTAGAACTATAGAACACAAGTTGCACAATATTTTTCAAGGTCTCTCCAAAACTCAATGTATTATGCTTAAATATTTCTAACCACAATGTTGTTAGTATTGACAAATGCCCAATTTTTTTTCATTTATATAATTTATCGAACACTTTAAATTAATGGCTTAATTTCACACCCCTTAGATTTATCCTCTAGCGGTAGTTTGTCAAGGAATAGTGCATGCATGATGATGCAAAATAAGAGTGTGAAATAACAGAATCCAAATACAGTATGTGGAGCAACGCTTCCTTTCCCAAATTCTATATACAGTATATTTTGCCTTTATACTAAAAATTCGCAGTATTCCCGAGACAGTAGAGCACGCAATACGTATAGCTAGCTTTGCATTATTTCGTATCTGAGACCCACTCAAGTCCCTACGAAGCTACTAGAACAACAGCGTCGGCTCTGTTTTCCAGTCCCCATGCCACTACTGAGTACTGACTCCATACATTGTCGAATTTCAAAACGGTAAAGAGGTTAAAAAGAAAGGCAAAATAAACAGAGCAAGACACGAAAAAAGAAAAGCACTCACAAAACGACACGACCTTACACAGATGACAGACCGCACCGTCAAGTTGTCCACATCACCACCACTATGATACAATTTAATTTGTTTGATTTCCATATTTACCCATTTCTCTCACTCTCCCCCACACCACTTCTCTCTGTGTTTTTTTCTCTCTCTCTGGTTAAGCTCTCACCACCATTGTTAACTTCTTCAAACACTTGCCACAACTCTCTGTTCAGTCATGGGTGTTTTAGCTTTTGCAGCACTGCTTTTCTTGGCCATGGCTGGCCAGTCAAGTGAGCCCCTTGCTCTTCTATAGCTATTAATTTCACTATATTCCATGTTTTTTTTCTTCTAAGGGTATGAAACCTCCAAAATCATGTAGTTTTTTTGTTAAGGATGACATTTTTTCTTACTAGTAATGTATGGATCTTTTGTAGATTTGAAGACATTTTACCCCATCATTCTTTTGATAATTTTTGACATTTTCTTGTGTATCAACAACTTATAAATAGAAATGGCTCTCCAAGTGCCTCAATTATTTTTATTTTATTTTTGAGAAAAATTGTTATTATTACGTTAAAGGCTTATACTTCAGTTATTTTTTCCTACCCAAGTTTGGTTTTCAGTTTTATTTTGTAAAAAAGAAAAAAAAAATCTGATCTTTGGCAGTTAGATTTGCAAAATCTGCCTTTTTGATGTGAAAGTTCATTCCTTATTTTAATTTTTGGTTTCTATTATTGACTTGATTATTTTTGTGAGAATTATTACCATTTTAGGTGCCAATTGGTGTGTGTGCAAGACTGGAATGAGTGATGCTATGCTGCAGAAGACATTGGACTATGCCTGTGGAGCTGGGGCTGACTGTAACCCCATACATACAAATGGGGTTTGCTACAACCCTAACACTGTCAAAGCTCACTGTGACTATGCTGTTAACAGCTATTTCCAGAAGAAGGGTCAAGCTCAAGGCTCTTGTGACTTTGCTGGAACTGCAACCCCTGTTGTATCTGATCCGAGTAAGCCCCATTTCCAAACCTCATACACTTTACTTTTTTTTTTTTTTCTTTTTTAACTTTTTTCAGATCAAGTTAGTATTAACTCTTTTCAATGTTGTTATATGGTGATTTACAGGCATAACTGGTTGTGTTTATCCATCTAGCGCCAGGTTTGTTTCTGGACCTATTTTTCTATTTATCGTGGATATTACTTTTGTCTATCTTTTTTGCTTTGTGTTTTTTTACTTGAATCTTTTCAATTGCGATGCATTTGTTAGAGCCTCAAATGGACCATACATTTCATAAATGACCGTAAGGACTGGAGCAGCCGTAGCACATTTAAAAGGCAAAATATTATTGAAGAGACAATGAATTACCAAATAAGCAATCTGCATTTACTCCACACCTACAGCATTACCTTTAAGAGACTTTCATTTACTTTTGAGGGGTTATAAAATTGATTTTGTGTATTGTAATCAACTATCAGAAAAGGTTTTTCAAATCTCCGCTGCTTCTTTAGCTTTGTAGTTAATTGATGGGCAGGACAGCAAGTTATTTGTACAAAGTCTTTGTTTTTTTCTTTTGGGTAAAACTAAGTTATTTCTACAAAATTAGGCTGACAAGATTTTGTGGTATTCATGGTAAGGGCCGAAAGAACACTAATAACGAAGCTTTGCTAGTTTAAATTTGTGTTCCTGTGTACTGTTAGGGCATCTTAACGAAAGAGCTTCGTTTACATTCAAATATTTCCGTTCGTGGGATAGGCATCTTTGCTTTTATCATTGAAAAACGGTGCTTTTTGAAAGAATGACAATTACCTTCAACTAGCTCATAATAAACATCCAATACTCTACTTTTCCTTTTAGCCTTTTTCCCAATCTGAACGAGTTCCGAGTCTTTTGACTAATATTGTAATTGCATCATTTACCCCTGACTAACTGCCCATCTATTATTGGTGGTGGAGCTCTTTCATTATATGGAATAGTTCTAAGCTCTTCTTTTTCACAACAAATTAATAGTTGGGATCCAATGCTTTTTTTTCCTAAAAAGGTCAAGACTTTTCTGAATTGAACAGTGCAAAGGGTAACTTCTTACTCCCAAAATTACTAAATGGCCCTTTGTTAACCCAACCAAGCCAGTACCTTTTTGGCTTTTAGGTAACATACAATGCCATTTTTGTGGTCTCTGACCAGGGTCAAAAACTTAAAAGTAATGGCCACCAGGAACTGTGGTGAAAGAGGTTTTGTCTACATTGTGATGAGCAAAATTTTGTCCCTTATAAAAAGCATTGTACAACTTTCATAGTGGGACACGACATATTCTGATAAAATGGTTCAAATATCTCATCAAAGCTTTGGGATTTGCAAACTTTTGAGATTTGAGCCAACTTTTGAAGTATTTGAATTCTCGACGGCTGTGCCTGTGTAGTCTCATTCCGCCGTATTTATGGGAGCGCTCCTCTGAACTCATTCTTACCTCTTTCCTTTTAAAAAAATAAAATAAAAAATAATTTTCTTTTGAACTGATTTTTACCTCTTTCCTTAAAAAAAAAAATCTTTCAAAATATGCTCAAATTGTGAGGGTACTCTGTTTTAGCTCAAATTTTGTTCTTCTTCTTATTTATTACTATGGATTTGGTTCGAGTTTTGGTCAATGCTGGATTGGTGGCTGGATAAACCCTGTATTTTATTGTCTACCTTTGATGCATGCATCTCATATAAACTTTAACAAAACTCTACTTATAAGAATACCTTTTGCTTTCCTTGATTAAAATGCTTTCAAGAATGACCTTTGAGGCTATGTTTTAAACTTCTTAACCATGATCAATGGTTATATATCTTTATAATAAGCATGTCACACCTCACACTCACACCGCAAAAGTATGCTTATGTGGTTTAGAGTCCTTGACTGTCATCAACTGATTTGATTGGCATATTGTATGATTCATACACTTTAATTAATTATCATCTTCCAAACAACATAAGGTGCTTTGATGGAATTGGAGATCAAAAGATTGATACTTTATTTAGCCCAGATAGTTGCATTGAAGGAACAGAATAGTATTTAAATATAAGTGCCTGATCTTGTAATGGAATGTTATGATAGTCTTTGAATCCACTGCTAGTCTGGAAGTCCCATATTTTGAATAAAGCTCAAAGCTTGCTTTTCCAACATTTGTCTAAGGCTCTAGAATATAACTGCATCTGCATTGCCATGCTTATTCCTTAACATGATCGAGATATATGTCCAAAACCTTCTGTTATAGATTGTATTTGTATATCTTCATGGCTGAAAATGATTTGACAATGGCATGAATTGTATATTTTGCAATGACACTTTGAAGTAGTGAAGAATTAGGAAATATGTCAACGCATTTGGTATGTTCTGGCAAATGACCTAAGATCCTAAACTAGTTCCGATGGTAACCCGTGCCACAATTATATCTCAAAGATTGAGGAATAGGACCTGTACTGTATATATAATAAAGTGCAGACGGATGTCATTGAACACAACACTTTTGAAGTGGAGAACCATAATGCCACATGGTTTCTATTCCACAAATTTTTGGTTTCAATTACTATGCTTCTGATGATCGTGTGCTCTGCATTTTGGCAATTATAGTTTTTGTGATTGATGTGCTGAATGTTGTTTTTCCTTTCTTTCATTCAGCACCTCTGGCAGTACAACTCCGGTGTCGACCACCCCAACCACCGGCACAACACCTACAAGTACCGGCACAACACCCACAAGTACCGGCACAACACCCACAAGTACTGGCACAACACCAACATCCACTGGAACAACCACCGGAACAACCACCGGTAGCACTCCCTACACTGCAACTCCTGGAGTATTTGGAGTAGGGCCATCAGGAGCTGGTATCAACACAGATGACAGTGGTGTGATTAGACTCATCGACACTACTAGTTTGTTTTCTTCTTTCACAACCTTATTCTTTTCAGGCTTGATGCTTTGGTGGGGTTGAATTGAAAATTGAGAGGTGGGGTAAGGCTGGTAATCAGAGATGATGCTATATTTCAATATGCAGTGGTATATGCATGTGATGCTGTTGTTGATTCAGCCTTGCTAAGTTTTTGTTTTTCTATCTCCATCCTACTAAGATCTATGTGGCGAAAAAATAGAGGGGCTTTCGATTCCTTTTGGATGGTGTTGCTAGTGGGACTATGAAAGCATCTTTCTGTTTTCAACTCTTCTCTGTTTTTGTAAATTAGATCTAATCTGAGTGTACTGGTAGCTAGTGTATTAATTTGATGAGTATTTGGCACTCATTGGTATTAAGGTTATTTCTCTCTTATTATTATGATTTTGTTTCTTGTGTTGGGTTCCTCATGATTATATCGTGCACCACTCTGTGCTAGGGTGTACATATATATATATATATATTATAATGATAAGGCCTTGGCATTTTCTTGGGCTAGTCACTGTTAGATCTGAAACCTAAGCACAGCGAGCCAAGATTAGCTGTGAGTGGGGGACTAGATCTACTTTCACTGCAAATTCAAAAAGGTTATACTGGGGTTCTTGCAATTTGCAACCTAACTGGGGCATTGATAGCGATTTTTCTGGGGCCATATGGGACTAGAGTACTAGACATTAGAGTCTCAATCGTAGCCATTACACCCCAATTGCTTCAACAACCTCGCTTTAAATTGACATTGACAAGGATTAAAGGTCTCAGTTGTGATGAAATTCTGATATACGAGTACAACTAAATTTGATGATACACATTTTAACTGGATGGTTAAGTTGCACGGATTATGACACTGGACCAAAATCACCATCACAGTTCATTGTGGCGAGAAATATCACCGACAGTTTTTCAACCGAAAAGTACTCTATTTCCCCTATTACCCTATACCAATGCCCAGTATCTTTTAACCCAATTTTTTTATCATTCAAGAAAAAATAATCCCAATTGTTTTAATGTGCATGCTTTACATGGTCTGACATTCAGGATATGTCGATCGTTGTGCACTTGTTCTCCACATTCTGATTTTCGAGTCCAGAGTTCTTGAGAATATACAACTACTTGAATATTCAGACTCCACTTTAATTAGGCACTACTCTTTTAGAATATCCTAGAAACATTCTACGTGAGGCCGGACCAATCTTTTTCATGGCAATGTAACAATTTTGTTCTTTTTTGTTTTTTCCTAAAAACCTAGTTGTGACATTTAAGTGAAGTAATACACCACATTAGCGATTCAATGGTACATCGAAAGACAAAAGGCAACAAGACATTTTTGGTGTCCGGTATGGGTAATTAGGTGCAAGAAAAAAATCTTCAAGATTACATTCAAATCTTAGAACCCTAAAATTCAACCGTTGATTAATTCTTCAACCTTTGGTTTCAATACTACATGTTTATTATTTGGGTCGGATTTCAGATCTAATACTATGACAAAGCCTGAACCCGACACACGGCCCATATAGAGCCCAATCCATAGAGAATCTCTCTTGGTGTGTGTGTATATAATCCTATATTATTGTTCACAATCGAAAACAGCCCCAAGATTTCGGGTTCATAATTTAGAATACCAAGATGGCAAGCATATTTACTGTTTACAGTCCTCCAGAGAGATAAAAATTGCAGTTGGTTCGACACGAGTTTAGATTTCTGTGTTGCAGTAGTGTTGGTTCTCCTAGACATTGGATTAAATGCGCGCTGTTCAACAGTAAACTTTGAACTTGTTTACCAGAGATAAGCTTGATTCCTCATTGCCAAATGTCTAATTAGATCTTCTTATTATATAGCTTGTGATCGATACAGGCTAGACATGTAGAGCTGATTTCCGCTTGCTTAACACGTAAAATAGCTCAAGAAAATATGTACGTATGATTTTTCCTTACTCTAAAAACTTCCCTAATCTTCTGCTTTGATAACTTTGCTGCTATGGGCTTAGAACTAATTTCTGCATCACAAGAGAGTGCAATTATATTCATTTTTTGCTCTTTAAAAAATAAAATGTTGAAGGATCATATTTTTTGTGTAATCATTTGTGACGCTTGTTCTGAAAATGTCACTGTTTCTATTTCCAGCTATTGCATGCATGCATGCAAGTACTTCTTCAATTCTCTCCAGACAATTCGTTTTGTGAGACATGCCATTCAAGCACCTCTGAGATACACAATTCACACAGGTCGCGATCTGCGGGTTGCAGAAGGCTTATCCAAGAGTCTGGCAGTTCAGGTCATCTTAGAAAGTGAATCACGTACAATGGGAAGCAGAGGAGACTTTTTTGATTTCAAACAATCTGTTAAAATGTCATCCGAAGATAAAAAAGTGCAGTTGTCTTCACCAAGTAAATGGCATGAAAAAATGTCTAGAAGGCCTTTGGACGAGTTTAAAAATGCCCGTAAAAAGTTTTCTCTACAAAAGGTGAAGGTTACTTACAGAAGTGAACCTACTGGACATGGCACTGAAGAGATGAGTTCAATCGCTCAGGAACAAGAGTATAAATCATCTGTCGAATTAAAATGTACGAAAAACTCTGACATATATATATATATATTGCATGGAAATTTTTTTTTCTCATGAAGTTGAGGAACACAAGGTTAATGCATTGACTATAAATTAATGGTATTGTTTATAAGTTAACACATGTATTTATATGTATGTAGATGTCATATATCTTTTATTTATAATTTATTTCCTCCACTTTGAATGCTGCAAGTATAGGTATTCATGTAACTTATATATGAATATGGATGCCCTTGTGTTTCTGTTTCAGATAAAGCTACTTGTATCGAATATAAGAATCAAAATCTTTGCAAGAAAGAGTCCCGCATCAACTTTCCAGGCAAAAAAGCTTCTCGAATCGTTTTTTTATTGTTGTGCAATTTTATTCTGTACAATATGGTCCTAATTCATATCAGCTATATGTTTTGCATTCACTAATTGAACATGTGTTTTCTCAGGAAGTAATTTATGTGCTGACACTAAACCCGAAAAGGAGATAAATCTGCCAATTTGCACAGTTGTAGATGCTTCCTGGTGGTGAGTAACCTTATAAATCTGCCAATCTGCATACTCATTTTCTTCGATCTTCAACTATAACTTGTGTTTGCGCACATGTCTGATTTACATTGCTTGTTTACTGATCATGATACTTCTGTTATAGTGGAAGCCTTGAGATCCTTGATAAGGATTCATGTAGTCAATTTTGTGATGGATTTCTGGCTCATCTTCCTGGAAAAGTTCGTCATAAAGTATTAGAGTATACACAACTCATGCCTAATGTTCTGCCTTGTACTATGCTCCCTTCTTCCAATGTATGGGAAGAGATATTTCAGAATGAAATCCCCACCATAAAGGATATTGCACTATTCTTTTTCCCTGGAAATTTCGAGAGGTCTGTGAATGAACCAATTTTCTAGTTCTTAGACTATATGAAATATCTTAATTAATAGATGATGGCTTGCCATTTAAGAAATCCTTCAATTATTCTAGGTCTAAAGAGCAGTACTTTAGCCTCGTGCGAGTTCTGGAGATGCAAGATCTGGTACTGAGGAGTCTTATAAACGGCGTCAATCTATTGATTTTCTCTTCCAAAAGGCTACATCTGGATTCTTGTGGTAAGTTTCAAAAACTTAGTATGATTTATTAAAATTTATAACCTCTTGTGTGAGCTCCAGCTAGGGTTAAGTCTCATGCAGATAGTAACAAAAGGAAATAAGAAAGAAGCTTAACCATTGCTGCCTTGTGTAAAGACTAAAGAACATTCACTCCACTCATATATATTCTCTCTAAATTAAATTGGCTTAAATTTGAGTGAATAACCACAAAAAGGAGCAGTTTTATGAGTTTTGATGCATGTTAATGACATGAAGTTGATATGTCTCAATGTATAGGATTGAAAATGAAATCTTTCATGTGGGGGCTATATTGCCCTCTCCAGCTTGCCCATGACTCCCAAGCTCATTCAACGAAGGTTAAACAGCCTCTCTCGGATGCAGGCGATGCTGCTCCGCTCACAACATGAGCTGAGAAATTCATTGACAACTCAATGTTCTATGTCAACTATGCTATGATGATCTGTGGAGAACTAGATAGAGATCGATATTTCTGCTGTAACTAGAAAGGCTGGTGAAGCATAATATTGAAAAATAGGTAGAACAGAGATATTTGATGTAGTGCAATAGATTTGAGAAGTTAGGAGTTTGATGAGAAATGTACCAATTCAAGTTGGCCATTTTCAGAACTGTTTCCTTTGTCTCCATGGGACATGTTATGCACTGGTTGATGGTTATCTTGGAAATTTACCTTCTTTTTTTTCCTATCATTAGTATATTGGTTGGTAAGTGCAATTTAAAGAAGATGATACTTGACAGCAAAAATGGTGGGGAACGTGAATCTCTTCCCTACCTACGAATTCGTTTTTCCTTTCGCTTTCGCAGGGTGTTCCCCATCCGTAGGCAAAAACTAATCCCTCAAGCTGGGTCGGACCTCATTTAGGTTTTTCCTTTCACTTATTAGGATTGTTTTTCTTTCACGATTGCCAACCAAAAGCGATATCATTAAAATTCATGTAGGTCAATTTCATCCTACCACATAATAAGTGATTTTTCTGTAGAAAAGGGAAAACAAATTCAATGGGCTCAACGATTTTTTTCCTCTTTTTTTTATGTACATGAAACCAAACACGAGATTCATTCATGCTAGAATGTTTCCAATTTAGTGGATCAATTTTATCACAAAACAATAAGTGATTTTCAATTGAAAAGGAAAAGCAAACCTAACCGGCTTAATGGTTTTTACCCTCTTTTTCTTTTTCCTTTGTATCAAAATTTGTTTTCCAAGTTTGTACTTATTAAAAGTGAGAAATGTAATAATATCTTTTGTCTAAAAAATGGAAATTTAAAATGAACTTGAACTTGTACTTTTTTCTTCTATTAGGATTGTTTTTCTTTCCTTTCTCTCGGTCTTTTTTTCATACGAAAAGGACTAATACAAACACCAAGTGTTTAGGTCGGGCAATCATAACTAAAAGTATTGAAAGTTTTGAAGGGGAGTCCTCAGATCAAGTGCAATTTCCATCGAGAAAGTAAGTAACTCAGTATAGTCAAGTTTCTGCTGTAAAATTTAGCTTGCAAAGAACATAATGTAAAAAGAAATAGGATCTTCCTGAAAAACCAGTTTAGTAGTGAGTGAAATTATATTTCTTTTCTTCTTTTTGCATGCTTATTCTTTGCTTGGAAACTTTGGATGCAGGTTTGCTTCTTTATAAGTTTATATTTCATTATTTCAGGCAAATATCTTCTCCTAGAAGTTGTTCATCTTTTAATATATATTTTTTTGGTGCTAGGCCCACCAATATTTGTCACATAATGACGGATATTATGGACCCCACGATCATGAAGCACCCTTAATTAATCAACTTATGATCTCCATTGGAGTGAGAAGACTGCCCAATTATATGCTTCTAATCCAGTTCCTAATTGTAAACTACATTCATTAACCAATCTTTGATTTCACAGAAGATATACTCAAAGCATTTTCTCAAAACCCACAGAGGCCACCTGAACCGAAACAAACAAAACAAGGCCCTCAGTGCCCTCCACTGAATTCGGGTACACAATACTAGAAACCAGAGAGCCACAAACGCTCATTAATCGGCCATGGCTGTCCTAAGAGAGCAAAACCAACACACCCATTATTCCCTTTTACTTCAAAAACCAGTCACCATTTTGAGACTTTGATCAATGCAAGCTCTGTTTCTCTCTTTCTCAGACCCATAATTTTGTTCAGTATTTTTTTTGTTTTTTTTGTTGTATTTTGTAGCGAGCGAGCGAGCGACTACTGAGTTGTGGGTCTCCATCATTTTTGTATTATGACTCGACCACTCAGCCCACTAGCTTCAACAGAAGGGGACCAAAAATCAAAGCTCGGAGCTCAGAAACTCGAAATTAGTGAGACCCACATGGTAAAAGACCCTGAAAACCCTAAATTTTTAATCTTTAATCGCCATTCTGCTACCCACTTTTGCTCAGTACTTGATTCTGTAATGTCGGTTCAAATGCTTTTATCTTTTCAAGAGCGATATGCTCTGTACAAAATGCTTGTTCTTCATCGTTCATGCAGTTTTTCTCAATGTTATTTTGAGTATAGTGTGTAATATATACTGTAAAAATCTGATGTTCACTGTTGATATGGGTCCTTATTTAATTTTGTGCTTATGTATTTATTTCTTTTGGTAGATTTTGTGCTTTCATCTGATGCACATATTTTTCTGAAGAAACACACAGTTTTTTTTTTTGCTTTGCTTTTATTCGCGGTGGTTATTAATTTAGTGTTTTGCTTGTGAAATAGGATGGTAATTTTTTTTTCTTGGGTGAACACTCTGCTTTTACTTATTACAATATGTAATGAGTGCATCGGAGTAAGTTATTCTATTTATTTCCTTAAAAAAAATATTCTATTTATTTATTACTGCGTTGAAGCAAAACACAAATTTCTCCAAAAAAAAAATACACATGAATTTCCTTAAACAAGTACATGACCAAAAAATAAAGAAAAAAAAAACAGGAAAAGAAAAATGTTTTGAAGGTATTTTTGAGTCATCTGACATTCTGACTGGTACCCTTAAGTTTAAGAATTACTGCAGGCCACTAGGTTGATTGGATTATTTACTTGTATTATATGCTCTTAAAACCTTCTATTGAGAAAGTTGCTGTTGCTCAATTTCTTGGCCAAAAAATGAGGTTGCTCAATTTTGTGTTCACCGCCTTTAATTTATTTCTTTCCTTTCTTATAGATGATAGTAATGTCATGATTATGTTTCTTGGCCTGTTGCAATCTGAAGTTTATTAATGAGCCAACTTTTCTTCTATTATTTTGAATTTTATTCTTTTCACTAGTGAGTGTTTTCAAATTGAGAGTCATTGAGGTCTCTTTGAAGGAATACGATTTTGCCAATCTGCAAGTACCAACAGGTTAAACTCTATAGAAGAACATGAGTGGACTTAAAGACCAAAGTAAAAGAAAGAAATTGTGGTATGAGGAAGTTAATGAGCCAATATGGTATGAGCAAGCTCATCTGAAACATCACTATGCTTTGCAACACAGATGTTTCATACAGTCATACTACTACCTTGTCTTAAACGAAACAAATCTTTTGATCGAATTTAGTTGAAGTTGGGCTCTGCCACTTCCTAATACTGCCCGCATTGAATTTAGTGCAGTTTTTAAACAGCATGGTTGGTATTCAAACAAGCAATGCCTTGTTAGCATGTATTAGAAATACATGGGACAGGTTATACACTTTCAAGTTTGAACTGATGTAGAATTTTCATAGTATCTGAAGAAAAATAAAAACTTTGGAATTTAGATGGCTCTTGTGCATATTGTGGAATGCCCAAGTCAAATTGGCGGAATATCTCAATATCAATGCATGCATACTGTTCAATATATCAGGAAATGAGCTGTATATCTATGATCTCCTCTGATTTTTTTGTTTTCTCCTTTAATGTGTATAATTGTATATCTTCGACTGTTCAGGGCACACCCTGCGATATATGTGCTGGATTTACTGATGGAGGTATTGCTTTTGAAGAAGTGATTGTAACTTGCTCTAAATGCAGAATAGCTCGTGAACATATGTATGACTCTCTCTCTCTCTCTCCCTGCCTGCATTTTCTAGTCAAAATCAAGATCCATCATCTTTCTTGTTTGCTCCTTTCGTGAAAAGTCAGTACTAAAGTTGGATAAAAGTACATTGGATGTGAACAAGTAATTCTATATCACAAACACAATTTTAACAGCAACTATCATCAGAGAGCAGCTAAAATAAAACCATGTTTTAAGTAACAGCAGCCTTCCAATTGGCATGGAGAAAGAAAACTAGTATTTCGCAAATTTCAGTTGAAACCAAAGCCCACAAATTTACCAATTAAAATTAAACTCTTCCCCCTAGTAAGTAGTAACCATTCTAAAAAATGTTTCTGCTAGCTTCTTGAAAACAGAATCATTCTCATTTCCACGTGCATCTTCTTGCATGCCTCATGTTTATGGTATTTTGAACCACAACTTTGTCTGTCTGATGTCTTGTCCTTGCACATTTCAGTTGCTCAATTATTTTCAAAAATACATTTTAGACATATGTGGGAAAAACACGGTAGCTAAGCTGGAGGGTTAATTTTTTAATTTCATATTATTGCAATGCTCCATAAAGAGTAATGGACCTTTTTTTCCTAAGATCCCTATTTTATCTTCATAATGCATGTTACTATAATTGTTTCTACTGGCTGTAACTGTATTTTCTGCACTATCTTGACTGTTGCATGTTGTAATATGATCTCTCAATCTCCAGTTATTGCATGCGGGATAATCTTTCCCATTGGAATTGGGATGAATGGGTTTGCGAATCATGTTTTAAGGGAGATGGGATGCTTTCTTCGAAATTCAGTATTAAGGGAGACCCATTATCAGCTGATTTAGCCCACTATGATGGCATGCATTCAGCAAGCTCCAGCAAAAGTCGTAATTATTCAGGGTGGCAAGCTCACTCTCGCAGGCAAAAGGCTGTTATGAGTGGAAAAGTTAAGTACATTTCACATGAAGAAGTCAAACAGCTCTATTCGGCAGATACAAAATCGACATCACCCCAAAAGGCTTCTGTTGGGTTCAAAACTGCTGCTCCAAAGTCCCCCCTATCCAGGGTTAATGCATCTTCAGGAAACATGATCCGTCCTAGACGTGGCAGGCCCCCCAAGATGCAAAGCATCTCCATTTCAGAAAAGGGCAGCCCCATCTCCATTTCAGGAAGCATGACGCGTCCTAGACGTGGCAGGCCCCCCAAGATGCAAAGCATCTCCAAGATTAATCAGCAAGCATCTGAAATTTTAAAACATTCACAAGGTGATATATCGTCCAATCTTGCCTTATAGAAAAGGGGATGAATGTGTTATCGCACTGATGTTATTACTTCCATTTCAGAAGAAAGGGCTTCTGGAACACACACAAAAGAGCACATTATCGAGGAACAACCAATGGATGCATCAGTACTTTATGGGGGAGTTGAATCTTCTAGTAGGAAGAAAGTGAAGGAACAGAACAAAGTCTCATGCACACCATCACCATCAAGGCATTCATCACTTAATATGAGTTCGGGTAAAATAATTTCTCTTATTATTTCTACATTCCAGTATTCCACTGACTTGGATCTAGTTTCTATTATTCATCGAGGGCAGTAATTGTTTTCTTAAATTATAAATAGAAAAAAAATAAAAAGATCTTCAACTGTTAAATTACAATTTCTTTGATATGAAAGATCAAATTAAGATTTATTGGGAGTCAATGATGAAATTATAAAAGTAAAGTGCATTTGCAGTTCTTTCTAAGCAATAATATCTCATCATAAAATTGAAATTGTGTCGCAGTTATGAATGTGGTTGGTAATTACTTTCCTTATTAAATATTGAACCTGCATTACTATAGGTGGTATCACTTCTGCTGCTGAAAATAATCATTCAGATGGTGAAGAAAGAGACCTCCTCAATAAGCTTTCTAGTCTCCATTTAAATCGCTTGTATCTTCCTGCTCTGCATGCCACTTGGAAGTGAGTAACTAGTCCATTTTAAGATATTACATATTGTCTATTCATGATCTCGCAAACTCACGTGCTGATTTGAATACCAAGAAATTATTACAGTAATTCTAGGGTATTTAGTTGATCAGAAAGGAGTTGCTTGACAGTGTAAATTTTCGTTTTTAACTCAATCTTCTGGTGGTTTTGCTTTTGTATTCTTTGCATGTTTTGAACACACTACTTTGTGCTGCTTTATCACATATTGGCATCTTCTACAATTGCATATAAACTCCTTTGTCAAGCTCTATAATGTGTGTATGATATATGGTTGTCACCTTTGAACTAATTTATCCACCCCTCACCTTTTCTGGTAGTATTTTATACGTGTTAAGGCATACAGATTAAGCGAATGATTCTTCTACCGTTTCGTCCTTAAGGTGTACATGAAATTTGATATTACATAATTTCCATTAATTAAGTGCTTTCAAAAGCTTAATTGGTGTATCTTTCTTTAGGGGAGGCTTCATCATTTTTGATGCAGATACACCTTCTCAATTCATTGGTGGGTTCCAGGCACAACCTCCCTGTAAGGTTCGTCGTAAAGCGTATGAATTTTCAAAAAAAATGCCTCCTGTTCTTCGAGCTAATTTGCTTCCTCGATCGCATCTTTGGGCTGATCCCTTCCAAGATGAATGTCCTGAACTTGAAGATGTTGCACTTTACTTTTTCCCTGATGATAACACTGTCAGGTCTGTTTTTGGCTTCTAATTGCATGGTTTTTATATATAATATGTTCTATAGAGCTATGTTATCTTAACATATTTTTTGCGGCTAATTTGTAGCTCAAGAGAGAGCTATGCTTCTTTGTTTGAGGTCATGGATACGAAAAATTCAGTGCTGAGAATTTACTTTGATGGAGTGGATGCCGTGGAGTTGCTTATATTTACATCTAAACAGCTGCGTTTAGACTTGCCAAGTAAGCTTTTTTCTTATGGATTTCCTATTCTCTTGCAGTGATTTCAGCATTTAGTAGGAATTTTTAATTAGAAATTTCTTTACTGAAATCTTGGATACATTGCTCATCTATCATCAACATTTTGGTTCATTTTTAGCAATGGCAAGAACAGTTGTAGAGTTTTGAGGAAGCTAAGGACAGTCATAATTTTTTTTTTTTTTGGGTGTAAAGAAGGATAACGTGTTGTATTGCGAAAATTGTGTCTTCAGTAGTTTTATGCTTTGCTTTGTGCTTGTTCTCCATGTCTTAATGTGATAACCTGGATTTCTGTTTTTGTAGACACTGATTCAAGTCCAAAAGCAGAAAATTTCTTATGGGGAATCTTTTGTCCTAAAAGTAATTGTCAAGCTGACATGGATGACAGTGGAAATACTGCGGATATGGAAGTTGACATGGTAGGTGGAAAGATGGTGGGAACTGTTGATGTAGTTGTTTCGAAAGATTCATCCACCCCTTGCACAAGGTCTGAGCCTATAATGACTGCCGTGCAACAACTTTTGAGTATTACGAAGATGGACCATTCTTCTTACCAAGCAAAAATAAGGGCTCTAGATTCTGCTATTAAGCAACTGTTAGGAGTTCAATCAGAAGAGCTGAAGGACACTGATACTTCTGCATCATCAGGTACTATATATTTTGTGAACTGTACGTAATAGTTTCTTAAAATAGTTACTCTCTCATGGTCTATCAATGTAACGTATTGATGCTTATATTCGACCACCTTTATCAGCAATGAAAACCACTCATGGCTTGCAGCAAGTGAAGTTGGAGAAAGACGAGGATGAAACCTCCGTTGAAACAGACGAGAAAAGACTTCTATATCCGCCACGCTTTCCTCAGCCTAGCCCTCAAAGTGGTGCTGGTTCTAGTGATGGAATAGTAGGGGCACGTCTTCAACTGTAGATCATGGAGATAACCAGAGTTAGGACCCTTTTGCACAAGAGATAACCACACCAGAATATAGCCACAAAGGAAATACAGGGACGCACCTATTTTCTCACAAGAAATAGAGGTAGATACTTAGAGCTAGTCTGCTACAGTTGACAGACATTTTTTTTTCTTTTTCGAAAAAGGGGGTTGACGTTGATCAACAGACATTTCAGTTTAGAGGGATCATTGGTTATAACTCATTTTGCTGTTATTTTCTGGATCTCATTTGTTTGGTCGAAAATGGCTTTTTCTATCTTCTCTGGTTTTTGCATTTGCAAATTTGATAGGTTATGGCATGAAGGGTTGAATGGTTGAGCATCTTTAGAAAGAACGACCCTACATTTGATCAATATGTAAAAAATTGAACGCCATACTCCGGTGTTCCAATAACGCGGTAAGAAAAAATTGAAGTATGGTAAAAGGGTCCAAGCTTCTATTATGTACTAAAGTAAAAAGAGCAACAGAAAAGAAAAGTAAAATAAATCAAATAAAGTAAAAAGCAAAAGAGACAAAAAAAAAAACGCTGCACGTAAGAAAGGAGAGTGGGAAGTGGGAAGTCCAAAATTAAAATTCAACTACAAAACGAAACCCAAAAGGAAAAGAGATTGGCTCGTATTCCCAATTTGTTGGTCTCGATCGGACTGAGAGGACGATGGAGGTTGGTGATGGTGTTGACTCGGAGAGCAAAAGTCAACGGCGGGTAGGTTTGCTATACGACGAGAGGATGTGTAAGCACTCTACACCCGATGGTGAACCTCATCCAGAAAACCCTGACCGAATTAAGGTCATCTGGAACAAACTCCAAGCCGCTTCCATTCCTCAGAGGTATACATACATACATACATACAAATATACATACATACATACATACACATGTATCATCATCATCATCAGCTCATCAAATTTCACTACTGTTACAGTCTTCAGCTTCTGCTGTGTGTAGACGTGTAGTACTAATGTAGGTCTAAGTTCGTGAGAATAATCATTGAAACAACTTTCTAGTATTTATTTGATGCTTAAATGCGACGAGAAATAGAAGGAATACAAGCTTTTTTAATCTGTACGAGTAAAATCGTGTTGTATATGTGTATACAGTATGTGAATATATACATATATGTAGTGGGAAAGATATTGCTTGGGTTAGCCATTTCTTGAAACGGATTATGAATTCTATTGGAGGTTCTCAGGTGTGTTCTTCTGGATGCCAAAGAAGCAGAAGACAAACATATATTGGCAGTTCACTCCCAAAATCATGTTAATTTGATTAAGAAGATAAGCTCCAAACAGTTTGATTCACGAAGAAATCGGATTGCTTCAAAGCTGAATTCGATATATTTGAATGAAGGATCATCCGAAGCTGCTTATCTTGCCGCCGGCTCTGCAATAGAGGTAATTATTGTTGGGATATTCATCCACAGTTGAAACCCTTGGGATTCCAATTGGTGCATTGAGAGTAATTCATGATTGTTTAGACTTTAGACCACATAACTTATCTGGAAAAAGATGATGACTTGATGAGTCCTTTTTCCCAAATTTGGTTCAAGTATTACTAATAAAGACGAATTCAACCCGTGATTGCAAAGTTATTGCAATTTCTTTATCTGTTACAAATGAGCTACTTCGACATGTTTCAACTTTATAAATTCCTACTATGCGTGTTTCCTTAAATAGGTAACTGAAAGAGTTGCGAAAGGAGAAGTGGATTCTGCTGTGGCTATTATTAGGCCTCCAGGACATCATGCTGAAGAAGACGAAGCTATGGGGTTCTGTCTTTTTAACAATGTAGCTATTGCAGCAAGTTATCTTTTAAATGAAAAAGTAAGAGCTGCCTTATAATTTGTAATCATTTTTAGTCATTGTACTTTCTAATCCTTTTTTTTTCTGACGCTTGGCATAAGCTTTTAAAAAGTCAATTCTTTCCCCAACACTTTTATTAAGTTGTCATCTGAGGTCATGCTCATGCTTTGTACTTGGCAGCCAGAATTGGGAATTAAAAAAATATTGATCGTTGATTGGGATGTGCATCATGGTAATGCTACTCAAAAGATGTTCTGGAAGGATCCTCGTGTTTTATTCTTCTCGGTTCATAGGTATGTCAGAACTTTGAGCTGATGATCTTTCGTTTAACTTAATAATCATGAGTAACATACACAAAATATTAGATTCCTTGATTACGATGTTCTTTTAGCTTGTAACTTGTTTGGTTAAGTTTGTCTCACATAAAGTCAAGGTTCTCATTGTTGTCGTGATCATTTGGAGCTGTGCTTTCTTTTCAGGCATGAGTTTGGGACTTTTTATCCAGCTACTGATGATGGTTTCTATACTATGATTGGAGAAGGACCAGGAGCAGGATATAACATTAATGTCCCTTGGGAAAATGGTCGATGTGGAGATGCTGACTATTTTGCGGTTTGGGAGCATATTTTGCTTCCGGTTACCAAAGAATTTAATCCCGACTTAATTATAGTCTCTGCTGGATTTGATGCAGGTTGGTAAGCTCCTTATCTGTTGAATATTTTACTAATACCTTCCATGTTTCTGGCTAATGGAGGTTTCTATTCTATTTTATATGACCGGAGTTACAGAAAGGAATTCGTAAAAGAAAACTTATTCAACTCGAGACAATTTTTATATCTGTGGTCATCTTGTCAAAATCTAGTAACCATGCGAACATGTATTGTTTTTCTTTTCTTTTCTTTTTTTCACCAGGGGGAGGAGGGGTTGGTCTGAGGTTATTATGTATTATTTCATTAGTTTCTGTTTTTTGTTCATATTTGTCATTTGTAGATTACGCACTTCAAAAATCAAATGTAGAGGCACTAATACAATTTTTTGAAGAAAACAAGAAAAAGTTATGCTAAGGTCTTAAGGACCACATTCATTAATTATGTACTTTATTTTGGGACAATGTTTTTTTCATGTTGGGTTATGACTGTTTGTTTATCAGTTTAACATGATTTGTTTGAAGTTGAGATATTTATCTATTCTTTATATGAGTTGATTTCCTCCACACAAAAATAAAACTTTTTATGAGTTTTATATTCTTTTTGTTTGGTGACTTGATGATTGATAATTTGCTAGTAGTATTTACATTTGATAACTCAAAGTATCATAACATTTTTAATGAAATTGCTTGAAACAGCTATTGGTGATCCTTTGGGGGGTTGTCGTATCACACCACATGGATATTCAGTTATGCTGAAGAAGGTAGTATTTCAATTTAATCTTTATTTCTTCCTCTGCATGTTACGGTTGTGCTTGTCTCTCCAGTTTAATAAATTCCCTATTAGTATTGTTTCGTAGTGATTTTTTTATGATCGTGTTTATTGATTACATTTCTTCTTTCAGTTGATGAATTTTGCTGATGGAAAGATTGTGTTGGCTTTAGAAGGAGGATATAATTTTGAGTCTATAGCGAAGTCAATGCTTGCTTGTGTTGAAGTTCTGCTAGAGGATAAACCTATTCTTGGATCTTCAGTGGCATACCCATTTGAGTCTACATGGCATGTGATACAAGCGGTAAAATAAGATTTGGTACTTTTTTGCTTACGGGTTGACATCCTTCTGTCGGCTCATCCATTTATTCCTTGTATCCACTCTAGCTCATTTTCGTTTCTTGTAAGTTAATAGTACCATGCTTCATAAAACTTTAATTCATGTGTACTCTTCTTTTCAGGTTCGCAAGAAATTAAGTGCTTACTGGCCATCACTTGCAGATGAATTGCCAGAGGAGTTAACCAATCAAAAAGCACCTCCAGCTGCGGTATGTTTCCTCTTCTTTTGCCAGTAGTTTGTTGTTGATTGCATATTTGCGTCTAAGGTAGAAACTTTTAAATCACTTTGGACTGCATGGTTCTCTCCTATATTTTGAGTCATCCATCTGTCTGTCTCTTCATACTCTTCTTTTTGTACTTTGGTTGCTATATCTTTTGTTCCACCCACAACAATGCTAAGATAGTTGTTTTGCAATTCTAGTATGTTCCGACCTCAAGCTCTGATTCTGAAGCGGAGGAGGATGACAAAAGTAAAAAAGTATCTGAACATCTTGAGGAAGTTCTTCAGGATATTATAGAGCCTCTTTCAAAGCTGAAAGTTGATGAAAGTAGTCAGGGTAAGTTGATTACTGAAATTTAGAAAATACTATCAACGTTTTTGTTAATTCATATGCTGAACTTTAAACTGATTCCAGATCATGCGGCATGCAACTCTTACACCTGGAGGTCGGAGCTTTCGAAAATTGACATCTGGTATGCTGCGTTTGGATCAAATCTGTTGTTGAAAAGACTACTTTGCTATATTGAAGGTGGACAGGTACACGACTCCAATAATTTTTTAGTAATATTGACTCACTAAATTTGTAACAGACTAAGCATTTAGCATTCTATAAGCTTAAATATTTTCTGCTTAGTCTCTATATGATGCTACTTTGCTATATTGAAGGTGGACAGGTACACGACTCCAATAATTTTTTAGTAATATTGACTCACTAAATTTGTAACAGACTAAGCATTTAGCATTCTATAAGCTTAAATATTTTCTGCTTAGTCTCTATATGATGCTCCTCTTGTTTCGAACTTTCGAAAAATACTATGAAGCTGCCTTACTTTTAATTCTTGCATCCACCCTTCTTCCCACCCCCGCTCCTTTTGTTCACATCCTCGAGATGATTTTCAGGTGGACGGTTTGCAAAAGCCATGCGTTGGTTCAGTGGATAAAACTCCACCAAAAGAGATCATGTGGAAGACTTTCCCTTGCCGCATATTCTTTGGTCGCAAATTTACTCAGTCATGGGGTCCTGGAGGGGTTGCGTTCCTTGATCCTGAAAGCAACAGTCAGGATAAAACTTACATGTGCCTGTATAGAATTACGTATGTTTCTTGTGACTCTATTCTGTTCTATTGCTTTTGGTCCCTTCCAAGTGGAGCTGCGTCTTAAACTCAGTTTCTTCTTGCAGGCTTGAGCAGTTTAATGACTTGTTGGTTCAGGAAAATGCTGAAGGTCATGCCATGAGCTCTCCTTTGTTTGGCTTGACTGCTTTAAATTCAGTCACAGGTGAAGAGCCTCATTCCCTGCAGGTTCGCTTAGAGGTATGTCAAAATTGTGTTATTTCTTAGCTGGCTTGCTTTCGAATGCAACAACCATACTCGTTTTGTTACGCTCCTCACTGTTAAGATTGTGCTTCATTTGTTTCAGAAGGGTTGGTACCGTAATGTTGTCTACTTGGGCAAGGAGCATGACATTCCAATACTGACTATGACGTATGCATCAAAGTCTTCAATTTTGATCGTCATATGATTTGCATAGAATTCAATCGGCTTGATTACATTAATGACTTACAATGCAGGTGCACGCCATCGGAAATTGAGGGCTTCAAATCCGGAGAGCATGCCTTGTGCGCTCCGGCCATTAATTATGCCAATACTATAGCGAGAGGCCTGGTGGAAGGAAAACAGCTTTCGCAGGAGGAGGCAATGGCTTACATACAAGAAGCTTCTACCAAAGGATTGTGAATCTGAACTGGAGGAGGAGGAGTTGCGGTTGTGTTGTTTGTAAATCT
The DNA here is from genome assembly GCA_030142095.1 of Rubus idaeus. NCBI lineage: Eukaryota > Viridiplantae > Streptophyta > Magnoliopsida > Rosales > Rosaceae > Rubus > Rubus idaeus. The sequence continues at coordinate 2,111,713 of CM057969.1, read as the reverse complement.
GTTTATCTACCAGGTCATTATTGCTGTAGTTAGTACCTTGGAATAGGATCATATCCTTTCTGTATTAGTAAATCTGACAGATGCTTATTCATGGGAAGTTCAAAAACTCTTCCATTGATTATCATTTGTGGTGCCTTTTTTATAGCCAACTTTTAATACTGCCTTGTGTTTATGAACCATAGGAAAACATCAAAGGTAAAGATTGCAATAAAATTTCAGAAAAAAAAGAAAAACTTTCTAAAAAAGATTATTTTCTCAGCATACAAGGTGTTTGACTATAAGTATCATTTTGTTCTTTGGCGCAGAGGCGATTCCAAGCAGACTGCTTTGCCTACATGCCCCTTGCTTGTATCTGTTGCATCCATTCGGATTATCAAAAAGAATGGGATGCTTCCTGCAGAGACCGTTGTCTATTTCTGCAACTTTGCTCGTAATAAAGAATTGCCGCAAAAATCAATGTCTACAACACTCTTCTATGGTTGTTCATGGTTTAATAACATCGATCCAATATTAGTTTCCCTCATTGGTTCTTCAGTGAAGCATGTCCAGTGTCACCTAAATGCTTATGTAATTGATTCCTGTCATGATAAAACCATCCACATCGAACTAATTAACATCACAGCAGAAAACTAAAACTATAATCGATGTCAAGACGGATCAACAGGAGTGGCTGTAATGCATTGCATCAAGAGAAGTAACTAATTACCTTGATCCAAACTCCTCTCCGCATGCCTCACATGCATTGCTAGAATTCTTTGATGTTGCCTGATTTGGGATATGCAATCAGCAATCAGTAAAAATTAAGTAAGCCGAACAAATGACCAGAAATGAATAAGGAGGAGCAGCAATCAGTAAGTAACCAAATCCAGTGAGACCTAAATTTTGCTTGCAAGTTCACACTTCAAAAACAACAAGCAGGCATTGATCCTAGCATGTACTAGTCTTCAAGTTTCTTGGACATCATTAATCATTCACTTTTAAACCAAGGGAAGTATATAGCATCAAGAAACCATGGGAAGTCCAATTATACAGCATCTAATCATTGTGTCTATTTACCCTGAACGACTGCAGATTTAACCTCAACATAAGTAGTTCCAGATTAAGCATTCAATATGAATTGCAGGCTTAAAAAGAGGTTTAAAAAGAGCTGATAAGCACGCAACTATCTTACCTTAGCTTTCTTCCCTTTGGATGAGTTCTTTGATTTGCTGTTGGCCTCTTTCTTCGCATTCTCTTTCTTCTTCTCGACAGTTTGTTTTGAAGACTTCTTCTTTCTGGCTATTTGATCATCCTCTTTATCGTTAGTACTCTCAGTTTCCACAACAGAATCAGATGTGGATTCCTTTATATCTGAATTACCATTTTCACTAGCTGCCTCACTTTGACCATTATTAATTTCATTCCCATCAACCATTTTAGTTTCTCCACCAGTCTTCTTACTCTTCCCTTTCTTGGCTCCTCCATTCCTTGTTGTGCTCTTCCGATTCTCATATTCCATAGGCATGGACTCTACATCGTTGCCATCATTTTCCACATGAACACCAGTCACCAAGGGATCCTCATTCTCCACTCTAAAAGCTGCATTTTTCCTACTCTTTCGCCCTGCCGCCACCATTGCTTCAAGAACATCCATTTCATCCTCACCATCACTGTCATCAACTCCAACTGCTTCACCAACCTTTTCCCTACTCTTGTGCCTGGCCGCCATTGCTTGAAGAAGATCCATTTCATCATCACCATCATCATCATCAACAACCCCCCCATTATCATCATCATCATCTTCAAGCTTTTCACTCTGATCTTCATCACCAATATCATAAAACTCATCCTCCCCGCTACTCACTCCAACCTCATCTTCCTCCTCCCCAAACTCCAAACCCTCCCTTATTTGCTCGCCTAGATCATCCACCTCTTCATCCCCAATCGACTCCCTAAACTCAGCAACCTTATCTTTATGCTTTTTCGACTGCTCATGATTCTTCCACTGCTTCTCACTCTTAAACTTCTTCCCACACACCACACAATACAGCTCATTTCTCTTCCTCTCCTCCTCCTCCTCCTCATCAACCCCATTCCCTTTCTCTTCTTCGTCCTCATCAACCCTGGCCCACTCTGGCTCCTCATAAGCCATAGCTCTCTCCAATTTCTCCTTCTCCCGCTTCTTCTTCTTCTCTCTCTCCTCCTTCTTCTTCCTCTCCCTCTCTTCCTCCCTCTTCACCATCATATCCATCACCCTCTTGTCCCTCTTCTTCACAAACTCCGCCAACCCCCGAACGGTGTCGTTGTACTCCCTCTTCGCCTTCTTCCTATGCTTCTTGTTGTCCTCCTCCATCAACCTCCTCACCTTCCGATTCGGCCCCGCCATGACGTCATACTGGTCCGCCCAGCAGAAATCCATCACCGTACAAAACCCTAACCAATAATTATAAAACGCGGTCACCTGAGCATAATCACACTTCAAATTGCCCAAAGCCGGAGCTTCGCGGACAGAGTCGATCCCTAACCCTAATTTTCTCGCGAAACTCAGCTCATTAGAATAAATTTTGTTGAAAACGTCGGCGTAGACTTTGTAAAATCCCTTGCCGGAGTCGGAGTAGCCGGAGAAGACGGTGGTGGAGAAGAAAGAGAAGAGATTGGGGATGACTGAGTCGGGCACCGAGTTGGCGGCGTTGGGATCGGCGAAGAGGATTTGGGAGCGGTGGGAGTCGTACCAGGCGCGCTCTTTGGGGTCGGAGAGGACCTCGTAGGCGTGGCCGAGCTCCTGGAACTGGGCGTTGGCGTCGGCTTGGGAGACGCCGGTGGGGATGAGCTTGTCGGGGTGGCGCTGGAGGGCGAGTTTACGGTACGCCGACTTGATTTCATCGGCGGTGCAGCCGCGGTCGAGACCCAAGACCTCGTAGTGGCACCGCCGCTCCATCTCGTTGGGATTTTCAATTTTGCTTTGTTTGTTAATCAATCCAAGCTGACTTGTGACCAACGTATTTATGCATTGTCTCCGCCGCAACGCATGTCGTTTCTTGATGTACGTACATAAAAAGGAAAAGGCAAAACAAAAGGGCCCCCGGGCCCCCCTTTTTAAAAAAAAATTTGGGGGCCCCTTTCGAAGAGAACGACATCGTATCACAGTGGTACCCTTTTGTTTGTCAGTACGTGTTTAGTTGCAGAGTTTAGGAATGCAATACCACGAGCAAAGACCAAATGGAGCAACAGTTTTTTTTTTTTTTTTTTTACACAGGCTTAGTTCTATTTGAGTATTTGGTAGTCTACTGAGAATATATCTTTACAAGTAAAATTTCAATTTCAATCAAAATCAAACCCTATACAGATGTAGATTATATCTGCAATGTGAAATTCCAAGATATTTACCATATTAAAAATTTGTGATATTATTCAAGTTAGATGTTCGTTCATTCAGCACCTCAGTAAGTTGATAAGTTGTGTCCGCGTGTCTAACAACCATTTTCATCTGAAGAATGCAAAATCTGTAAATTGAATCCATTCTGTGCAACGAGCTGTATGTGACTTGGGAAAAATTCCAGTATAAGCTTTCTTAAGCTGCCCCTTGTAAAGGTGAATTCTTTTTATCTACCGTCAAGCTAGCAACTTCTTGCACGCCATCATTTCTCAATCCTTCATTGAAATGGTCTCTGAGAAATTCCACAGCCATAAACGTAAGGGCCGAAGCTGGAATATACCATGTAATCCTGGGGATGCTACCTCTGAACATTCCCTTTGCACCTTCAGTCATCCATATGCTTCGCATTGCATCCCACCAGCCGTTGTACCTACAGTTCAGAACATTAGATGAAAACCAAACAAATGTTTTGCCGTCTCATCTTAACTTCCATATCAGATATACCAGGTCAGAAGGAGAATTGCTCTATCAAATTTCCCTTCCCCATCATGTTGAGCGTATTGAAGCTCAGTTCGAAATATCAGTAATTGAAAACATTACAACATTACTAAAGTATGTTATCTGAATACTCCCTTATCAGGGGATGTGAAATATCTAAGAGAGCGGGTAAGGCCTTCTTGTAAACAGGTTTAATGGTGGTTGTCAATGCAATCAGTGTTCACATGTAAACAGCTGCTTTAATAGATAAAGCTTAGCCTTGGTCAGGTGACATCACCTTAACTGACATACAATGAAAATTGCATGTGATGCTTGCAGCAATTTAGTCATACTCTTACAATGACAAAAGTCATTTGAAATAAACAATAATAATGGAATTGATACCTCAACGTTGATCCCTGTACTTGCAATCTTGTCTTGATCACATCCAAGGGAGTGGTAAGATAAGAACTAATGCCTGTACAATTTAATGCAAGTATAAATCACCTTCAGAGTTCAGTCAATTCTAATTGCTGAATTTAATCATAGAATACTTAAATGTACACCAAGCAGGATGATACATAGGCAAGGTACACATACCACCAGCCAATCCTCCTAGTATAAGTCCCTCCAAGGAACTATTAATATGGAAATTCGGATTGCGTATGCACTTTTTCTTCCCATACTCTGTCAAATCTTTCAAGCCTTCATAGAACATAACCTGAACAGTGCTGACAAAATCATAACTTTGAAAACAACACTAACAGACTAGATATAAGAACCAGAACTTATTACAGAAAAGCAAAAGAGTGATAACAACTAAATAATTTGGAGACCTAACTGCCTATGAGTCACTAATGATAAGACAGCATGTCAGCATGTATGGTTTTTCCTTTTTGGACACTGTTAAACAATAAACTAGTGTAGGAATGCACTGTTAAGAGCTTGCAATTCTATATGTGATCACACACTCATGTATGTTGAGAAGAAATTGATGTAAAGCCAAATAAAGTGAGAATAGCCGCATACCATCAGACCCGCAAAAGGCACATCCCTTGCAAGTGTTGACCCGTATCTGCCAAATGAACAAAAAGAAATTTATGGTCATAATTCATATAATGTGCACATCCATGCTTGATGTGTGTCCTTCTGTGAGTATTGGGTTTGGGTGGATGCATGGTTGGGTCATGAAGAGGCAACAGCCTCCAGAAATTTACAGTAACAACAGTACCATACATTGGGAAAAGGATCACACCTAAAAAATTATTAAGTTTGATGTTGAGATATATACCCAGCATATAGTCCTCTTGGCCCCTGCTCCTTCCATATTGAGCAGCCCGCCTGGAACATCCCTGTATAGTAATCATACATTTGGATACCAGGCTTCATAGAGATATCTTTCACCATAACAGAACTCCAAGAAGCCTTTGTCCCTTGAACCTGCATGCGTTGCTTCATCACTTCACATGGAACATATACAAAAGAACCAAGTGTATCTCCTGAAATACATAAAGAAAGGGAAAAGATGCATTTTGAGTCCCCTGAGGCACATGATGGCTGAAGAGTCCACAATTATTTTATGTTGCTACTAGCCTACTACTAATATTGAACACAAACAACTATTGGCAGCTACCAGCAACTGGATACAGCATAGAGTGCACAAGCACAAACATCCATGTTAGAAAAGAGCACAGAGATCGAGTTATAGCACATTCAAAGAACTCAACAAATGCAAAATTCTATGGATGAGCACACAAGATGCTTCACGTTAAGGTTGTGAGTGGTAGAGTAAATGCAGTTTATGCATCCAGCAGATCAATAAATGCTGTGGGTGGTAGAGAAAAATGAATTGAATGTAACATCCATAATTGATGTTTGACTTCACTTTTAAACAATGGTGAAATACGTAGGGCATATAACAGAAGCTTTTATGTTACTTTTTTTTTTAAGAACAGACATGCTTATGTTATAGACAACCAAAACAGGACATTGTAATAACGTTAAGTCAAAACAGTTTATAAATCCAGGATAATAAGGTCAATAAGTCAAATGAAACATCAACTACTTCTTAGTATATCAGAAATCTGAATGGCATTAATAAGCCTTGGATTCCACAAACTTAAACCCACATCCGATCAAACTTAAGGGCGTCTTTGCAACAATTTAAATACAGCTATGATCACCATTTAAAAACTCAAATGTCATAATGCTATGCATAATCTGAAGTTCTTAAGATCATTGGTGAATACTGAATTCTATCAACATTTAACTGTCTGATAATCTTTTCCAACACTTGAAGACCAAGATAAACTCGAACATCAGCAGTAAGACTGAGATAAAGTTTTGAGAGCTGCAAATCAGCTTACCAACTGCTCCAGCAATGAAATGTGCCCAATGTCCCCCAAGGTTTGGATGTGATTCTTCAATCCACTTTTTGGTCGATTCTATGACACCGAAATACGTTGCTCCAGTTGCAAGAGAACCAGTGACACCAGGAGCTATGCCTCTATAAAAACCTACAGAATTATTAGTTAAGAAGAACCACATGCTCTGAGAATGCACCAGCACTAAATTAAGAAAACAACAACTCCCTTGGTTCAAAGTCCAAAACTGATGATTATATGCTTGGATACTTCTAGTTTATGATAAAAAGTAAAAAATTTAAAATGTGGAAAAAGATAATGTACAGGATGGCATGCAAAAACTAGAAACTGCTTTCAAAAGGAAAGTGAAGTACCCGTTAATCCATCAGCAGCCCAGACTGTTCGTACCATCTGCAGTATGTTCTTTTGGTTCTGCAAGTGTGAAATAAATTATTAATGATTGTAGAATTCCAACCTAAGATAAATTAGCTATGGATGAAACATCTGTAACATCTATACTCTATGATCAAACGGTACCTGACTTGCACTGAAAAAAGCTTGGCTTTGAATACGCGTCTTTACAGTGTCAATCGGATGCATCATTCCTTCCCCAAAAGCCCCAGCAATACCTCCCCATAAAAATTCTCTCCAAACTGCATTAACAGATCAAAAAATCAAATACTTAATTACCCAAGGTCTATACATATTTTACAATTACAAACCCATTACTAAGAAAAATCTAAATACAAATTCTGGCGCACGTATCCACAAAGTCACAAACTATCGAAAACCTTCATTTCTTTTCTTGCCCAACAACACTGTCCCATTAATAAACAGAACATTTTCCCCTTGGATTCTATTACTGCGTGTTAAAATTGCTTACACTATCAGAAAATTGAATTTAAAAAAGGGGTTTTCATCTGCTTCAAATTCCAAACATGCATAGCTGAACTTAATTGAGTTGTGAATTTGAAAGCTCACCGAAGAAGTTCTTCTGAGTTTGTTTTGCTGACGAGAAGCTTTGCTGAGTTGTGGCGCCTAAAGCATGTCTTTCGCTCGAAGTCGAGCTCTGTGTCGCCATTGAAGTAGCTCTCACTATCGCTCTGGTTAGGGTTTATGGATTGTTTTAAAGTGTGAGGAGGGTTTTAGACTTTTAGCCCAGCACGAAAAGGTCTGAGATGTTTTACTTTTTGAGAATGATGACATTTTTACCTTGTTATAATTACCGCCTACTTCAACTTTGATGACACTTGTTTAGGTTTTTTTTTTTTGGGGGGATGTTTAGGGACTCATGGGGCTTCTATATAGGTTTTATGGGATTTTCTCTAATGGGGGAGGTTTTGGACCAACGGTTCTTGGCTAAACCCTCCAGTCTCAACTCAACCGAGTCTTGAGACTCAAATTGTTGCGTGTGTCGGAGGAAAGAGAAAGGAGAGAAGGGAAGAAAGGAAAGAAGGGAAGAGGTGGAGTTGGAGGGAAAGTAGGGAGAAGGGAGGGGGAATGGGGGTGGGGGGTGGGTAATGGAATGGAGGGGTTGTTAAGGAGGTAATTTTTTTTATAATTGATGTATGAAAAAATATTAATTTATATAGGTTGATGGTCGGGGTATTGAGATTTTTAATATAGGTTTTGGGTTTAGGTATAATATTTATATTTTAGATAAAAAAATAAAAAAAATTTAATATTTAAAAAATATATTTTTTTGTTTTTATAATTTAGGTTTAGGGTGGATAGAAATACGACGCCGTTTGATTAGATAATAAACATTTATACCATTTTATCTCATATAACCCCAAAAAGGGTCTCACGCTCACACGCACATTTTCTGCTATCACCGGAGCTCGCTGCTCTTGTTATTCTTCGGATCCGAACATCCAGCTCTTCTAGGGTTAGGGTTTTGAATAATCGATCACCACCGATCACAAAGCAATGGCGATGGCTGCTCTGAGACGAGAAGGGAGGCGTTTCACCCCTTTGATCTCCCCCAATCCAATCGCCGCCGTCCGATCCTCTATCATGCCGGCCGAGTACGTTCTCTATTCGAATCCGCATTTTTTTTTATTCATTTGGTTGCATTTTGCCGTCTTATGCCTTCCGTTTGGGTGCCGAGATAGTTGAGAAAGAGAAAATTAGATAGAATGTGGATGTGAATATCATGGCCTTTTGACTGTGGTGTATTTTGTTTGTAAACAGTGAGAGCCTTAGGTATTCATTTGTTGTTGATGAATTGTGTGGGAGACTGACATTGCTAATCAACCCTTCATTTTTTGGCTTTAGATGTGGTTTTCCAAAGCGTTGAACTATGAATAACAGCAGTGATGTAATGTGTTTGGTACTTTGGTGAATCTGGCTATTTAAGAAATGAAATCAATGGCCTTAGAAAACCCATGACCATGAATGAAATGATACAATATCTCAACTCGGAATTAACAATTGAGCACTGAAAAGTGAAAACTATAGTCTGACTATTGAGTATAATACGGATTTAGTACATGTTTCGGTAGCTATATTTGCACCATGCATCCATTTATAAGTTTTCAAATATATGGGAAACTTCTGCTAATCTTATATAAAGCATGTTAACTGTCAATCATTTCCTATATATCTTGCCACTGTTTTCCGTTGCGTCTGCACTTGATATAACTAAATCATGTGGTTTTGTTGGCAGGGAGCAGGTCCCTCTGGGAGTACGCTCAATTTCAACTCAGATCGGTAAGAACCATTGTCATCAATTAGTTATTGTTTTTTACTTTTTTTGATAGACTTGTGGTTTTCATTGCTTTTTAGTTAAACATTGATAATCAATGGTAATGTAGTTTTTTGATACTTGATGCATACAGTTAGAAACCGGATGAAAAGTGTGAAGAGTATCCAAAAAATTACAAAGGCAATGAAGATGGTTGCAGCCTCAAAGCTGCGAGCAATTCAATCTAAAGCTGAAAATTCCCGTGGCCTGTGGCAGCCTTTCACAGCACTTCTTGGTGACACCCCCAGTAAGTTTACACAGGAGAGCACTATATTTGCTTAACTAGTATGTAGGCAGCTCTCTGACTCTGTTTCTGAATCTTGTTAAAGTCGTTACATCTTTGACAGCATTCCTTTCTGGCTATGATATGAAATCAACGTGACAAGTGACAAGTGCACCAATGACTCTTTTCAATTAATGTCTTAATGGATTGACTGTTACTCTTGCCAAGTCATAGCTCCTCTGGAAATCAAAATTACTCTACCCTATTTATTGATAATACCTGTGCCTTATATCTTTCGTATTTCTGTTTATTCATATTGATATTGTCTTCAGTTTTCCTAATTGTGTATTTCACTGTTGCCATGATAGGTGTCGAAGTTAAGAAGGATGTTATTGTTACCGTCTCTTCAGACAAAGGTTTATGTGGTGGAATTAACTCTACGTCAGTCAAAGTAAGCAAGGCATTGCACAAGTTGACTGCTGGTATTTCTTGGAAGCCCGGAAGCTGATTGTTAGTCTTTTGATTTCTTCCCAAGTTTTTGTGCGCATTAATGCTTGTTTCTTTTGACTGTCCCAGGTCCTGACAAAGAAACAAAATATGTGATTTTGGGGGAAAAGGCAAAAGCTCAATTGATACGTGATTCAAAGAAGGACATTGTGCTAAACATAACTGAGTTGCAGAAGAATCCCTTGAACTACTCCCAGGTAAGCATGTCCTGTTCCATGATGCTTTACCTTATTAACTGGATGAAGTAATTCTTGTCTTGTGGATGCACCTGTGCACGCTATTCAACTGACTTGGGCCTTTTAGAACTTTTGTATATAGTTTTTCTGATTGTCAAATCTCAAACTGTTTTATATACATGAGGGGGCTAGAGAGGAGCCTGTAAAAATCTGATATCAAGTCAACCTTTGATTTGCCTCGAGGCCGCTTATAAATGTTAGTTCAAATTAGTGTCATGAGTTGCATTGTCCAAGTTCCATGCATTACCTTGGATTTTTCTTAACCTCCTCAATTGGACTGAATTAAATGTTGTTCATACTTGGAATGGTTGAGAGGAAATTAACTGGGTTGTGTGTGTTAAGTCTTGCAATCTTTTTCTGTGTACTTTTTGTCCTTCAGGTATCTGTCATAGCTGATGACATTTTGAAAAATGTGGAATTTGATGCTTTGAGAGTTGTCTTCAACAAATTTCAGTCAGTCGTCTCATTTCTGCCAACTGTTTCTACCGTATTATCTCCAGAGGTTAGCTCCAACTGAAATCTGTTTCCACTGTAATCATATTTCTGGTAAGTGAATAATTGATACCAATTGTTTACACAGGTTGTGGAGAAAGAGTCTGAAGCTGGTGGAAAGCTTGGCGACCTAGACTCTTATGAGGTTGAAGGTGGCGAGACGAAGTCAGAAATTCTCCAGAATCTGACGGAGTTCCAGTTTTCTTGTGTAAGTCCATTTATATTTCATATTTTGTTGGGATTTAATCGTTGTCAGGTGCAACACGTAAGTTGTTATTTTTTCTAGTGTGAATCATTATTAAAACATAGACCTGGTTGGACAGTGCAGCTCTAATTTGCATTGATTTAGGATTCATTCTGTTGAATAAGTTGTTCGTCACAGACCTAATTTTATTTATTTTTAATTGCTGAATAGCAGTTTAAAGAGAATCCTGTTCAACTATTTACTGACAGTAATATATGATGTCCTACATCATGCAAGGACTTTGGTGTGGTTGAGCTAATCACTTTACATTACTAGAAGTTTAACATCCAAATCATTTTCTTATTTTGGTTTTGTGATGGGAGCTGAATAGCTGATACTGTATTCCCAAGGGCCAGTGATGGGTAACCTTTTCTTTCTTTTTTCCATTGTCTGTCATGGAAGCAATTCTTTGGGGTGCACAAAAGGGCGAAACACGGTCACATCTGTGGATGAACTCTTATAATTTTAACCTGTGAATTCATGCGGTAATAGTTATGTGAATTTGGTATGTTTCTAAAAAATTAATACTGTCAAGAGTGATCATCATCCTTTTTCCCCCAAATCCTTTACTGAGCAGCAATTTTCCCAGCACCTATATAGGGATTCTCATTTTGCTATCGTGATGGCCCAAAGTTTATTAGAATCCTTTTCCTCTGCAGCTCAAGTTTCTATTATTGAATATTTTCTCTTGTTATTATTCATACAAAAGAATTTCACATTTTGAACAGGTCATGTTCAACGCGGTGTTGGAGAATGCTTGCAGTGAGCAAGGAGCAAGAATGTCTGCCATGGACAGCTCAAGCAGAAATGCTGGAGAGATGCTTGATCGCCTCACACTCTCTTATAACAGGTCTATCTCTTCCTCCTTACCAACACACTTGCCTACACATACAGATATACAAGTATCCGATCACTCTAATTTTGAGTGCATTAAGAAAACTGCCCTGTTTGATCTTTTCTGGTTAATTAGATTACTTACTTTTGGTACTAGTTATTTCTTTACTATAGTTGTATTGCTTGTTTTGTTAGTTTTTAGATATTTCTTTCCTTTTTAAGGTTTAAATGACTGATCTTGGTTGTTACTGTGATTATCTGCTACAGAACTCGTCAAGCATCTATCACCACAGAATTGATTGAGATTATATCGGGAGCATCAGCACTGGAGGGCTAGTTTATTTGATGGTGACGAAATAAAAAATGTGGTTTGAAGTTTAAGAGGTTACCTCTGAGAATCATTTTGTTATTCTAATAATTACTCCAGGGTTAAATTCTGGGCACTAAAATTATACTAGCGATCGGTTACAATGATTTTTCTGGGATTTCTTTTCCTTTTTTTGGTATCAGCACTTGAGAAAATCATCTCAAGTAATTGAGGATTGTACAAATTGTATTGGTTCATTTGTGATAAGTCTCATGATAGTTGACTCAAAATGAATGCTGTGTGCGTGTGTGGTTATGTCTATGATTGCAGGACCATCTTCATTCCACCAAAAGTTCATTTTCATATTTAGTATCAATCATCTGATTAAGAGAAAGCCTTGGGTTCTTAGTACATATGACTCATGACTGATGTGAAAGAAAAAGTTTATACAACCATGTCCACTAAGAGATTTCTTTTTCTGATTAGTTTTGGTTTGTGGGAGGTTTGTGGGAGGTCGAATTGCCAATGGCCAAAGAATCTGTGTGCGAAAAAGAAAGAGACATTGTTGAAGTTAAACCGGGTGGTTTTGATTCATTTGACTTCCAATTGGTGGATTTGGTACAAAGTTCAACACAGATCGACACAAAGTTCAACTAAATGTCCAATCCTAATAATTCTCCTTGTGAAATACAAATCTTGTGGAGGTTTTGGTGGAAAATTTGGTACACATTCTCTCCAACTCTTTGGCTAAGGTTGATGCGCCACAGTAGAAAACCCCTGTTCAAGAAAACCCAAATCTTAAATTAGCATATAGCAGTGATTAATCAACAAACATTTCTTTTGTTTTGCTGAGAATTTTCTCACCAATCCTTGCTCCTTTATGTCTACATGCCAATTTTGAGAAGATGCTGAACCAGTTTGGCCGAGAAAAATGTGTTTGTACCTGCAAACATCACAAACATAATCAGCAAGGTCAAAATGCTTTCCCATATAAACCTTTCCCTCAACAATAACACAAAGACTAGTGTATAGATACCCCCAAATGCACCATACTAACCAATTGAAGTATAGAAACAAAGGGTTTATGATGGATGGTCTCTAAACCGGTCAAAGGATCCATGTTAAGCATTGAAATGCAGTACTTACCGGAGTCCGTGAGACAAAGTCGATACCATTTCTGGCATGATGCAATGCTTGTATAGCACTTATTAGAATGGAACGCGCATCACCCTCTTGATACACAGAAGTTAAGAAATTGTGCATCTCTACAACAGACTGAAGTATGATCACCACAAGTTATTAGAATGCATATTACAGAATGGTAAAACTTATTCATCAACGAACAGTTACGATGAAAGTTCAATCTTTTCAGGCTTGTACCTGCTTTTGGTTTAAGTTTGATATTTCCTTCATGATGTCTCTAAACCATTCAAAGGAGCTTTGTTCTCTTGTGATCCAAAAAAGATAGGCTTTCAATGGAGCCTTTCTTGAGCTGCATTCTCTGCAACCAGTCTGTTTCAAATATAACCATCAGAAGAATTTTTTACTAGCTACTTGAAATCAATTTTCTCAAGTGAAACACAAACCAAAAACCATACATGATCACAATGTGATGATTTTTGAGCACCATTGACAACATCTTTGAGGATGCCAATGAAAGGTGTAGCGCCTATGCCTAGACCGATTAGAACAGCGATATCATACTTGATATGGTCTTGAGAAGCAGCACCATAAGGCCCATCAATGTGTACTTTAGGGTAACTCTTAACTCCAGATAATGTTGCCTGCATAATTTCAAAAGAAAAATTGAATTGAGAAATGGAATCTAGTCTTCTCATTCATTTTTATTTCCAATATTTACCATTTTACCTCCTGGAAAAGACTGTATATTTGGTAACTCCAGTCTCCAGCAGTTCTAATATGCACACTTAGGTAGTCATCTTCTGGTCCTGAAGTTAACGAAAACGGGTGCCTGAACATGAGAAGAGAACAGAAAAAACAGTATTTACATTGCATAGCTTTAATCCTAATTAGATGAATGGTTAGAGGAAAGCAATACTCACTTACCATTCAAATGGTGAAATTTGAGGGCATTGAATGAATATGTGCATGCCACTCAGGTACTTGAAACATTCTGGTTTATGCAATTTGAGGGACAAAACTTTTCCTGGATAAATAGTTGCCTGCACAGTTAATGACACAAAAGGAAGTAGACAAACCTTTAAACTTACTCCCTTCAAATTAACAAGGATAACTATCATGGTATTGGCATATTACCTTCAACATTTCCACCTCATAAAATCCTGATCTTATGGCTCGAAATACTCTTTCTCCAGTATATAACAGAATTGGAATGGCAACGTACATCCATGTCTGCTTAAGAACATTGTCAACATTATAGCTTTCAATGAAGTTAAAAGTCCAACTACATTGGGACTAATTAAAATTCATTTCGAATTACCATATTAACCGAAAGGCTTACCGTTTTTTCAGTTACATTGTTTGCAAGGAAGAGGAACATAGAGTGAAAAATGAGCAATGCATATACAGGAATGAACAAGTGGTGTGAGTACCAAAAGGTATTGTATCCTGTGACATTCCGGACAGACTTTGGCAGTGAAGGTGACCCCCGGCGTGGCCATGTTGTTGCAAGTGAGAATGCTATGGACATTAGTATTACCATACCAATCCCTGATGCCACTTCCTTTGTGGCCAATATTTCAAAGTATGATGGTTGATGGTGCCCAAATCGGGCAGCTATTGTTTGCCGGAAGATTACACTATCGGAATCACTAATTCTTGGTAAATCACAGGCTAGGTGACAACCACCATGTAGGAAAACTCCTACTACTATCCCTCCTGCTATGAGCTATGAATAACCAAAATGTACACATCTTTGTTAGTAAAGTGATTATATGTATGTTGCATGAAACCATAACCAAAAGCTTAAAACATGTCTTGTGGAGCAAGTTTTCTACCATTAGAGGTAAGCTATGACTATGAGACACATTACCTTGTGGAAGTTGATAGTGTCGTTAAATGGAATGATCGAATTGATTGAACCGTTCCTTCGGAGCCACGTAATTGTATTACGACAAATGGGGAGGAGGATTAGAGCCATGTTGAATTTGAGGGTTTCAGCAGCACCTTTGGCAGAGGATAGGCAGTACCCCATCACTTGAAAAGCTGCTCTATGCCTATATTGTAGAAATTTCCAAGTGAACAGTGCACTACATATGATCAACCACAACAAAACTATCCATGCTCGTCGCCAATAAGATCGAAACAAAATTTCTGTTCTAGAATTCGGCTCTTGAAATGTGTCAAAATTGTGATATGGATCTTGTCTGATTGACAAGTGATTATTTGAAAAGGAGGCCTTTGATAAGCTCACTTTGAAGAGAGTCTCAAATTGGGCAAGCTGCAAGTTAGTCACAAACATTAAGAGATCAATTCATATTCTTGTTTTCTGTTTTTCGGAGAATCCATTTTTCACGATTGAATGGTACCGCGTACCTCAATATAGCCCCTTTTTTCAGTGTCAAGCAGCTCCATGACCGAAGCAGCATAGTCTTCTGCTTCCTCAGGTGTCAAAAACAACTTATTTGTAGAAGCACTTAGTATAATAGTCTGCAAATTTTGAAGTAGAACTTAAAATTATGAAGTATTTACTAGCTAAAAGTGTGCTTTTCATGACAGTATGACATAATTACCTGCTTAATATCTATCTCGGTTATTCTTCCCTCCATGGTTCTGTCACACCTGAAAGAATTACAAAAAATTAGAAAAAAAAATGTTATTGTTGCAAATATGCTATAAACAATTAAAATATATATGAAGGATTGTTACAAGTCAAAGAAAATCTTCATCCTTGAATTGAAGCAAGGGTCAGTCATACGACACCAGTAACTATGCAGTTCAGCTTTTCTTATACCGAAATTCTGATCCTTGCTTCTCCTTAGAGCCCTTAATAGCTCATTAGCAAACTCAGGAGACTGTTGCATCCCTAACAAAAGTTGGAGTGTATATTAAAAGAAGGAAAATATATCGAGCACAAAATAATCAATATTGATGAAGGAGCTAGCTAAATTTGTTTCACTTATTCATGTATGCATGCATAGCCTCATTTTGTATGGAATAAGATACAAACAGTAAAATGTAGGTTTGCTCACCTATGCACAAACCAAAATCAGACCATTTTAGAACCGGTTCAATTTGGCATTGGGCGAAGGCAAGCCGGTCAAACCGGCCCTCTACATCCTTCCACCCCATCCCACCATTGGAAGTGAGGTCAATAAATCTTAGCCATTCAATATCTGATGCCTCCCCCTGGTTCATAGCTTGCAGCGGTTCGGTTTTATCCGATTCAGTCCAAAGAAAGCAGCATAATGTTATAATTATTCAAGATGATGAAGAAGAATGTTGAGCCTCCATTGATAATGGGTACCAAAAACAGCTACTTGGTGATCAAGTTTTCATGGGAAGAAAGAAATGAGCTAGGTTTGTGATCGATGGGGGTACTTGATGGGTTTTCTTGCTGAAAAAAATAATGCATTTTTTAATTACCATGAAGGAGAAGAGAGTGGTATAGCAATCTGTTTTCTTTGAGAGGTACGATAATTAAGCAAGAGAGGTTTTGTTCTTTTCTTGGAATTGGGTGGGAAAATGAAGCAGGAAGCTAAGAGAGGAAATGTAAAAATTAGGAACAGAGAGGATGCAGGTAGATTAGGTAGCTAGCTAAGCTAAGCTTGTAGAAAAGATACTTGTAGAAATGGAAAGGTTGTGATGATATTATAAGAGGTTATATCAAACTTTTCTCAACAGCTAAAACCAAATAAAGCTCACAGCCTCACACCTTGACATGTCTCACCATGCAAGAAAGATATATATTAATTAGGAGAAGAATAATTGGTTATTTATACAATTTCCGTGGACAAACGAAAAAGGGTGTGGAGATCAGTATATATATATAGTTAAAATGTTGTGCACCCAACGTCAACTTTTGCTGCAAAGCTATGTAAATAAATTTAAGGCAATTGATAGAGAATTCGATCTATCTCTTGCAGAACAGAAGCAACGTATATTCAAACCTCAACAAATTAACCAAACCAAATCAAATCTGCCAAGTTTTGTTCAGAAATCACATCAAGCCTAATATTGATAAGGTGATGAAAAGGGTCATGTAATAATATTGGTTTAGAGTAGTCTGTGCTTTAGCTAATTCCTACATATATAAATCATGCTAGTGAAAACTTAATATATGGAATATTGTTTTGTTCCAAATATCAACCATTTTTTGCATAATCAATTTTAAGTTTATCCTAATATCTTACAGTTTTGATTTTAAATAATCAATTGTTTTCTTAGAGTCATCAATTGTCAACCCGACACGACCATCATTCCATCAACTCGAAATACTACAAGTATCGTGTGATTCGTGTCGTGCCGGTTTAAAGCATGCGGGTTTCGATCGGATTCACGGTTGCCAACCAAACAGGCGAGTGGTCCACGGCCAATCACAAATGGGTCGAACCTTCTATCTAGGAAACGTTAATAAGAGTTAGGTACTAGGTTAGGTAAAGGAGCAAGGGACAAAGCTTGGGTCGGGCTGACCCGTTAACCTCTTTTCTTTTTTGGGTAAATGTTACAAATGACCCGGGTGGGGATGTCAACATTACGGGGTGAAAAGTTATATCCCCAGGGTTGATAATGATCAATAGGTCAAAATGTATTTAAGCAAAATTTTCATCAATAAAATAGATCAAAAATTAAATAAAATAATAAATACTGAAAAAGTGTTTTAATTAAAATGATAAATTTATCCTAGAATCCCTCCAGAATTAAGTGAATTGCGAAAAGTAGGACCAATATGAAATTTGCAAAAAAATTCTTTTTTGGGCTGAACCCGTTAACCTCGTTGGCAAATTCCGTTGATGAAGGTTAATTAACCAAGTATTCGGGTAGATTTGCTGGTAGATTCCAGTTAGATTCCTTTACCAGATTACCTTTCATTTTTATTTTTTTTTTTTGGCTAATTCCTTTACCAGTTTACCAAACATAAAAGAGGAGGGAGAGAGCTCCAGAAAAAATGAAAAGCCCAGAAGAAAGAAACAGGTAGCTAGATCTGAGAAGAAGCCAAGGCAGAGACTCTAATATACACTGGTAAACTTGCATTTCAATCTTCCTTTTTCTATTTTCCTTTTAAAGTTTTTATCTTTTGGCTTTTCATCTGAAACTTTTCCTTCATACGCATATAAATTGGAGATTGATAATGTCATTTTGCTCTCTGTTTGCTAAAATGTAAGGAAAAAGTTTTATAAACTATAAGTTGGGTCTTGTTTCATGTATAAATATGTTAACTTTCTAGCTTCCAATGAAATTTTCGTTTATTAAGTTGTAATATACACGTTTATGCATGTATGTACAGGTCTGTAAGCTTTTATTTTGCCGAGGATTTAGTAAATTTAAGGTCTTTAGCACTTCGTTCTCTTAATTTGTGGGTATGTAGAATTGGGTGGTTGTGTTTTGTAAGATTACGAAGCAACTTCGTTAAGGTGTTGGAGCATTTGTGATATGTTGGAGGAACTTTTTCTTCTGATTATGATTTTTGATTTTTGATTTTTTTGGAAACAGATATTGATGGAAGGGTTGGTGAATTCGTCAAGAATTACTTCCATTCGGACTCATTTTAGGCAAAAGAATCTTGCTTTTGTTCCTACATCTTCAGTGCAATTTACCAAAAGTTTGTATAGAAATAGAAATCAAGTTGGGATGGAACATCACCACAAATCACTCAGCCCAATTGCCGCTTCTATTCAACCAGTAGAAGCCTCCCCATCAAGCCGCTTTGGCAACATGCTACCTTCTAAAGGTAATTTGATTGATCGAATCTGATCTAGTGTTTGCCTCTGTGGTTTAAAGTTGGTTTTAGAAAGTGATGGTGTCAGCGTGACGTTAGGATGGTATTTTGATTCACTGGAGCTGAAAACTTAGCTTTGTAAAATAGATGTATATATATTTGGTAGAGAATGTGGACTATTGTTTGCTGAGTCATTGCACGAGTTCGTGCTTAAATAATAAAGATAAGTGATGAAACTTTCAGGACCATATGGCCTTGGTTGATGTTTGATATTTTAATGTTTATAGAGGTTCTTGACTTATGGAGAAATGCTGATGCGGTGTGCTTTGATGTGGATAGCACGGTTTGCGTGGATGAGGGCATTGATGAACTTGCAGAATTTTGTGGAGCTGGAAAGGCTGTTGCAGAATGGACTTCTAGGTTGGAGTCAGCTATTAAAATTGCCTCATTTGTTTTTTATTGTAGAATTTTGGTCTCTGATTGCAGTTCTTATTCTATCCAGGGCAATGAGTGGTTCAGTACCTTTTGAGGAGGCTTTGGCTGCCAGATTATCTTTGTTCAATCCATCCCTATCTCAAGTACAAGATTATCTTGAGAAGAGGCCTGCAAGGTAGGAGGCTCCTGTAAATTATCTCGTTTTGAGGAGTGCTTTTTGGGTCTTAATAAATTTTGAATGATTTTTGTTTTTAAAGAATTTGATTACACAAGAAAGTTTTCCAATATTCCCAAAAGACGAAACTGAGATATTTAGATGAGACCATATAAGAGTGTAGAGTGACCTGAGTGTTATTAATTTAAAACCTGAAATATACTTTTCCTTCAGCTCTTCTGGGACTGGCTGCTTTAGAGCATAAACACTCATCATTTGGTTATGTAGATTTCATATATGCTATTATACTTGGCATGTATTGTTTTAGGCTATCCATTTTGTTGCTTCTCCCGTCCGTTTTGTTATGTTTTAATACTGTCAGCTTGAAATCTTGTCCACTTGTTTGTACTTCATAATTTCATCTCTAAATACATTATGCATAGAGCAAATGCTCAGGTTTCTCCAAAGGGAAGACATATAAATAGCAGCACTTAGAGGGAAGGGGAAACAGAGAGTTAACTGTTCAGGAATTCTGATGCCTCAGGGCAAAATCTTTTGTGCACTATTGCAAGCAAAGCCATTGAGCAAAGTTCATTTTTATAATGCTGGAATTCCAAAATATAGTGTTCTATACTGTTAAGCCAAAATAATGACTTCCCATTTTCTTCCATACTTACCTCAAACGACATTGGTGAAAGGATAGAAAAGATATGATGACCAAAAAGTTTCTCAATCTAATCTTCGTTTACATTCTTATGTAGGATTTCTCCTGGCATATCCGAGTTAGTCAAGAAGCTGAAGGCTAATGGAACTACGGTTTACCTGGTCTCTGGAGGCTTCCGTCAAATGATAAAAGTAGGCTGCTGAATAGTTCCTTAGTCCATTTATTATATTGCTACTTTGTTGATCTCATTCATCACTTGTCCGTAGAAGATTATAATTACTTAGTAAAAGATAAATAGAATCACTTGCAATAAGTTCAACATCATGATATTGTAGAGTGTTATAGGTCAAATCTGACCACCCCCCCCCCCCCCCCCCCCCAAAAAAAAAAAAAAACTATAGGTCTTGGTTTTGGGCCTAACATTGTTTATATATGGGACTCAGCATGAGCTACCGATCTGGGATCTCATATGTGACACAGAGCATTAACTTATTATGGAGAATAAATTGAAAATTCAATATCCTCCTTATATTGTCGTTACTAACTGAGTAACTTCTTCTACAGCCTGTTGCATCAATTCTTGGGATACCCCTGGAAAACGTGTTTGCCAATCAACTGCTGTTTGGAAGTAATGGAGAGTTTGTGGGCTTTGACGAAAATGAGCCCACTTCAAGGAGTGGAGGAAAAGCCACTGCAGTGCAACGGATTAGGAAGGTTGGTCTATCGCCTTTTGTTTGAGGTTTAGTTGCCAAGTATCTTGGTGGTAAGCTTATTAAACTGGTTTTTCAGGCTCATAATTACAAGGAATTAGTCATGATTGGGGATGGTGCGACTGATCTTGAGGTAAGTAAATCACTCAAGCGTCCAAACTGCTATCTGACAACAAATATTGCTTTGTGTTTTCTGTGTCTTACGTACTAGCATCTAGTCTTGTACAGAGAACTAAATGATGATCATGCTCAACGGTCCTTGATTGAAACATTAAGAATCCTTTCTCCTTAATCTGATAATAGACTCATTCAGTATTCGGAGGAAAAAGAAAGGAAGAGCAAAGAATGAGGATTGTTTCATGCATTATCTTTCCTTTATTTTGATAATGGTGAATGATCTGTCGATTGAAGTTAACTGTGCAAGGATGGTTGGCTAAATGAGTCGAGTCATGTTTGCGTGATTAATGTTATATATTTTCATTAAACTTACACATGAAGTTCTCTATTCAATATTTCTTCTCACTGTTTCCAGGCACGTCAACCTGGAGGTGCTGACTTGTTCATTTGCTACGCTGGTGTTCAACTTCGGGAGGCTGTTGCAGCAAAGGCTGATTGGCTTGTCTTTAATTTCGAAGAGTTGATAAGTTCCTTGGAATAGCCTCTACTCTTTTGAGCCTTATTGATTCTCTATTATGTTCTATTGTTTCTCTATCAGGCTGCCCGCACTGCTGCATTACATACTTAGATCAGTCCTATTTCTACTAGGAGTGAGAGAGCATTGGGTCATTCTTAGTATGCTGTACTTGTGAATTGTCACTCACGATTAATGTGAGACATATTGTAGCAGATACTAGTTTGAAAGCTTGTATCCTATGAATCTAAGATTGAAACCTATACCCTGAAATCCTGATCGATTTCTGCAGACTTTAATTTCAGCTTTCGCAAAACTAATGGAAATGTTCAGATATGACTACCACCGGGACTTTAATTTCTTATCAATCAAAAGTTGCTGTTTGGCCAACTCATTGAATTGGTCTGGTTCTCATTCATCCAAAGAAAACAGAGAATAAATGAAACTAAAATATCACTATCATCCTTTGTTTTCTTTATTCAGACCAAAAATTCCCTTCTTTTCTTTATATAGTATGCGAGGAGTGTGAAATGAATGGCTTATAATTAAAGACAACATTGACAGTTATCAGTATCACTATCATCAAAATTCAACTGCAATGTTTATATCTAAGAAAACTGAAAAGCTTGCTATATTATAATGTGAAGCCCTTTTTTTTTTGTCAAAGAATGTGAAGCACTTTTAGTGGGTGGGGGTGTTTAGGGGTCCAATATCCATGTGGGTTGCTTGGTCCTATCCCAGCCTCCAGGTCATTAATTAAGGACCAAGTCTCCCTCAACTTTTATGTCTAGGGTCCTCTCTCCTTTTCACATGAAGAAGGGTAAGAACTTAGAAGATTACATAAGGATGTGAAACTTGAAGGAAAATGACAATCCGATTATGATGAACTGCCATGTTATCTTAATAAAGGTGGGTGAAGCTGAAGAAGGTGGTTGTTGCTTCTTTTCATTTCTGTTGATGTTGGAATGATGAAATGAATTACTGTATACCCGTTTTTTTTGTTGGGGCGATTATATCGAAGAGTCACCATACAAAAGCCAACCCATTTCTTTCAAAGAACAACGTACTACCTACTGTGAAAAGGATGTAAGAAATCCAAAAGCCAAATAGAAATAAGAAAAATGAAAACAAAAAAATCCTCAAGGACAAGTAATGGTGAAATAAATACAAACGGTCAACTTACTAAGTTAAGAATAAATAAGTGTGTGTATTATGTGACGCATAGGAAGAAAAGAATTGATTTTTTTTTTCATCAAATGTTTCCGGAGGTACAGAATGATTTTATTTTCTTCAAAATTATAAAATGTATGAAAACATTGTACAAGGAGGAAAAGATAGAAGAAAGACTGAAAAAGACTGGTAAATTATATTTTTCGCTATTTCTTAAATATTTTGTCAGAATAACGATATTTCTTTTTTTGTTAAAAAAAAAACCGTCGTTTACCAAATGTAAGAACTTGTGGGTTGTATCGGAGCCAATAGCCATCATCCCTGAAGATAACAGAGCAGCGGGTGCTATTCAGTTCTTCAAGATTCAGCAAAATCGTTTTGCAATTCAAACGTAAGTCTCTTCTCTTTTCTTATTTTATTTCAGAGCACCGAGCCATTTTCACATTCTTGCTGATGGTGATTAGTTTACTGATGGGTTTTGGTGGGCTTTTTGTTTGCGTGAAATGAGTTTTCTGAGTGATGGGTTTCAGTATTTGTAGGTTGCTATGAAGTGGGTAGAGTTTAGATTATTGGGCACTCCTTGAAAGTGGTTATTGTTTCCTATATGTTGTCGAACTTGGTTGGTTTCTTCTGTGAATTGAGGAATTTAGCTCTACCATTGTTTTTCTTTTCCTGCAGAAAATTGAAGGTTTCCTTTTCAGTTGTTGGGATTTGGATATTGATGCCGGTTTACTGTTTTGTTCTTCTCCGGAAGTAGTATCTTCCAGCTTTTGATGCTGAGAATTGACAGCTAAAGTTCTGTTTTTGATGAACTGGGCACTGGATTTTCATTCAAGTTTTCACTTTTTCGTAATCAAATGTTGCTCTGAACCTACAAAGAGCGTTTGAATCATTGGTCCAAACGTTTTCTTTCCCCCAAATTTGGCTTCATGGAAGTTCTGGGTTATGGTTTGCTGATATTGAGAATTGAAAGTAAGAGAAGAGTGTGTGTGGTGGTATCCAGTTAGTGTTTCTTTTTCAGTAGGGAGAGCAGATATGGATTTGTGGGTTGTTGCAGCAGCTGCCGGTGCTGGATATTTGACCAAGTATTGGCAGAAACTTTCAAAGGATAGGGATAACTTGTTACATTTTTCTTTTGGGGATGCAAATCTTGAGAAATCTGAGTCCCCAAGCCGTCCCTTCCACAGACACGAAGATAGAAAACCAGTTTTGGGTGAGAGACTTTCAGATATCAACCTATGGGGAAGTGTTTCTGCAACAGAAGTGGCTTCTACTAGCGGGTATGATGGTGAGAAGCTGGGAAGCAATGTACTTTCTCTATCAAATATATCACCAGTATACCCAGCAAACGAAAATGAGAATGGAGATGAAAGTAGGCATAGTAATGATCTTAATGACAATACTGGTGTCCTGTTACCTAAATCTTCCAATGGAGAAATGGGTATTTTTCATATTCCTCTGAGGAACAAAAGCTCTTTCAGAACTGAACATTCATATGGGCATATTGTTAAGCACCTAAATTCCTTAGAAAGTTGTCTGATGGCTCAATTATATAAAGAGCGTGCTGAAACATGTGTGCGTACCCTTCCATCACCATCCACTCCAAGTATGAGGCCATTGATTGTGAGCGATGGAAGCCGAATAATTAGCAGAGCAAATGGTGATCATTTCAGTGCTCAGATTGGAATCGAGGAAAATAAGCTGCATAAGGAAGACCATTTAGAAACAAAGGAAAATGCCTCTGGAATTCCTCCACTACCAAAACTTGGTTATCTGGATCTCCCGAAGAAGATGAAAATTGAGACGGGAAAGGGGCAGAGCAGTTCCAGTCATATGGCCAGCGGAAAACACTTGCATTTTGAAGGTGGTACTCTTCTCCTATTCTTGGGGTAACTTACTTCAGGTTTAAATCAATACTATCCTGATTTTAGCTTATCTAACTACACAGAAGCTACTATATATATAAATATGTGAACCATCAAATAATCAAAATGCTAGCTCTCGCAATCTTTATTACTTATCTAATACTTAATTTTAATTTTCTAGCTACTTGAATGGTCTTTCTCTCACTGTATCACAGTTCATGGCCTAACGCTTTTACCTTCATCAGGTTCACCAGATGGAGTAGTTCTACTCTGTCTTGGGATTTCTATTGGCGTAATATCTTCTATCATTGCAAATAAAGAGGAAGTTGACAAGTTGAAAGATGTATTGAAGCAGACCGAGAGCTTGGTTGACGATCTACAGGAGGAACTTGAAATGAAAGATTCAGTAATGGTGAAAGAGCTAGCTAATGAGAATTATGGGTCACAGGATACTTCTGACAATTCGGTTTTTAACAGGGCCCTAAATCTTTTTTCTCCTGAACAGAATATGGACAAGTATTATGGTAGAGATTCATATGAGCAGAAAGCTGAGGAGAGTTCAGAGTCGATGAGTAAAATAGAGGCAGAGCTTGAAGCTGAACTTGAGAGGTTGGGGCTAAACATGAATACTTCTACTTTGGAGGGAAGGTTAACTGATCTTGATGAGGTACAAAGTCTATGTTTATCATTGCATTTTTAAGTTTAAGAGGCACCAACTTTTTTTTATTGGGTTCAACTTAGCTGTATAAATAGACATTTGGCTCTTTTCCTAATAGTCAAAAAATTTTGTGCACTGAAACTTTATCTGTGAAATCCTCCACTTTAGTTGGAACATGAAACTACTGGGGAAAAAAAAAACAGGAATTTTTGTTCTGTTTTTACTGAATATGAATGTTACTATTGGCTTGGAATTAAGATATTTGATTGTTACATTTGATATATATATATATATATGGTAAAGTAATAAGCTTTTCTCCTTGTTTTTTTTTTCTTCTCAATTCTGATAGCATATCTTTTGCAGAACATGAATTGTAATTTCATAGGACCTGCACATGTCTTCTATAACTTTTATAGTTTTTTGGCAAATGTGGAAATATCCTCGAATTCTTGTTAGCAGTAACAGAGTTAAATTTCTGCAGCTTGACCCAGACTTGAGGGCAGATTTTGCTCAAGGAGAATTGAGAGCTGAAATGGTTGGAGGGCATACTGTTGCCCAACCCAAGTCAAATGAAAATGCAAGCAGCACCTCTACTGCTCATCACTGTGGAAACTATGCAGTTTCTCCTAGAGAGCTTAGCTTGCGACTGCATGAACTTATACAATCAAGACTGGAGGAACGTATCCAGGAGCTTGAGGCAGCGCTACAAAGCAGCCAGAGGGAGGTCCGAGTTGTGGAATTTGAGCATAAAGAGAGTTTGAGTGATTTCTCAAACAGTTATGTGCAGTCCACAATCCAAGAAAGTACTAATTCTAAAGTACAAAGCCAAACCATCATAGAACCTCTAGTCATGAATTTAGCAGGGGAAGCTCTAGATGCGTACAATGAGGCTTACGATGAGTTGATGAAGCTAAGTGAGTCGGAAGAGGAGGATTCACCCTGCCAAGTTTTTGAAACATTCAGGGATCAAATCCCCAGTCAAAGTTATGGTGTAAATGGTTCCATTGGACATTTTGCTGTCGAGGAAGAGAAATGGTTAGGGGATGAGCACATTTCCAGGGTTGAGTGTTCAAATAATAGGTGTGTAAGTGAGGAGGAGAATAGCGATTCTGATGAAGAGATGGAGAAACAACTGATAAAGCAGATTGTGGAGAAGACCAAGAAAGGTTCTCCCGTTGTCTTGAATGCACAGAAGTGGTTGTTTTCGATGAATGAGATTAAGAGTTGAATTGTAACCAAATTAAGTTTTGCAAAAGTGTATAGACTATACAAAATGTAGAAAAGGTTAGGGATTCCTTCTTGATTTTACAGCTTAACAAATCTGCCATCCATTCCTTCTAACATCGTCGGTTTCCTGATGAGACTAGACTACTAGTGTTTAAGCTTGAAGATTGAAACGGCAAAGAGACAGATCGCAAATAGAATTCAGATTTTTAATAAGAATGCACGTGGCAGTGCATAATTGGCTATTTGGCCGGTCCTACTAATGGCTACGAAATTAAGTATGCTCTCGCCGACAATAATCTTCACACAACCGCATTTACAATTATAACCAAAAGAGTACAGAGTTTTCATCTAGTGCAAGCTTAGCTACTTTACCCACAAAATGCACCATTATCCATTTAACTTATTTACAAAGTGCACAAAGCAGGGATTAAGGTAATCCGGAATCAAAGAACAAAGCAGGACCTTAAGGCTACAAGTTACCAAAGGACTAATCCCAATCAGCATCAAAGAACCCTGCATCCTTCATCTCAGAGTAATATGCATTATCCAGAAGAAATTGTTCCTCCTGTAAACAATGATAATTTTAAATGATTATCGCCTTCCCATAATCTGTTGAAAACAAGAAAATATTGTTTAACAATCATCACCTGGAAAAAATCTGCCAGAAATGTTACATATAGAAAAGGAAGATACAGAGAGTGGTAGCATATATCTGTCAAATTGTACAACCTGCAAGATATACATAATTCAAAGTTTTAATTGCAAGATAATGATAATAACCTTGTCCTTATTCAAATTTTCAACCAAGTTTCAATTACCAAATGCCAAAACCAGCCCCAATTCCTGCAAGCCCACAAGCAAACAGAGCCACAGCACCAAATACAAACATTACGACAATGTAATTGTAGAATGCTGGTCTGGCTGCAAACATGAGAACAGAACTACATGTTAAATTGGTCAAACTTTTAAACAAAAGCAGAGACGAAAAACCCTGAAATGCACTCACGCGGAAGCTTTTCTCTCCATTTGGAGAAATGCACAAACAATATGAAGCCATAGACTGCAGTAAGCAATAATTTGTGGATGAACCATAAGCCCCACTTCACTCTTGTACCTCCAACACCAACAATGAAGAGAGGGACCCCAAACCCAAATACATAGATTGCCTGAAAACAAACAAGGCTTATATTAAACCCTTAGATGTAGAAAATGGTTTGCGTACCAGTACAAGGGTGGAAGACAGAATATACAATTGTTTTTTATGGGAATGGAATAAGAAACTCGAAGATAATAAAATAAGAATGGCCAAAGAAACACAAATAATACATACACTGTATAGGACTGTGTGTTAGGCTGTATATCTTCCATTACAATTTTACATACGCAAATGGTATTGGCAGAAAATAACTGTCAAGATTGTCAAGTATTTACACTTCAATGTCATGCTAAACACACTCAACGATTGAAAAGTATTTTTGCAACAGAAATTAGTATGGAATAAGGCCTAGTATGTTTAAATAGATGATCTGATTCACTAATAATCCACTCAACGATACTATCTACGAGTGGAAACTGGAACAGAGGAGACCCCACATGATGGAACCACTGAAATCAAAATGGCATATGTAATGATTAAGCTGAAACCACAATATGCAGAAACAGTTCTTATATGGAACAAGTAATGAATCACAAAGAGGTAACAGTGGATTGTATGAATTTACCAGAAGAAGAAAAAGCTAATACCTTGAGCAGTAAGTCCACAGTAACAATGATCCCTGAGACAAGGAATGTCTGAGCTAAAGCTTCCACCCCACTTGTGTAATTGTCCTGGAGTAGAAAAGCCACCAAACTAATCTCCAAGCACATTATTGCAGAAGCAGTGAACAAGGACAAGAGATTCCAAGCAACCGCCTTTCCAGCAGAGCATTGCCAACCCTGTAACGAAGCTAAAACATCAAACCCCCAAAATTCACAGAGAATGTAAAATCCCTAAAACCCTAAAAT
This sequence comes from Rubus idaeus, assembly GCA_030142095.1. Taxonomy (NCBI): domain Eukaryota; kingdom Viridiplantae; phylum Streptophyta; class Magnoliopsida; order Rosales; family Rosaceae; genus Rubus; species Rubus idaeus. The sequence goes on along the minus strand of CM057969.1, from coordinate 2,083,552 downwards.
GTGAAAGCAGGGACCTGAAGAGAGCACCAGGCGAGGTTGAGAAGGGTGGCGACCCACACAAGGGCATAATAGGAAATCATGATATAAGACCTGCCGTTGGAGAGCTTCTCGAGGTTCTTCTTTGCGTGAACCGCCAAGTAAACCAAGAAAAAAACGGAAGGCACCACCAAAACGGCGTCGTACCAGAGCCCATGGCAGTCTGACTGGCCGGCGACGGAAAAGCTCCGATCTTCACCGCCGACTGCGGCGGGAAGGCTTGGGATCGGCGCGTTGACCGAGGCGTTCAAGTATTCCAGAACATTTGTTGCCATAGCTCTGGGCCACTGGCGTAGGAGATTGCATTTGCCAAGAGAAAAACCCCTCTATTTGGAGTTGGACTCCTTCACTTTGGATTATTTGATCAGATATATATATATATATACAGTCCCCTTCACGCGACGTATGATCAAAAATCAAAACTTTGCATCTCATTGTGAGTTTGAAATATATCAAACTTTAGTCTATATTAACAAATTATATCACTTTCGTCCAGGATCATTTTGAATCAAAAAAATTCCGAAAATCGGAGGACAACAATTGGATTTGAGCCATTTGATTATCACATCCATTGTTTCAACCTTATCGGAAGGCAGAGAATTTTACGATTAAAGTTCGGTCACCATAAGTTTTCTATAAATTCGACCAATTCTAGCCGAATCGAGCACCAATAAAAGTTACTCCTCTCATCCTTACGAACATTTTGGCATAGGTTTTGAACCAATAAATCCTAAACGATGATACGATTATGATGACTTCGGGGACGATATAATATCATTTCAAGGTCGGGATGAAAGATGTTCGCAAGTTATACGTTCGGGGACGTAAAGCTTATAATTATCACTATATATCATATATATTTTTTTTTTTGCTAAATCACAAACCACCAATACGATGTCGCATTATCAACTATCAAGTATCAACTGATTTTTGTTGTTGTTACGGTAAATCACCCAAGAAGTCCGAAATCCGAAGTGGATAAATTTGGGCCTTGTTTTTGCGGCTAACAAATTTGGGCCTTGTGGGTGGGCGGGTTGAGATCACACTTCAAAGTTAGTGGGATCAGATCCAAAAGGTTTTAGTAAACCAATGGTTTATTTGTTCTGTTGAGAATAATATAATACAATTGTGTGGCGTAGTGATTGTGATCCGGTTTTACTGTGCATTGGTTTTCTTTTGCAATAAGTGAGCATCATACTATACTTTCCAAGCACTCTTTTAGGTATTTTGATCATGATGAATCAAATATAAAAGAAAGAAAATGGAACAAGAACGTTTTGATGTAAAATACAGGGACGCCAAACTGGCTATACATAATAACCACCATACATAACGTAGAACTTAAGAGCTAATTAATCAAGATGATGAAGCTTTATAAGCATGTGAGGCCAGCCTTGTGCGCGGGTGCACCATTAACGGTGCAGCTCGTTGTAGAGTGAGGCCATATGCTTCGTCCATGTTTAACTTCTCAGTCGTGAGCCCATCAGGCAAGGCCCAATCAAACGCATGGACCAATGTTGCAGTCATTAAATGGACCATACGCAAGCCCAAGCTCATCCCAGCACATATTCTTCGCCCAGCACCAAACGGGATGACTTCAAAATCATTGCCTCTAATATCCACGTTGGGCTTTTCGCCGCCCGGTAGGAACCTTTCGGGCCTGAACTCAAGCGGATCGGCCCATTCATCCGGGTCACGCGATATGGCCCATACATTGACCAGGAGAGTGGACCCTTTTGGAATGTGGTATCCGTTGATTTCACAACTTTCGGCCGCCATGCGGGGCAACGAGAGAGGAGTGGACGGGTGGAGCCGGAACGTTTCCTTGACGACGGCCTGGAGGTAGGCGAGGTTGGGTAGGTCCGATTCAGTTACGAGCCGGTCCCGGCCCACGAATTTGTCCAGCTCTTTTTGGACTCGGGCTAGCATTTGTGGGTGTCGAATGAGTTCAGCTAAAGCCCATTCCACCGTGCTGGATGACGTATCTGTACCAGCCGTGAACATGTTCTGCATTGCACATAAAATATATAGAATAGAATGGGTCATCAAATGTGTTCATGGTAGGTAAAACGTGACCCATGAGGGGTTAGAGTTTATGACAGGTGAGGCCGTGAGGGGGTCCTATATATGAACTATGTCCATGTAACTAAGAGATCTGATCAATCAAGTAACTGAGCAAAGAGTCACATCAATCAAGTAACTGAGCAAAGAGTCACATCAATCAAGCAATAGTCACGTTACACTTTTCATAATTACTCTAAAGTGAAAAGTGAAAATGGCATATATTTTTGTCAAGTGAGAGAAAGAGGAGGTACGTACCAAAAGCAACGCCTTAATTTCAGTGTCGGTGAGTTTGGCTCCTTCACCGTCGGCGTCTTCCTTGAGCGAGAGCAAAGTGGTCAACATGTCAACGTGCTGGTCCGCTCTCCCACTACTCATCTTCTTCTTGTGATCTTCGACAATGGAGGTCAAGAAGTCGTCGAATCTCTTGTGCAGCCTCTTCATCTTCGATGCCACGCCTTGCAAGTCAAGCCACTCGAGGGAGGGGATAAAGTCACCGATGTTGAACACTCCTGCCAACACCATCATCTCCACCACCATCGATTTGAACTCGTCCGCCTTCTGGTCGTCGCCTCCATTCCCGTCACCGAACACCCTCCGCCCTACCATCACCCGCCCTAGGGCGTTCACCGTACACAGATTCAGCAGTTGCGCCAAGTTCACTACCTTTGACCCTGCGTTTGCCAACGCATGCGCTAGCACAGCTACCTCCTCCTATATTTTATTTTGCATTGCATACATATTAATTAATGAAAAATATTCCAATTATTATTTTTTCAATTCGATCAACAACACTTCAGCAAAAGAAAAGTCAAAGTATATGAGGTCAAATTTTTCTTAAAAATAGGTTTTGATAAGTGAAAATCCCTAATGCCTTACCCTGTACGTTAAGTAATTTATTACTCTAATCGGTACTTTAATCAATAATAAATATTTTACTCTTCTGTTCAGACAAAAATAGTCAGTAATATTATTTTATTTAATGCATGAAACCCGAAGAACGCGGTGGCTTCGATAGAGTTTGAGTTTTATACGCAGCTTTATCATGTTTACCTGGCGGACATGTTTAAGACCATCCAAGGCCTTGGCGGAAAACAAGTGGACGGAGCTGATCTTCCGGAACATGCGCCAACGCGGACCGTAGGGCGCGAAAACGAGGTCCTGGTAGTTATAAGCAAGGTGCTTGGCGCCGGAGTTGGGCGGCCGGCTGGAGAAGTTGGCGTCATGAGTTTTCAAGAACTGGGCTGCCACGGATGCTGATGCCGCCACGACTACGTCCACGTAGCCAAGGCGGAGGTGCATGAGCGGCCCATGTTTTTGGGCCAAGTCCGCCAGGGAGTGGTGCGGGAAGGGGCCCAAGTGAGGCAGGTTCCCGACCACAGGCCATGGTTTCGGGCCCGGAGGGAGAGGGAGCGAGTGACGCTGGCTTTTGCCGGAGAAAAGTAGCCGGAACAAAAACACGGCGAAGAGTACTGTGATGAACACTATGAGAAACATGGCTTTTCAATTCTTCTTTCTTTTTGTCACACTTCAATCTTAGTCGATATATTTATATATGTGTGTGTGTGTAGAAGTACTGTGTATAGATCAATAGATGGGAATTGGGAAGTAGGCTGTGCGGAGATAGTAGGTTACAACGTGAGTTCTGTTAGATGGGTTAGGTTGGGTATATATATATTTCTTTTCTATAAGTGAATGGTGGATAAACATATTTGAAGGGCAGATATCCCATGAAAAGTTGTACACAATTGGTAATACATGTGAAGAAAAGGAAAATATTTAAAATAATAGGTTTTTGACTGTTCCTTTTTGACTTGTATGATTGTATCGGGATGATGAATAGAAGCTTTGCAAAATATCAAAATATGAGTGTGATTTGTGAAAGAAATGTTATGTGGAGGAAATTTCGACTCTTGGCCTGGCCTCTTTCATTCATTGCGTTATTAACTTATTATAGCTAGCTTTTTTGGCCTTTTGCTTGTGAGGGTAAAAAGTATATATTAACCTACACTTATTTTGTTTTTAGTGGTAAATTAGCCTTCATTTTCTTCATCAATTTCTTTTTCTTTTTCTTTTTTTGTTGAAACCTAATGATAGGAGGGGCATTCCCACTACAAGACAATTGTAAATTTAATTCTAATGCTAGTTTAGTAAGCTATGTGTCGCAAAATTCAAATCACATCAATTTATTCGAATGACAAATTACAAGCTGCCTTAAATTTAGGAGTCAGCATTTAATTACCAAGAAACAATATAAAGTAGACTAGTAGTATTAATTAGTACGTCCGTAGGTAGTTGGGCAGTAGTAGGTACATAATCACATTAATTAGTACTAGTAGACTTAGTGGTACCAATTTAACACTATTAATTCCATAAAACTCTCTAATTTGGGTGTGTGAGTCAGTATAGTAGTTAGGTAGGTTCAATTCTATCAAATTTTTTTAATTAAAAATAATATTATTATCATAAAATGGTACTTGAACTTATTTTCTATTATCGATGGTATAAAAACTTCAATTTTGATCACAACCAGTAATTCTTCGATTTTATCTTAAATGGTATTTATCACAAACTTTTGTTAATAATTTGTCCAAAACTGACATGTATGTAGCACATGGCCAATTTTCAAAGGTAATTTGACGAAAATACCTCATTTCAATAATTTGGTTTATTAAAAAATTTAAATAATGTTTTGACAACTAAATTTGTTAATAAAAATAAATCAATTAAAAACTGAAATAAAAATGCAATCTTGCCACCATGTTTTTTTTTTCTGGGATAACCAAGGTTTTTGTCTAAATGATTTTTTCTTTTCTTTTTCTATAATTTTATTTATAATTGAAGTTGAAATTTTTTTTTAACAGTCCATAATCAAAATATAAGTTTTTTTATTTCTTTTTTGTTATTTTTGAATTTTATTACAAATAATACCTAAATTAAATAAATAAATGAGTAATTTTATGCCAAAGTAATACCTAAATTATCTATACTGCTATACACATATCAGTTTTGGAAGGAAGCTTAGCGGAAGTTTACAACAGGTACAATTATAAAGAGTTCAGGTACCGATAGAAAATGAATTTGAAATTCAAATATCATATACCATTTATAATAGGGAAATTATCATAAATGGTACCTGAACTTTACTTTTGATCACAACTAGTACCCGAACTTTTCGTTTTCATCTTAAATGGTACTTGCCGTTATAATTCGTTAACTTTTCCGTCAATTTTTTTTTTTTACATTTTTCTTTCAATTTTTTTTTGTAACCTTTTTCCGTCATTTTTTTCCCTCCCCCCCAACCCCCTCGTAACCTCTCCTCTTCGCCAAGCCGTGTCGGGGAGCTTCTCCTCTAGAACACCGCCGAGCCCGTGCGCAGCCCGGGCATCGAGGGCTGGATCGGTGGCATGGCAAAGCTGGGCACTTTGATGATGGCAACGGTTTGGGCATGTGGGTGCACACACGATCGGAGTAGAGAGATGCGACGGCGGGGAACATGGACTAGGATCTACGGCGGCGTGAGAGAGGGACGGGTCGGAGAAGCGGTGGAGTGACACCGTGGATGAGAGAGAACGCGAGGAGAAGGAAGAGACACGGGCTCATGGCTCGAGTTCCGCTAGGCGAGGCCCCCCCGCATAGCTCGGCGAAGAGGAGAGGTTACGCGGGGGTTGGGGAAGAAAAAAAATGACGGAAAAATGTTTGAAGAAAAATGTAAAAAAAAAAATGAAAGAAAAATGTAAAAAAAAAATGACGGAAAAGTTAACGAATTATAACGGCGTCGTATCATTTAAGATGAAAACGAAAAGTTCGGTACTAGTTGTGATCAAAAGTAAAGTTCGGTACCATCCATATAATAAAGGTAAAGTTCGAGTACCATTTGTGATAATTTCCCTTTATAATAATAACCTTAAAAAAAAAAAAAAAAAAGAATTGCAATTGGGAAAGTCAAGTAGTGGCAGGGACGGAGACACAAACTTTGATTATGTAAATCAAATCATTACACTTGAACCATTATTCAGTACAGTTGATTAGCTGCAAGCAAAAGCAATTCTCACTAGAGAACTGCACAAACAAACTTTGACACTTCAAACCAGAATTCAAAAAGCCCGAAATTCAAACAGAGAAGGAAACTTTTACTCATCCATGTCGTGGTCCTCATCCATTTCCTCAATCTTCATCTTCTTCACTGCCTGGTGAGCATCGGTCGACCTTGGCTCCTTGGAAAGATGGATCAACACATCAGACTTCTGACCGGTGACAGCATTAACAAGCCCTCCGTTATTCTCAACCCGATAAACCAACTCACTTCCATTAAGTCCTGCATCTATATACACAGTAGAGTTCTCATCTATCTCTTCTCGAATCAGCATTCTTGATAACTCTGTCACCACTTTCTTCTCAAGCCATCTTCTGATAGGTCTAGCACCATAAACCTGAAAAAAAAAATGATGAGACATTTAGTATTTCAATGTAGATGCAGAGCAAAGTAGATGTTAGATTTGCCGATTATAGTTCAGAACAAAGTACTAACCGGATCATAACTCTCATCCAGAATATAATCCAATGCTTCATCAGTCACTGCCAAAGCAATACCCCTCTCAGCAAGTCGGACAGCAACGTCCTTCATTTGTAACCTCGCCACCTTCCTCAGTTGGTCACGGGAAAGAGGGTCGAAAACAACTATCTCATCAAGCCGATTCAGCAACTCGGGCCTAAAGTGCTTTCTCACCTGTCCAGTAAAATATTAGATTAACTTTGCATTAACAAAAACAAAAAACAAAAAACTCTAAATATCATAAACAGTTGAAATACCTCTTGCATAACTAGATCACGAGCAACTTGCATTGTACACTTGCCAGTTAAACCAGATAGGAGATGCTCCGCCCCAAGGTTCGAAGTCATAATAATCACTGTATTCCTAAAGTCAACTGTACGACCTTGGCCATCAGTTAACCTTCCATCATCTAAAACTTGCAGGAGCGTATTGAAAACTGTAGTGTGAGCTTTCTCCACTTCATCAAACAATATAACACTATAAGGCCTCCGCCTCACAGCCTCTGTGAGTTGTCCACCTTCTTCATGACCAACATATCTGTGAAAAAAAATTAGAGCAGTCAGATTCTATCGTACTGAATCAAGAGAATTAAGGCAAGAATGATGGGATGACAAGGCATTTGAACTTACCCAGGAGGAGCACCAATCAAACGTGCAACAGAATGTTGCTCCATATACTCGGACATGTCTATTCGAACAATTAGTTTTTCGTCATCAAAAAGTTGCTCAGCAAGAGCCTTCGCAAGCTCAGTTTTACCAACACCTGTTGGACCCAAGAAAAGGAATGATCCAGTTGGTTGTTCTTGTCTTCCTAACCCAGCTCTCGATCTCAATACAGCTTCTGCAACAGCATCAACTGCCTGGTTTTGACCGACTACTCTCTTATGCAATCTCTCACCAAGTCCAATTAACCTCTCTTTGTCATTCTGGCCAAGCCTTGTAACTGGTATGCCGGTCCAACGGCTTACGACCTCTGCAATATGTTCTGGCCCAACAGTTTCAGTCAACATCAAGTTCTCATCAGTGCTTCCTTCAAGCTGAGCAATAGCAGATTCCACTTCCTGAATAGCCCCATAACGCAAATCAGCAGCCCTGGCTAGATCATATCTTCTTTCAGCCTCTGCTAAAGCAAATAAGAGCTCTTCACGCTTTTTCTTAAGCCTTCGAATCTCATCAGTCCTTTCCTTCTCTTTTCTATACTTCATCATCAGGGGCTGAAGCTTGTCTCTCAAGTCATCAAGCTCTTTCCGGACCTAAAATTAAAACTTTAGAACCACCATACGGACACTAGAAACAAAAAAAAAAATAGATTCATGCAAGTATTTCTAATAACACATCGGAGATGCAGCACTTACTTCAACAAGACGAGCTTTGCTAGCTTTATCCTTTTCTTTCTCAAGTGCATGAAGCTCAACTTCCAGCTGCACTCTCCTTCTTTCAAGTTTATCAATTTCTTCAGGTTGACTGTCAAGCTGGACCCTCACATTTGCACAGGCTTCATCAACTAGATCAATTGCCTTGTCAGGTAGATGGCGCCCTATAAAATAAAAGGAAAGAAAACAAAAATTCAGTATCAAGAATTCAAGATTATCAAACAGCACTACAATGTCATATGAAACAAGTCTTTAACTATATCGAGTTGCTGCAAGTCATACCTGTGATGTATCGACTTGAAAGCTGTGCAGCCACAACTAAAGCTCTATCCAGAATTCGAACACCATGGTGACCTTCATATCTCTCTTTCAAACCTCGAAGGATGCTAACCGTGTCTGGAACACTAGGTTCAGCCACATAAACCTGTTGGAACCTTCGCTCAAATGCAGCATCTTTCTCCACATATTTCCTGTACTCTTCAAGAGTCGTTGCACCAATGCACCGGAGCTGACCTCTTGCGAGCATTGGCTTGAAAAGGTTCGCAGCATCCATAGAACCCTCTGTTCTACCGGCACCGAGAACAAGGTGAATTTCATCGATGAACAGAATCACCTTCCCTTCAGCCTCTTCCACTTCTTTCAAGACAGCCTTCAACCTTTCTTCAAATTCTCCTCTATATTTTGCGCCCGCCACCAGAGCACCCATATCTAATGCGATAAGCCTCACATCAGCTAGATTACTCGGGACATCCCCTCTTACTATCCTCTGAGCCAAACCTTCAACTACAGCTGTTTTTCCGACTCCTGGCTCTCCAATCAGTACTGGGTTATTCTTCGTTCTCCTCGAGAGAATCCGAACCACCCTCCTTATCTCCTCATCTCTACCGATCACTGGGTCAAGCTTCCCGGCGACCTCAACAAGGTCTCGCCCATAGGTCTTCAATGCCTGGAAATTTGTGTCCCCGGAGGCACTCTCAACCTTTTTTCCCTCTTTACCACGAAGCTTTTTGACTTCCGATTTCACCTTTGCTGTGGCAATGCCAGCTTCTTTCAGCAAGTCCCCAATCTGGGAATCCTCAAGAAGGCCAAGAATCAATTGATCAACAGCCAAGTGTGTATCCCCTTGTTCTTTCTGTGTCGCTTGCGCTCTCCGAATGGCTTTAATGAGAGTAGTGCTGGCTGGTACCTGCTCTGGGGGAGGCGACTGAGACGGAAGTTTCTTTAGAGCCTGATTGAGTACTCTCTCCACAGACTTTGGAGACTCTTCACTGCCACTAGCATTGGCAATTGCCTGTCTAAAAATGCCAGCAGGGTCCGAAATCAATGAGGCAGCAAGATGGAGCGGCGTGAGCTGCACATGGCCAGCATCCACTGCCAGTTCATGAGCCCCAGCAAGAGACTCATTGGTCTTGTGGGTGAACTTGTCAGGATTCATCTCCTTAAACTTTCAATACCTGAAAAACACTAATAGCACACACCCATAAGCAAACCCCCAATCATAATTTGCCTAAATATCCAAAGCAACATTTACAATTCAATTTTTCTCCTTCAATAGCATATTTCTTCATGAGGCTATCAAGTAATACATTTCACAAAGCTAAAATGCAAAAAATGATGCATAAACGTGACTGTTTTCTCATGGTTGCTCTACATTTATCTAAGGAAGAATGCATTGAATCTGTATGGCTAAAGACAAACCCAAATGAAAATTTGCCTTGTACATATAGAGTAACATGCCTTTACGATTCTTCAATAGCCAAATAGTAAGCCCATCAAGAATAAATTGACTATTTTCTCAGGGTTACTGTACATTTAGCCAGGGATGAATACATTGTCCTTGTTCTGGCTAAAGGCTAAAGGGAAACTAAAAAATTCAACCTTCAATTCAATTTAACAGTCATTGTAGCAAAACCCAAAAATTCAACCTTCTCTTCTAGTTCTAGTTCTAAAGAAAACTCAAGCATAATCACAACACGCACTAAAAAACCATACCACAAAAAAAAAAAAAAAAGCAATCAAACGAGACATTAAAAACCCACCCACTGATAGAGAGACAGAGTAGAAAAAGAGAATCACGTACCTTGTAAGCTGAAGCCTGAAGCCGACGATTGAACTTGAACTTGTTTGATAATGGTGCGAGTAATCGAGAATTGGTGACTGTGTTTTTGCTTTGCGAAACAGAGTCGAGTCGTTCCTGATTCTTACGAAAATGGACAGTCGGAAGGTTTTAAGGAGAGACATCAAGCTGACACGTAAGCGCCTCGAAAGTACTAGACAGTCTAGACGAAGCAGGAAGCTCCGGGATTTTTCCGTCTTTTCATTCTCCTGCGTTTCCTTGTGGGTTTTTCGTAATTTCAATACTGGTTTCTTTTATGGCCCATCAATCACTTTCCCGTTTTCGATTTGGTTGGTGGAACACCTGGAAGCCTAGAAGCTACTGGAGTCTGGATGATCCGACGGTTGAAGCAAAGAACATTCTAGACGATCAGCGTCAAATCGGAATCTTTATCCTCTCGATGTGGTTTCATCTCATGTTCTTTTTATTACACAACTGTTTGTCCAATGTCAATTAGTTGAACTTGAACTCAAAACTCCACACTTACGAAAAAGAGACTTATATCGACCAAAGTCACCGGTAAATCTAGTTTCATGTTATAAGTCGCACTTAATCCAAAAAACCGTAACCATGCTGCAAATCATTTGGTCATCTAAGCATTCTGACAGCCCTGTGAAGCTTTCTGCATTAGGAACCATTACAGATTGTAAAATGCTCATGCACTTTTTCTTTGAGACGGATGGGAGAAGAAAACAACTTTCTCATGAACCAATTTTGTTATCAAGTGTCCACAATTCAAGGGGTAAAATAGATGACAGATGTACCAAATTCACATCCTTTCCCATATAACAAACTACTTGTTCGTTTATATACAAAAGACTGCATAAATGAGTTGTAATGACACAGCGGACATCTGGAAAAAATGGACATCATGACCACCTAGAAGATTTGGTATTTAGGTTCGTCTCCTTTTCAGTCCCAGGATGAAGGCAGGGTGGCCAAATTTTCTGCAAAACAATGCAAGATAATTGTAATTTCAGACAAATAAACTAGACGTATCCGATCAATTACGTACGAAACAAAACTGATTAATATCTAGTAGTTTATAGTAGTACTGTATAAACAACCATGAGTAGAAAAAAAAAATAACAGTAAAAAGTACTTATAGAGATAGAAATGAGTATCATTCCCAATATAAAGATGGTTCAAATTACAGAGCCAGACTAATATCACTGAAAAAATATTGCAGGAGTAATACTCACATGAACTCATCCAAATGAAGCATACTACTCCTCATCACTGTCATAAACTACTGCCATTCTACGATGTGTTGTGGATTTCCTAGGAGGAGAGTCTTCATCTGACTCAATTTCCTTGCGCTTGAGACCATGTCCAGAGCCCTTAACTTTTTGCTTAGGCCCCTACAAATATATCAAAGGAATAGGATTAAAAATACAATGTGATCATAAATGCAGAATATTACAAGAAAATAAAGGAAATTAAAGGATAAAAAATTCATTAATTCCATCAATGATTTCTACATTGGAGTCTCTTTGCGTCATATAACCAAAAGCAGTAACCTAACGACCTGTTACCAACTTACCATACAACCCGGATCCATTTACCAAAATAATTGTAGGAGCCCATATAGATATGCAGCTCATTTAAGTAACTTAAGGCAATAGCACAACATAAGTGAACAAGTGCAGCACAAGAATCTTAACATACAAAGTATATTAACAGAGAAGATATTGTGCACATATTTTAAGAGCAAGTAGATGCAATAGAAAACTGAATTTAACTTGCTCTCAAGACTGACTGTTAAGTTTCTCAACAGAAGCTATGTGATACAGATGAAGGGCAATTTAAGTTTCAAGAGAGAGAGCTATATGATGTAAAGAACAAATTTCCAAATCAGAAGCCAAAATTATGGACTGTGAAAGATCAAACTTCATGTTGCCATATAACTTGATAGAACAAAACCCGGAACCACTGAAATAAATCGTACGACATATTTTTATTCAAAAGAAATGAACCATACCTCAGCCTCCTCCTCTGATGCCTCATTTACTTCTGCCTCTTCGTGTTCTTCGTAATCATCTTCTTCCTCGTCTTCATACTCCAGCTCTGGATCTGTGGCCCTCTTACGTGGAGGAGACCTCTCATCTTCTTCCCCATCAGTTTCATATTCAGACTCACCTCTCTCACTATCAGATAGATCCACCTGATGCCGAGCAGATCTAGCAGTTGGCAAGGATGACTTGCGAGGGAAGTCTTTAGGTCCCTGTGACTAAATTCCCAACGGAAAAGGTTTAGCAGAATAGATATATTACAAGAAGAAGAAAAAAATGTAAAGACCCAGTTAAAGGACCTTCTTAGCATTCATAATGCGTTTCTCTGCTCGAGCTTCTTCCTCCTCAATATGGCGGCGAGAACGACGAGACTCGTAATAATCTTGTTCATCATCCTGAACAAAGTGATCAACTAAGAGACCTAATTCGGGTCTGAAACTCTGAATAGATAGGTTTATAAGCAAAAAAAATCCAGTACACGTGATAGGCACTGATTATAGGGTCTTCCACATGCACCAAAAGAATTAAAAATATATATTTGTACCCTAAACCCTAAATATTTGCGGTCTTCAAATGTCATAAAGTGAAAAGCTACAGTCTAATAATGGTGTTGTAAAGGAACAGAAAACCTTGAAGATGAAGAGGGCACTATGATAAGAACATACCTCATCAAGAGCATCTTCCAAGAAACCAGGTGAAAGTTGGCGCCTCCTGTCAACAGTGGGTGTATATTTTCGATTCACCTTCTCCCTCTTCCGATTAAGAAGTAAATTAGCTCTGATTGTTTGACTTTCAGCCTACAACACCAAACAAAACATCAATATAAATGTTCCACAACACTAAATACCAAACACACACAACTAGCCAAACAAATTACCCTTTCTTTCTCCTCCTTTTCTCTCTCAGGATCGATGTCAGTAACACAGTTCTTAACCTTGTACACTTTTTTATGTCGAGAATCAACCAGAGCAGTCAACAGTCGATGTGAATTTGAGGCCAAGGAAGATGGCATAAACCTCATCTTCTTCATAACCCTTCCTTGTGATTGGAGAATTCCCTGCAAGTACAATGCAAAGGGTATTCAGGAACAAGTTCTCTGCAAAGACCAATTTTTTCTAAAACAGAATATAACAACTTCTTAGCAGACGGTTCAAAAATTTCTTCAACCTTTTTGCAGCTTTTCCAGATTTATGATGGAAACTGAGTTCATCAAAAATATATTGATGAATCACACAAGGATATTTGGACTTTTACCTTTTCGTGCCTGAGAAATAGGTGTGCTTGATCATGTTGTGCATCTTGCACGGATATATCTAAAACTTCATTCCCAATTAATAATTGCAAACTCCCATCAGACCATCTCACAAAGCGTGCATTGCTTTCATACTACAAACACAGGAATAATCAAACAATAAGGACATGATAGTATGACTAATAATAAACATGAAACTTGTAAAACGTCTGGCACATTATGTGATGAATATTTTCTTTTTCTGTGAAGAAAGGAGAGGTTTTATTACGAAAAATAAAATAAAAAAGGTGGATAAGGAATCCACAGACAAAGAGAGAGACCCTGCACAATCTTGGAGATTAACAAGGAATAAACCCTAAACACACAGGCAAAACAAGCCTCATGTCTCTTTATCGAAGCATATAGAGCAGACCAAAACTTGCAGTGATGAAGAATCAACTTTTGGTTCAAGCTGAAACAGGGAATTCTGAAGACCCAACTAACATTTTGCAAATGGAAACAAAGGACAAAAAGAAATAACGTTCACCGACTGAAATTCAAGCTACATATATGCAAGCATACGTTGTGACACATGTAAATAAGTGTGCAGAAAATATATCATAAGCATACATGAAGTGTATCCGCAAAGATCAATGTGCATGTATAGCAGATTCGAATAATCACTTACAGATGCTCTGCCATCTGAATTTCTAGCTTTTCTCCAGCGTACAATATTGTTTTCCAAACGTATACGTTTCTTAGATCCTGATTCATCTGTCACAAATGTGTCTTCCTCCACATATGTCTTTGGATCAAACGGTTTGGGGTCAATGCCCATGATATTTGAAACTTTGATCATGTTCATCTACAAAAGGAAATATTTCAATAATACAAAGTTCCACCATGTCAAGATATTAAAATGTTCATGACTTCTCTTTTCTCAAGAAAATGAATAACATACTCCAAAGGGAAATGTAATAGCAATCAAATATTCATGAAATGGAAAATGAAGAAGCAAAGGATAACTGGAGGGCACAAATAATAAATCATTTGTTAACATTTTGCTCATATCATTCTTGGAAAATTGAGGTACACACTAGACCAGCCAAAGGTATGCAGCCTAGATGCCTTTACAAGGTAGCCATATCCATACACTACATTGATACTTCTTAGACACTCTCCATTACATAACCATTAGTTCATTTATGTATTCACAAATATAATAAACAAAACACTACATCATTCTCATAACAGATTATGACAAAACAATTATACCCAAGTATGCCTAAATGTATATCCACATACCCCATTGTATCATCCACTTATTTGAAGAATAACAACGCTGTATCCATATCCAAAATTCTGAGGCTTTTGAAAATAAATGGTGCAGCACAAACCTTTATACTTTCCTTAATCACAGACTCAAAAAACTTCCTTTCCAAATATGCAGCTTAAGAGTCAACAACTAAAAAGTTTGCTGAGTGTTTTAGGACCAAAATAGTGCCATATCCCCACATAATTAATACATTCTAGAGTTCTAGACGCCAACTTTTATTTAACGTATGCAAATTAGATTATTATTTAAATTCAAAACTGACTTGGTTTTGTTATTATTAATATGATAAGCAATCCTAAATTACACCACCATCAAGATATATAGTCTAACACAAAATAGATAACATCCATTAAATGTGGTATTATAACCTGATAAAGCAAACGTACTTGTATATTAAAAAGTAATTCCACCATTTATAATCAAAATTCAAACCTTTTCAGGATGAGCAGGAGGTGGACGCAATGGAATCTCTAGCTCTAATGGGGGGCCAACAGGTCTCTCCCTAGGTTTGACCTCAACATTTTCCTCTTCTGACTCATATCTAGCATCTTCATCCCGAATTGCATCCTCTATTCTTGGACTCTTGTCATAGCTCCCTTCCTCTTCCATGGGGGATCTCTGAGGCAGCAAAATCCTCATATCATTACAAATGTAAATTTAAGTATACAGCCTTCGGAATTTCATACTCACATTTGAATCATGCTCCATGTCATTCCGATGACCATAACCTGTTCGCTCTTCTTCTTCTTCTTCTTCATCAGAGTCACCAAATACATCAAGAACAGCAGAATGCGCGATACGAGTCTGGTCTTTTTCCTCCGCAGGCGATCTACTGTTAACAATTAAAATTCCCCTTCCATCAAACTAACTAGCTGCTTGCTCTAAACAAGTGTACATAGAAGAATCCTACAGTAATTTCTTATTTCTTTTCTGGATACAAGAATAACAGAGTGATTGATGAAAAAGAGCCGCGATAAGACATAAGAGAAGAAACAGTGTTGCTTCAGATATGCTTCTTCAAATGCACTAAACACACACACACACACACGCACACACATGTGTGTGTGTGTGTGTGTGTGTGTGTGTGTGTGAGAGAGAGAGAGAGAGAGAGAGAGAGATTTAGTGATTTACCTTGGACTTCTAGCCTGATTAACCTCATCGTCTTCATTGTCAGGGTAATGGTTTTCCTCAGACCTCTCAGATCCACTTTCAATCGCATTTCGTCTCCGGCTTGTTAACTCTTCTTTTTCATCAGTGTCTGTATTTCCTTCACTTTCTTCTCTTTGGATTTCTACTTCTTGGGATTCCCTTTCCCCCTCACTTTCTCCTGGATCAGGATCAGCATCACGCTGCTCACCTTCACTCTCTACTTCCGCCTCTCCCTGGCCCTCTACTTCACCTTCACCCTCAGGCTCCAGCCCTCCTCCTTCATCCTGAAAACCAAACCATCATGAGTCATGACGACTGATTGCTTTAAGACTACGAAATTGCTCGGAACATCTCAACACTAAGTTCTACATAATTTTATGTTGCGACTATCCGTGGATTGATAAGTCGATGTGGTAAGACTAATAACATGTAACTCCTGCATGTCCCAGCTTACAAGTTTGGTTCAGCTTGAGAAAGCAACGGAGAAAATAAATTGGCTACGCAATAAATATATACGTGCATCAACCATTTTGCTTGAAAAACTAGGCAACCACTAATTTCTTAAAAAGTTCTACAGCCCACCTGTTACTCTTCATATCTAATCCGCAACCCTAAAAGCAACAGTAATATATCCTGAAGACAAATTCTTCTACTCAAGACATCTACATTAATACAAAACTCTAACCTTGCTTAAGCTAAGATTAGCAGAAGACGAGTAAGGTTCTCAGAACCTGAAGCCTATCATGGAAACGGCAGTGTTTAAAATCGAACCCTAAGCATTCCAAATTATAAATTGGCGAGGAAGAGAGAAAATTGGAGAATCGTACAGAGGCGTAGTTTGGCTGGGGATTGGACTCGTGCTCGGAGTCGACCTCTTCCTCTTCTTCAGATTGATCGCCGAAGAGGTTTTGCATCATCTGGTGCCTCTTCTCTTCCCCCATCTCTCTGTGCGTGCTCTGCTCGGAGCTCTCTGGGATTTACTTGGCCGCGGATCTGGCTCGGCTCTGCAACCTGGTGATTTTCTTCGCTTTCTCTACCTGCTGCGTTTAACTCAATTTTTCTAATTCTTAGGTCTTTCTTTTTCTGTGGCCGATAATAGTGTTTTTTTTTTCTTCAAAAAAAAAAAAAAACCCTTTTTCGAATATACTAAATTTTACGTATTCAATTTGGAGTCTATAAGATTTTTTTTTTTTAAAAATTAAAAGTTAAAAAACCCATTTTTCATTTAGGGATTTTTACAAGAGATTTTGAATATACTAAAGGGTTTTTTTACATGTACGATTATTCAATTTACATGATTTATAATTATAGATGAATCTTTAAGGCCTATATATTTAAGTTGGTAACTAGATGCAAGATATAAAAATATATATACATATATATGCATATGTATATGTATGTAAGGGTTAACGGTTGGTTTGTTTGTATTTTTAAAGGGGGGGTTGTTTTTAATTTTAAAAAGTCCTCTTATGTTTATATTGCTTGATATGTTGATTTTGATCTTGGCCATTAAAAATTGCAGCTTCAATTTCTCTTGCTTTGGGTTGGGGTATGAGTTTTTAGAATACGAAGGGAACACATTTGTTCAAATCAATCTTGAATTAATATTGGATTAATTTGAGATATGGTTTCATATAGGTACAATCAAAAAATGATGGCATAAACTTTTTTTGTTGTAGATCAAGTGTTGAAGAAAATAGACGATGGAAAAGAAAAAAAAATGTGATGAATTGTTGATTGACTTGATTAAAAAAAATTAGATGGACTTCTTAAAATCCAAATAAATACTGTTAATTCAATCCATTAAACTCAATCAAACTCCATATGGAATTAGTATAATCCATAGATTTAGAAAATTCATGGATTATAAAAACTCAAACACAATCTTTTAAAATCTGAATTGAATACACCCCCCTTACTCTTTACTGTTTAAACTTTTTTCATATATATATATATTTAAGTTGGTAACTAAATGCAAAAACTCTAGCCCAATCATAGTGACTTTGGTGTATACATAAGCCCAAGTAAATTTCAAAGGTTTAACACATTAAAGCGAATCATGGGTTCGAGCGAGTGGTAACGATGACGTCTTCCCGAGTCGCTTATGTCAAAACAACGATAATCCTCAATTGTCGAGCATTTTCTTAAGTGTTGGACATCTTATATATGGCAACGGTGTGGGTATTACCGTGACATTTTGGACCTCCATCGTTCACAATGGATCGGTTTTGTGAGGTGGGCTTTGCCTATTGATCGATCGATGAAGATGTGTTTGCCCTGTTCTTTGATTGCATGCTAACCTTAATTTCGTCTAGTTGGGCAACATATATTTGGATCATCTCATAACCTAACTTATCTCCTAACCTATCTAATTTTTTAATTTCAGTCATTTATTCAAAATTTTAAAGGTCAACATTAATCTACCTCAACACAATGAGTATTAAATACTCAAAATTGTATTTTTCAACACATGGTTATTACTCATTGTGTTGAGGTATATTATTGTTGACATTTACGATTTTGAATGGATGACTATTAAAAGCTTAAATAGATTATGATATAAGTTATGTTAGGAGAGGATCCGGATCATAGTGACTAGAGTTGTGGGCTTTACCGGACAATAGAGGGTGGGCACTTGGGCTTGGGCTTATTTGTTATGTTGTTTGCACCTGGGGGAGGCCTTACACCCATTATGCTATTTGTTATATAACTCAAGGGAGTATTTCAGAAGAATTTTTATTGAGCATCTGTAGCCTACTTTGTGGCAAACTACCTTCTTACGGTCTACGTAATATTATGTGCCACAATTAAGTGTCTTAGTCAACATTTTGTGAATGAAGGCTCTAGTGATGGTGCAGAGTTTTCAAAAATTTAACCATAACCCATGTTTTGACTCTATTAATATAAATTAATTATATTTTGGCATTGTTCTCGTTTTGGTTGTTGAATATGATATTACTTCCCTAAAATTAGAGTTCGTAATAGTTTTATTATATTATGAACAACTATTTTATTTAGTTTTTTGGAATCAACATCAAAACCACCAAACATTGCGCTAACGAGCCAACAATGTCGCTACTAATCAAAATACAACCACCCCGATGACGCAACAAACCGCCATCACCTACACCAAAAATTAATCCAAGAACTGGGAATCACCCAAGGAAAACACCCTTCCACGCAAAACACGCCACAAGCTCCAACCAAACCCCATTTCACGGGGAAGAGAAACGAAGGTAACTTATAACTAGATCCGCTTGGCTACCAAGGGGGACACGATTACAATGACACCAATGCAACTATAACCAACAAAGCATCATACTCTCTTCAGTTGAAGCAGAGAACATAAACACCAAAATGTAAGCGAAGTATTTTGATATGTTTTTCGTATCATCTATGAAAATATATTTAAAAATATTTTGAAAATATGTTTTGTACATTTCCAAATTACTAAAAAGTACTTGTATTTTTGAACCGAAAACGTTTTTATGCGGGTTGAAAAACTTGGAGGGAATTCTTTTTTTGTTTAGATTTTGAAAGGTTTCAGTAAAAAAGTAAATTTATAATAATAATAAGATTTGATAAAAAGAAAAGCCACGTGGCGAAATTTAATTGTAGGAACACCTGCCCCTACCCCCACCAACAACTATTTTCACAAACCCGACGGCCGAGGCGGCATCCAAAACGCACCCTTTTCCCACCCCAGCTTCGGATCCAAGCCACCCTGCTTCGACACCCGAACCTTAGCCTCGTTCCGAGCCTCAGATTTGTTCCTCAGTTCGTTGAAAATTTCGCACTATTTCGATCACTTTCTCTTTCTATCTCCCTGCTATCTGAGCTCAAAGACACCCATTTCTCTCTCTCCGATTCGAACCCCTAACGCTCCGGTCTATGACAGACTCAGAGGATCAGTTTCAAGCTTTAACGGGGGCCACCTCTCGGCGTCACTGTGAGTTTACACTCCCTTTTTTCTCTCAATGAAACCCTAATTTTCTATCCACAGGAACCATTTCTGATGGAAATGCAAATCTGCGCTTGGGTTTTGGCACTTTATAGCTGGGCAGCTCTGTCACAGCTTCTAGAGCTATAATTGTGGTGCTTTGTTTTCGATCTTATGTGTTTTAGCTGTAAATGCGGGTTTAGCATTTGTTAAATGGACGAGAAATGGAAAGAATTTACAGCTGATAGTCCTAACACTAGTTAGTTATTCTATTTCTTAGGCATACTTAGTTCAGTGTGGTTTGATGGGTGTTCTGTTCTAAATTAGGATAAATTGAATGCTCAAAGTTTCTTTCTTTTACCCTTCTTTTGCTTTTCAATGCATTGGTAGCCAATTGGAGCAAAAGGTTACTATGTCAGATTTGGGCCGGGTTCTTGAATTGCACATATTTGCTTTCCTCCTGTTTGATTTAGTATGGAGGTAATGGTTACCTCCTCTCAGACTTTTTTTCGGGTACTGCACTCAAGAGTGCAGTGAACCCTGTTCACTATATATTCCTTCTTTGCTTCTATGAAAATTGCTGTGGTGCAGATCTTTTTGAATTTAGTGTGTTTTTATTTGATGCCTTAAATATGTTTCCATTTGAATGGATGCACCTTCCTGGTTATTACACATAGGCTAATATTGTTGCTTGATGGTTCTCCTTTCTCTTGTTAGTATATAATTGTAAACATTCTCCCACCATTGAGTTTACCTGAGAAATTGTGAACTTTATTGTGCTGTGTGGCTTGTCGAAATAGCTAATCTTGATAGGAGTGTAATGTAATGATAGGACCTTATGAAACATGTCATAGAGCTGAGTTTCCTCAATAATGAATACAAATGAGCATGATAAAGAAGATACTGAAAAATGTCCATATAAGCCAAGGCACCTGTTTGTACAGAATGCTGTCAGAACAAAACTTGTACGCATAGCCAATTTTTTAAGAATGTGGAATTGTGTTTAAAGTTGTATATTCATGTATTTTGTATCAATTAGTTTGGGAAAGAGAATGTTATGATAACAAAGGTAGTCTGACTTGTGGTGGTTGCAAGGTACAGTTTCAAAAAACTATTCATCAGTGATACCTAATGGTTATTGTGTTTTTTGTTTTATCTTTCATTTATTTATTAGTGCTAGGATATTGGAGGATAAAGTGTTCTTGGTTTGGAACAGATAGCTGGTTTATGTAATGTGAAAAATCAATAGGATATGTGAAACATAATATATGGTTTTATTGCACAGCGCTTCTGCCCCTTTCCGGCCATGAGTTCCCATATGACATGACATAAGCGCGCTTGCGTGGGCTGGGCAAATCCTTACATAAACTTGGCAGTGCTTTTGTGAACCAAGAATGATAGCCTGACTTGATCCTAAAGCTTTTTTGGTGCTAATATTACAATTTGTTGTTTATGTCGTGGGCACTAAGATAGGATGGATTGTTAGGGCATACAGTGCAGTCTTTGGAGCTCCTGGTTACTCATGGATGAAAATGTAAATCACGGCACAGAGGAGAGTATAGTAACTGTTTTTTGTTGACGCACTGATAGTTTCACAGAATGACTTTTTCAAAACTACAAATATATGGATGTTTAGTAAGAATTGAAGAAAGTATGTACAAGTTTTTGTTAGGTAGTCGATTCCGTGACATCTTGTAAATGGAAATTTAACAATATTAAAACAGAGAAGGTTAAGATGGCAACTTGAATACTCGAGTAGTTTTTGTTTATTTCTTAATTTAGCCTATTATAGTAAAAGCTACCGCTGCCCTCAAAAAAGAATAGGGTGCCGTCTCTCCCTATCTATTGACAATCATGGATGATTGGAATACTAAAGTCTTGGATGATTGGAATACTAAAGTACCTTCTAAGTTACAATTAATAGCTCGAATTTATTCTTGTACATATAATGTTATATAGGACTAATGCTGGTTTATTATCTATCTCTAGTGTGTCATGTATGAAGAGGTTCCCAGAGGACTTATCAACTTTGCGTTCATTGTCATATTGCTCTGAGGTTGTTGCACAACCTTTTTTAAGTGGCAAGATTAGGCTGAGATAGTCCTTCTGACTGTGCTGTTTTAAAAGAGAATATGGTGCCTTTGTGGGACATGTGTCTGTATTTGATAGTTATTCTGTTCATTGGTTGTATTTCTGTGCACTGCGTTTGTATTGTTTGGGTGATCCCTCAGCTGATGGTTCACTGGGTTTGTAAATAAGTCTTCCATTATTAAATACTGTTTTAATACCAAAAAACATGATGGCCTTTTAAATGCAGCAAAAATGATGAACTGACCTTTTAAACTGGGATGACATTCAGACTGTTATATCAAATTTGTATAAAACAAATTACTCTTGTATCAAATTAATCTCTGCAATAAGAGTAGCCAAATTATGCCAAATAAGTTTTTCACTTGGTTCTATTATTTGATAGAATATAATCTTAGCTGGGCTATGATTGGATTTGTGGCTGTGTCTGAACTCTGAAGCCACCTCTTATCTTAGGATTCTGAAATGAACTTGATATTCCTTTTATATAAAGACTCTTTGTTGATAATAGGTCCTATTGTGCATGTTTAACCATAATTTAGTTGGATTTAGAGGTGCTATCATATGCCATAAGCATTTGTTGAAGACAGCTATGTCATCTGAGTTTGTTGTTTTCCTCTATAGAAGAAAGCTTTTGGAAAATATCTTTCAGTTACTGGATCAACATAAAAAATGTGGATAACAGGAATCACCATGATGGTTGTATCTGATAGCTGTCATTCTGCTTTTAATGTATGTATGACCTACTTGGTATATGCCTAATGCCCTCACATGGTTGTATTCAGGTTAAGTTATTTGAACTGAGACCATGGCAGTTGGAGTGACTCTAAAATTTATTGGAACAAGGTCTGAATGTGATTCTTTTTGATAGAATTTTATGTGTGGTCTTCTGGAATCACAAGAATATTGAAGCTCTGAACTCTCTTCATATTTTCGTCAGGTAGTTTTTTTTTCTCAAAAGAACTTTAGCTGCTGCAAATTTGTGGCTGGATTATCTATGCCTGGAAACGAAGTTGGAGACAGGGTCCACAATTTCTTTGGCCAAGAGAACTTGTCACAGGGTCAGCATCATCCGCAGGCCGTTGACGGGAACTGGCCCGGTCTAAGTAACAATCTGTGGGTTGGGAACCAGAGACAAGTTGGTTCTCCTGTTAATTCAAGTTTAAAGAATTACAATGTACAACAAGGTATTAATAACTTTAACTCTTGACTAGTTTATTTCTTTCCATTTTCCTTTTTTTTTATTGGGGTGGGTCCTAGCCTTTCTTCTGAATTCAAATAAGAATTTTTATTATGTTGTTCGAGGTGCCATTATGTGCTTCTAAATATCTCTATTCCTTTTAGTAGCAGATTCTGAGAGAGGGCATGGGAGTCAGTCTTTGCATGTGCCTCATGGTTTGCATTTTATGCAATCAAATTTGAGGCCTGAGTTTGGCAGAGTTCAGTCTCAAAGTCAACAGCCAACTGTGAATGGCTATGTGCATGGGCATCAGATGTTCCAGACAAGGCAGAATGAAGCTAATTTTTTGGGAGTGGATACAGAGTCCGATAAGCAAAATTTAACATCTAGAGGCTTGTCTACACCTGAATCACGAGGAAGTGGTCCCGAACATAATAAAAAGAATTCAGCCAGATTGGAAACTTCAGAATCTCCTGTAGGTTTTGATTTTTTTGGTGGTCAACAGCAAATAAGTGGTCAGCATCTCAGCATGATGCAGTCTTTGCCAAGGCAGCAACCACGTATTAGTGACATGCAGCTACAAAGGTTCACACAAATTCAAGAATTTCAAAGGCAGCAACAACTTCAGCAACTAGAAAGGCAACAGGTTTTTGCAAATCAAGCTTCCTCCATTGCAAAACAGGCTGCTGGTAACCACGCACCAGCCCTGATCAATGGTGTCACAATCAATGAAGCATCTAACAATCAATGGCCACCTAATGTTGTGGCAGGTAACACAAACTGGCTGCAGCGTGGTGCTTCCCCTGTTATACAGGGGGCATCTAGTGGACATGTATTGTCCCATGAACAAGCCCAGGCACTGCGCTTGATGGGCTTTGTTCCTCAACAGGCTGATCAATCTCTATATGGGGTTCCAATTTCTAGCTCAAGTGGAACACCAGGTTCATATCCTCATATTCAAATGGATAAACCGGCAATGCAGCAGATATCGGTGAGTCGTAATTCATTTCCAGGTAATCAGTATGCTGCATTTTCAGCTCCGGTCAGCATGCAAGATGGATCTCTGGTTTCTAGACAGGATTTTCAAGGGAAAAGTACGCTTGGGCCTACTGCTACTCAAAGTTTGAACGGTGGATTTAATTTGGAAAACTTGCATGGAGTTAATCCCCAGCAAAGAAATGAACCCATGGAGGAAATCCAAGGGAGGCAAGAGTTAGTTGGATTGTCAGAACCATCACCGGAGAAAGCAATCGGGCAGGTTGCACCCTCTCAGGGTGTGGCTACCCTAGATCCAACTGAAGAGAAGATTTTGTTTGGTTCAGATGACAATCTTTGGGATGCTTTCGGCAGGAGCACCAATGTGGGAATGGGAGGTTCTAGTATGCTGGATGGTACAGATATATTTGGTGGACTTTCTTCTGTACAAAGTGGAACTTGGAGTGCTCTTATGCAGTCTGCTGTTGCAGAAACTTCCAGTGCTGATGGAGGGCTACAGGAAGAGTGGTGTGGTCCCAGTTTTCGAAATCCAGAACCTCCAGCTGGGACTCAGCAGCCCTCAAGTGTTGGTGATACTGGCAAACAACAATCTGGTTGGGCTGGTAACAACTTGCATTCATCCTCTGACTTGAATTCTAGACCTTCCCCACACTTTGCTGATGCCAATAGGCCCAGTACCAGTGGTAATTTTTCTAGTTTTCCGGGATTTCAGCAATCAGGACCTAAAACTTTGCATGAACGAGAGGACGTTTTTCAGACCGATTCTTCTCACAGGTTTATTTCACAGAGTCCTGAACAAGGAAGTAAATGGTTGGATCACAGTCCTCTACCACAGCCACCCGCAGACGGTAGTCATAATAATTATGGAAATATTAGTCATTCATCAGGTAGAGACATAAATGCAAATAACATTTCAGGCTCTTGGAACCGTCAAGAAAGAAGTTCTTCACATAATAATGATAGCCAGCCAATCACTATGTTAAATGGTTGGAATTTTATTGAGTCTGTGTCAACAGATGGGGGTAATAATCTGAAAATTCATGGGAATCAGATTTTATCACGACCTGCTGAAGGTGTTGATCATAAGAGAGGCATGCATGAGGAAATGAGCCGCGCTGCTGGTATGTGGAAGACTGATTCTGCTCCAAACTCGAATGTAAACTCGAATGCTGAAGTGGCACATCCAAAATATGCCAGCCCACAAATTAATAGAGAGGGTTCAAGTATAAACAATGTTGCTAAATCAAATTTCAGCACTGGAAGAGCCAACCAAGAAAGCCAGCAACAGCTTACAAACAGTAATGATTTCTGGACACCTGTTGATTCTTCAGCGAACTCTAAAGGAGGACAGGCTCTGGGCAAAAACCAGCATCATCTGGATAAGAACCATCTGATTTTGGAGTCATCCGGGAACAATTGCTTAGACAAGGGAGTAGTTGAAATGCATGATATGGAGAACAACAATACAAAAGATAATACTAGTGACCCTTTCTACCACAATGCACATCACCATGCTTCCACTGGGGGAATGAAGGAAAATGTCGTCTCAGATGCCGGCGATTCATGTACTTTACCCGGAAGCAAACACAATTCATTTGGCAATGCTGGTCGAAAACTCTCCGGAACTCGCAAGTTTCAGTATCATCCGATGGGGGATGTTGGTGTTAAAGTGGAACCTTCTTCTGGAAGAAAACACATGATACATTCACAGGCTATGTCCCAGCAGGTCTCTCGAGGATTCAAAAGTCATGACCAAGGGAGTTTTGGGCAGTCAAAATTTATAGGTCATACTGATAGAAGTTCTATGGAAATTGAAAAGGTGATTAATAGGTTTTTGAATATTTGAGAATGAGCCAAAGTTTTAACTTCGGTTTTCTTAATTCATGTTTCTATTGTTGTTTTAGGTCTTCTTAGTTGTCTTTTATTTTTCCCTTTCCAACTCTTGATTTAATGTATTTTGACATTTTCTTCCCACTTATTGCATTTACCTGGTTGTCAGGCTGACATAAAAGGTTTGGACGAGACGCTTTCAAAAAACATGCTTCCAGGTTTTGCACCAAGTACGTCTACTCCCTTTGACAGATCTACTGGTAATAATAACAACACCCCAAACAAGGCTGCACCACCATCAAGGTAATTGAATACTTGAATCTTGCGACCTGCTCATATTTTAGATTTAGTATTAGATGAAACTTCATACTTCATATGTTAGGTTGTTGTTTCAGTATTTTTCTTCATTATGCTCATGAAAATGCTGGGTATCTTGCAGTATATATTCTATAATTCTTCTTTTTTAAACTCTGAAATGACTTGTTCTCAAGGAAGTTTAGGGTCTTTTTAAAGTTACCTCTACCTGTAATAGAGCGCAATTTCCGGGCCTATTTATATCTCATGGTTATCATTCTAGATTCTGTTTTAGATTTGTTATCCTGTAGAACATTAGATGCTTCTATGATACTAGTCGTTTGTATATCATCTGTGCATCACCTTGCGTTTTCATTCGCTCTGCAATAGATTGTTTTATTGACTTTTCAATCCATTGCAGTCAACATATGCTTGAGCTTCTTCACAAGGTGGACCAACCACGAGAGCATGGTAATGCTACTC
This sequence comes from Rubus idaeus, assembly GCA_030142095.1. Lineage (NCBI taxonomy): Eukaryota > Viridiplantae > Streptophyta > Magnoliopsida > Rosales > Rosaceae > Rubus > Rubus idaeus. The sequence continues at coordinate 2,056,873 of CM057969.1, read as the reverse complement.
ACTTCAGCCCTTCTGATCACAACACGTCATCTGAGATGCCTGAAGTGGAAACTTCTGATGGATCTGTAGGTCACACTCAGAGAAATCAGTCATCTGCCTCTAAAGGTTTTGGTTTACAGCTGGCTCCTCCATCTCAACGGACACTTACAGACTATGCCCTGTCTTCTCAGAGCTCCTCACAAGCAGATCTGGGTTCAAGTTGTGTCCATGAAGCATCTCAAGGAGAATTTAGAAATAGTCTCTCTGGTAGCTCAGGACAGACGGGGAATAAGGCCCTGGCCCCGCAATACCATATTCAGGGAGGTTTGTCTGCACCATCCGAATATGGTTTTCCTCATTCGAGAAGTCAACGTGAAAATCAGCACATGACTGCTGCAAGTGGACAAGTAACTGCAAGCCAGTCTGTTAATATACCTTTTGATAGGCTTGCATTTCGTCCGCAACGGATGGGTGATTCTTTTGAGAGAGCTCAAACTAGTCAATCTCCTCTCACATCAGTGCCAGATAAATCTGAAAGTTCTTCACAGGATAACCTTACTTCAGCAGAGGCATCACTTTTGAATATTGCTGACCAGTCCCGTTCAAGAGTTGCTGCCCCAAAAATCCCGGATTCAGATGCTGAGCCTTCAGTTACATCTGGTATGGCCCATCAAGGTGCTGTTCCTAAAGTGTTGACCAATGTGTGGACCAGCGTCCCATTTCAGCAACCTATAGTAAGTGCTGAACCTTCCAAGGCTTCATCTCAGTTGTTTAAATCCCAGCTTCAAACAAATAATCATTTGGCAACAACTTTCCATGGTTCACCAAAGTTCAATGAGCAAGATACCCGAGAAAGAGGGAATGGTTTGTCTGCATTTGGTGTATATAGTTCGAACGCGCTAACTTCTGTTCCAAAAGAGCAGCCATCCAGACAAAGCACCGGGCAACAAGTATCACCTGAGAACATTCACACTGCCCAAAACACCAATTTATCACAAGGAAAAGAATCCACTGCAAATAATTATTTTGAGGCATCTCCTTCAAACTCTGCTGCCACCCAGAGAGATATTGAAGCTTTTGGCCGTTCTTTAAGGCCAAATAGCAGTTCCCATCAAAGTTATTCCTTGCAGAACCAAGTGCAGGCTATGAATAATTCAGAGATTGATGGCAGTGATCGTAGCATGAAGAGATTGAGAGGTCCAGATTCTGGTGTGGAGACTCAGCAGGTGAGCCCCCAGGGAGGACCACAATTGTCTTATGGATATAATACAATGATAAGAGATTCATCAGCTGATCATACCCCAGTTGCTTCTGGAGATTCTAAAATGCTAAGCTTTGCATCCAAACTGGGGGATACTCGACTTTCAAATGAGGATATGTTTGCATTTAGTCGGAAGAATTCTCAGGCTTTATCTAGTGGTAGTAATGCATCTTCTCTTAGAGGTGAACAGTCTCAAGTTAGTCCACAGATGGCGCCATCCTGGTTTGACCAGTATGGAACCTTTAAAAATGGGCAAATCTTGCCGATGCATGATACTCTTAGAGCCACTATGAAGTCTATGGAACAACCTTCCATTGCTGGAAAGCCAGGTGATGATCTGCATGCTCGAGAACAGATGGAGGAACCTATTGCTACTTCTGATGCTAGTAAGCTTGTTACTATCCCGCAGAGTTCAGCTCTCAAACCTATCTCCAGTGAGCAATTAACTTCCCCTCATTTACTGCGTCCTGATGCAACTGATGAAAGTTTAATTGTTGAGAGACCAAAGAAGCGTAAAAGTGCTACATCTGAACTTTCACCTTGGCATAAAGAGCTGACCAAGGTTTCCCAAAGGCTTCTAAACATGAGGTGGTTTGCAGGACAATTGTTTGATTATAGCAGCCCATTTGTTTTTGCTTTGGTTTGTTTATGTTTTGTACAAAAAATCAACTTGATTTTCTTTCTATGAACTTTTTACAAATGCAAGGTTTTATTTTTGTAGTGCGGCAGATGCAGAATGGGCCCGAGCAACGAACCGATTGTTTGAGAAGGTTTGCTTCTAGTTTGTCCACTTTCTCGAAATTCAGCTCTGATATCCTCTTGTTCTTTTGGAGAATTCTAATTGCTTCATATTTGTTGACAGGTGGAAGATGAAAGTGAAATGATTGAAGATGGACCGCCAATGTTTAGGTCCAAAAGGAGGCTTATCTTGACAACACAGCTTATGCAACAACTGCTTCGGCCTCCTCCTTCATCAGTCCTCTCTACAGATGCAAGCTCTTCCTTTGACAGTGTGGCTTATTTTGCTTCTAGAATTGCTCTAGGTGATGCCTGCAGTGCAATCTCCAACTCTAGAAACGATATTCAAACCCCATCACCTCCTGACTGTGCAAACCAGTAAGAGTTTGGAAATTATTCCTATTTTCCCAATAAGCAAATATAATGGTTTATGGCTTCTGCATTAGTCAGTGCATACTAATGTTAAGTCTTTCAAAATATGATTTTTAGTTTGCCTGAGAAGCTTAATACACCCGAGAGAGTCGATCATCGGTACTTCTCAAAAGTTGTGGAAGACTTTGTTGAAAAAACAAGGAAGCTGGAAAGTGATCTGTTGAGGTATTTTTAATGATCTCTTCCTTTATTCATAATACTTTCTTACTAGTTTTGCATCTTAACTACACATTTGTTCTTAGATTCCGACTAGTTTCAACTTTGTTTTCTTCTTATGTTTGTTTTTCACATTCTCACCCTGATATAATGCTTCCCCTTCTGCTGATGCAGACTGGACAAAAGAACCTCCATCTTAGACTTGAGAGTGGAAAGCCAGGATCTAGAGAAGTTTTCTGTCATCAATCGCTTTGCTAAGTTCCACGGGCGGGCACAAGGTGATGGGGCTGAGGCCTCATCATCATCCGATGCTCCTGCAAATGCTCAAAGAACCTGTCCCCAGAAATATGTTACTGCACTTCCAGTGCCTAGAAATCTGCCAGACAGGGTACAATGTCTTTCACTTTGATCATTAATTGATTATTTTTCCCTCTCGGCCATTTGTCTCCTCATTCCTCTTGATGCTCTGGTCCATCTTTCAACTTATTAATGGGGCATGCTTCACAACAGCAATTACACAAGTGGGAATGTAGGAGAAGAATCAATTCTAGAATGTCTCCTTTAAGCAATGGAGACTTTTAGTTCTTTGCAATATAGGCCATTTTGAGAAATATAAGATGGTCTGTGTATACTATGAAAGTTTAGAAAGTAACTGCGATGCCCCATCATTTTTTTTGGCTCAAGGGGAAGGATAGAACCGCAGACTGGTTACTCAAAATTGTACACTTCTATAATTCAAGTAATCATGTGTGTTCATAATCCTAAGCATGGGAATTCATAATTGAGGTTTTTACCTTGCTTTTGGACCACCTGGGATTTATGAGAAGGGGGCTCTCTGGTGGTATGTTCGGGAAGTTTGAATCCTGATGCAAGAATTAATAATTTATTTTTTGGATAAGCTCTTGTAAGTTGGCCCTAGAAAACTAAGTGATTACGGTCTAACTTGTACGTTCAAGTTTTATACAAGTTTGTCTGGATTTGAACTCGGTTCTGAAGAAGTCAAAGACAGTTGATTCTCTGGAAAGTTTCTGAAGTGGCCTATTTTTGGTTATGTTGGAATCTGTACTCATTTTCTTTAGGTTTGCATCTGAATAAGACAATCCATACTAGGTTTACTATGAGTGTATAGCAGGCATAAAATATAGGGTAGTCCAGTATGCTGCATTTTTTTCAGAGTCAAGAATACATGATGTTTGGGTCTGAAACCTAGCTTTTAGTATGATAACGTATACAATAGATACGATTCTATTTTTGTTTCAATTTCATGGGTTGTCCAGCTGGCATCAATTTTACCATTTATAATTTTTTTTTCCACTAGAAGTTTTGCGCAGTTGACTTTGGAATATTATGCCTCATATCTAAAGATGTTTATGTGCATCATTTTTGAGAATAATGCAGGCAGTACATTTTGTTATGAAGCCTTCTTGTTTCTAGTCTTGTTCTAGTAGTTTAGTGTTACACATTTGCTATTGTACAATGTTGATACCTGGAAGAGGCCTCTGGAGGAAACTCTGTGTGTGTGTGTGATTGGAAGGATGATCATTGGAAATATATCTGTCCAAGGCCATAAAGAATATGTATAGTTGAATTTTGAAGGGGACCGTATATGTTATTACAGACTAGAAGATGATTTTCAGTTTTATCCTAGTTTCTAGCTGAATGGTATGAGTAAAGTTGATGAAATTTTTTAAATTTTTAAGGGACCATATTGTCCAAAAGTTAGAGTCGACTTCTTTGGCTATGGAGTATAAATTTCCAGATGGTACCTATATTTGGGTACGGGGCTGGTAGTGACTAACCTTTCTCGTTTAATGTCATGTATTGTACCTAATTCATAATATTGATTTGCATTGCTTTTGGGGTAGAAGAAAAAGCAAGATGAATGTTAAATCTTGTGTGTTTTAAATACTAAAGAGTGCTTCTTCAGTGTTTCCTGTTGGTCGTAGGAGCTTCCATTCCACCGGCGATTTAATGCTTGCAATTCAGCACTTGTAATGCTTTCTATAGGAGGAACGATTTGACTGAAAACTTTGCGTTTTGCATATTCCTTTTCCAAGTAAACTATAATAATGTGATTGAAAATTCATGATAGCAGCTCCATACTGGATCTCAGTCATCAGCTTTGCTCAAGAACAATTTGTACCCGACTCATTAAAGCAGCGTCAATGGTATTCGAAAAATGAACCCAAAGATTAATAGCAATAAACGAGAAATGTATCTCAAATTTTATGCTAAATGCCATCCAATTTTTATCCTCTTCACTTTAAAAAAAAAATTCCACATTGTATTATTGTAATGCGGATGAGAAATGCCTTACAAAAATAGAAAAAAAAAGGTATAAAATGAGTTGGGAGCACCCAGTAGTCCAGTACTCTTATGAGTGAGAATAGGTTGTGTGAAGTACTGTTGAAGCTAAAATGAATGCTTATGACTCGCCTTTGCATTGCCCTAATACGTGTTACTGCTCCTTATGAACACAAATTTTGTGAAGTTTTATCGCATTTTTCCAGTGTCGGTCACCATAGATGGTGTTCGTCTCGGCATTCGTTCAACTTGAACCACAAAGAAATGGCTTGTGGTACTGGTACGCTCTTGAATTCAACTCAGAAGTAGACCAGAACTCAATAGCTAAAACCTGTCTCTCCCGAAGTCATTCCGTCATGTACATTTCTCGGCCACACACAACCTTTTGTGTTCTTTTTGGGAGCGTCTGATCATTATCTTTCAACTTGCTTACAGTCAAATGCTCCGAACAGTTGCACGAAATTGGAAGAATGAATTGATTTTTAGATGTCTCCTTTAAAAGCAACAGAGAGCAGTATAAATCAAGTAGTGTTGAGTTCTTGTCGCAATTCATAAGTGGTGTTGTTCTTACTACCACAAGCTATTAACCGAAGTTACAAAATAAATACTACGAGCTGCATTCCCATTCATTGGCAATGCACCGACCTCTGTAGATGCCTATACTCTTTGATGGTTGTCGCAGTCCACTCCAGGGCTCTGGGACTTTCGCAAAATCAACCTTCCAACGTATTTTCAAGCATATCCCTCTTTACGAGTACAAGGCATCATAAGAGTATCATATCTTCAGCCTATCCGAAAAATAAGCACTCTGCTCAACACAACTCTTCCAGCGTGTCTGCTCATGAAAGTCTAACATGCATTTCCTCCCCAACTTCAGCAAATATTTCATCCACCCTATCAGAAGAAGAGAAGAAACTAATGGAACCTTTTTGGCATGAAGTCTCACTTATTTTGGGATGAAGAAAGAGAGGTGAAGTAACATGTTTATCAATTACTGAAATAGATATTCTGAAATCGGATTACAAACCCACTTCATTCTTACCTGTGAGTATCAATGTTCACCTCTGCGAGCCATGTTGTTAGATAAACCTGCAAAAATAATTTTCGGGTAATGAAATTGATGAACAAATTACAGGCCCAGATGATAATTCGATTCTACTTTCTAAAGTACTACCAATAACAAAAATATAAGCGAGTTCTTAAGATCCATAGTAACTAGTAAGTTTTTACTCCAATGTCTAAATGTATTCTTTTTGTACTTTTAAACTACAATTACATATAATAATGGCACCCATACCTGCAAAACATCACGATCTGGCTGCTGGTTACATTGAATAGCTGGCTTATCAGATTTCCGACCATGCAATCTCGGATAGACTGGATTACTAGTTTCCTCAGATAATAAGTTGCATATACTCAAATCACCAAATTCTCCTGGATAAAGCTCTTCCAACCAATGCAGACTGTTAACCGTTGGAACTTTGCAACTAATCGACAGCAAGTCCACCACAAGCAAACGCTGCAGACCAAAAACACCAAGTATAAAGTAACAAAAAAGGAACACACAAAGAATGTGCTAAGATAAATAAAAGATTTCCTAGCAGCCACAGAACCACAATTTACCTTCAAATTTAGTTCCAATATAAGCATATGGACAAGCTCCTCTGCCACTTTCTCTGAGATTGTTACTAATAATAGGTTTAACCTTGTACATAGTTACTAACATGAAAATTCACACTAATCATAGAGATTTTTACATATTTTATTGGCATATTTACCAGCATGCAATACAAAGGCAAATTGTTGCTAATCATATAGACACCTCATATACCCAGTTCATCTTTACATCTTTTGTCATTCGACAAGGATACATGTCTCCTTCAACTCTCATATTAGTTAAATACAGTTAATGACCAGATTTTTCTGCAACTATATGCTCATACGGGTAACTGTTTCCATGATTGCAAATAAAACCACACAAGCCATCATAGTAAAATGTGATTGTTTATTATACATTAAGGCATAATCAATCAGTTATAATAAACAATTATGCATCGTAGAAGGTCTAAAATGTAGATGTACCAAAGCAAGAGATGGACCAAAATGTGAAGACTGGAATCCCACCACCATCTCCAGGATCGTTATTGCATTCTGAATAGCCAGAAAATTGTAGAAGTGGGCTATTGCTAGACCCTTTGAGAAAACATCTCATGGATCTACTAGTTTTGACCATGTTAGTTACAACGGACACCTGTAGACAACATGAAGAAACAAAGAAATAAATAAAACTACCAAATGATCTTGTAAAAAAGGAAATATCCGAACTTATTATTCCATACAAATATACACCACGATAATAATCACGGGAGAAACCAAAGCATACTTCAGTGATTCAGAAACTTGTCCGAAATGCTCATTGGAATCATCTCGACGTGATTTTGAAAGGACATACATTGTATTGTATTAATCCGAATTATTATTCTTGATGTTTCTTTGTGAATCACTACTCAGAATCTCTAATTTTGTCAAGAGAAGAAAAACACAGTAACAAGCCTATTGTCTGGTTGCAGCTAGATTCTAGTTTCTTATGTTTGGTGGTTGTGGAGAAGTCCAACACCATAAAGTTCTATCATTTGAAAATGTAGGCACAGTCCAACTATAATATAGGGCCAGGTAGTATTAGAATATCCTCCTTGAAGCTTAGCACTTGGGAATTTGATACAAATATTAACTAAGACAAAGCATGAGTTTTCTCTTAGTTTCCTGACCACATCAAAACTTTATAAAAATAAAAAAAAGGATGTGTTACAAATTTCAAAAGAACTCGAAAGGAACAAACGAAAATTATAAAGATTGTGTACCATGTCCTTGTATGATGATAAAAGCTTGCTCCGATGAAGTTCCTGAAACATAATACAACCATAATAAGAAGATTAAAAGATTTAGTAAAGGAGAAAGTCGGTGTATGCATGCTTATTACTGAGGATCATGAACTCATACAATCTTGATTACTTCATGCAACAAGAACCATACACTACTCTCTCATAGACTTCATTTCAAAACGACCTTCCAAAACCTTGATATTCCACTCTGACATTTCGGAGCACAGAATAGTTGCCTATTTTTGGATTTTTTAATGTGGAAATTACAACTGGGAATCTTCTATTATAGTCCAATATGGCTTTGGTAAATGGTAACTAAATGAAAGAATCATTCACCCGAAAAAACGATCAAAGGAACAAGCACAGACAAAAGTGATAATCAAGAGCTCAAAGGACAATTATGAGTAAAAAAATGACTCCAAGTTAAAGCTTTGCTTATTACCTGTTGCTTAAGCAATTTCTGAGAAGCTTTCTTTCTTATATCCGGCATGTCACTAAGAACCCCCAACTCCATTGAAGGCATGTATCTGAAAGAAACCCAAATTTCAATAACCAGCACAATTTTAAAACACACACACACCAAACAAACGGAAAAAAAAAATGTATCTTTGAGAAAAACAGTATGAACATATAACAGAGAGAGGGATGAGAGTAGTACTTCATGGAAAGGTAAGCGTTTACGAGCGACATGGCGTTTACTCTTCCAGTAGAAGAAGAAGACGCCCATTCCTGTCTCAAAGAAGCTAACTTGGACCATTGATTTCTCAGGTTCCGCTGTGCAGTGGGTCTCCATAGCCTAGAAGACGACGCTGCTAATGGTGATGGGCTTGGGCTTGGGCTTGGCGTTTGGGGACTTGGATTCGCTGATTTTGGAGTATAAGGGGTTGCTGGATTTAGAGCTTCCATTGTTGAAGGCCGAGTAAGTAATCGGAGTTGTTGGTGAAGAAGAAATATGACACACTGAGACGCGGGAAGACACGTGAGACGCACGTGGTTTTTATTTTTCTTTTTCTTTTTATTTTCAGGCGGTCCGTCGTATTATTCAGTAGTTCCAAGTCCAAGTATCCAAAACTCGAGTATTTCGAGACCTGAGACTGAGAGAGAGAGAGAGAACGAGATGTCATCGACGGCAGCGAACGATCCACGTCAGCCGTTGGCGGCTAAACGCTACGTGCCGACGGCGCTGGCCCCGCAAGATCTACCAGTCGATTACTCCGGTTTGATCGCCGTCGTCTTCGGCATCGCAGGCGTCATGTTCCGCGTTCGTACTCTCTCTCTCTCTCTCTCTTTCCGTTTCTAATTCGTTGCATTTTGAATACGAAGTCTTTGATTGATTGAATGATTTGCAGTACAAGCTGTGCTCGTGGCTTGCGATCATATTCTGTGCCCAATCACTGGTCAACATGAAGAGCATTGAAAACGACCTAAAACAGATCTCCATGGCCATGATGTTAGTACACTCTTAACTGTTTACAAATTTACATGATTTGCGTATGAATTAGTTGTTTATCAAAGCATTTGAGATTGGAACATGAAATAAACTTTTCTTAAGAAGAAAACTTTGTTGGTCTACGAGATTATGAAATTTAAAAATCTGAGCTTTGGGGAATTTTTTTTTTGACTCTGATAGGCTTAAATGTTACTAAATTTCACCAAAAATTATGAATTCTTGCTTCTTGAATATGATTGATAATTTGCAAATTTGTGATGTGTTTGTGATTAAACGTTTTCAGGTTTGCTATTATGGGATTGGTAACCAACTACTTCGGACCGCCTCGACCAGGCGCACCGAAGAGCTAGAATTCATTGGACCAAAGAGATGAGATGTAATAGTATGCAGTTTCCTTTATCTGTTTATGGATCTATTTTTCTAGTTTCAGAGTGTTGTTGAAGTTTGGTATCAACTATTTATAGCAATTCTATTTTAAGGTGAAACCTGTATGGTTCTGCTATTATATCTCTTTTCTGGCTTCTCATGCCAATGTTGCTTTTCGTCTCAAAGAAATGGTTTATAGCCGTACTCTTCTGTTTTCTCCTGTTTTGTGTCACTATCATGAATAGTGGAGACATATCCATTCCCAACTTTTCTTCCAGGTGTTATTCAATTATTCATCTGTAAGTGCAAATCATCCATTAGATTTCAGTAATATAACTATATGTGGCCATCTCTTTACTTACTGATGGGATCAATAGTTTTCTGATAAAAAGTTTTCATAAAAAATGAATGGTTATTAATAATTGTGTTATAATCTTCATGCAAAGCTGATGTTGGAATGTTGGCTAACCAACTCCGAAAATGGGATGAATGATTCTTTATAAAATTAATATGTACCCTTAAAATGTGCCAGTTCTTAATAGAGGGTCTTATATTTTAAAGCTGTAGATAGGAATGAAATATTAAACAAGTGGAGAAAGTATCTCTCTTGCTCTTTGAAAAGAGTGCTTGCTTAGTTGGTGCTGGCCTCTAGGCCTTGTTTTTGAGCTCATAGTCTCTCCTTTTGCTTCTTCTTTATATATCTATATATATGTAATATTATCTGGGACAAAATCATACATCAAGTGTGGGAGAGATAAAATATGGAAGGACAGCTATCCCACTCCAATCTGGAAAGTTCAGATCAAGAAAATGCTATCCATATGCTGCTTGTTTCATACCCTTCACAAGGACATATTGCACCATTCATAAAGTTGGCATACCAAATTGCCGGTCGTGGAATCATGGTCACTCTTGTGACAACAGAGAATGCACATGCACGTCTGATGACTGCAGAGCCAGAATTGGATAATGAGCAGTATAAGGTCAGGCTCATCACAGTTCCTGATGGACTATCAGAAGATGATACACGAAAAGATGAAGGTAAGCTAGCTGAGAGTATATCCAAAGTCATGCCTGGTCATCTGAATGAAGTGTTAAAGATGGCCAACCTGGAGGGTAATAAGGTGACTTGTGTCATAGCTGATCCAATTTTTGGGTGGGCTTTGGAGATTGCTGAGACTTTGAATCTCAAGTTGGCGATCTTCTGGCCTTCTGCACCAGGAGTTTTGGCCTTGATACTCAACATTCCAAAGCTCATTGAGGATGGGATTATCGACACCAAGGGTAAGTCTGTGATGGTTATATTTAATCTTGAACTAGGTTGTTGACTTGTTGACAATTCATAAGAAATAAACAAATCTTTTTTTCTATTGATGGATAGCTTATAAACAAATCTTATCTGATTATAGTACTGTTTGATATATTTTTGTGATTTAATTGAAATTGATCCTTGTAGGATCTCCGAAAATGAATGGGAAGGTTCAACTGTCACCAGACCTGCCACCTCTGACTAGTGCTGACTTTCTGTGGAATTATTCAGGAAACCATTCTACCCAGACCATGTTCCAATATTTTTTAGGCATTCACCACAACATAAAAAGTTCTGGCTGGGTTCTGTGCAACTGGTTTAATGAGCTTAATCCTCTTGTTGGTAATTTAGTCCCAAACACATTTCCAGTTGGCCCATTACTTGCAAATGGAAAACCTTCAGGGAACTTTTGGCCAGAGGACTCAACTTGCTTAAGCTGGCTCAACAAACAACCTGCTGGATCAGTTGTTTATGTTGCATTCGGCAGCAGCTCTCTATTCAGCCAACACCAGGTTGATGAACTAGCATTAGGCCTTGAACTTGTTGGTCGACCATTTTTATGGGTTAAACGGTCAGACCTCATCAATGGCGGTTCGTCCAAATGCCCAGATGGGTATGAAAAGAGAGTGGCTGATCATGGAAAGATTGTTCAGTGGGCACCTCAAGAAAAGGTGTTGGCTCACCCATCTATTGCTTGTTTCCTGACTCATTGTGGATGGAACTCAACCATGGATGGGATAAGCATGGGCGTCCCCTTCCTCTGTTGGCCTTACTTTGCCGATCAGTTTTACAACCGGAGTTGTGTATGTAATGGTTATAAAGTTGGACTGTGCGTAAGCCCAGATGAATATGGGATTGTTACGAGGCAGGAAATTAGAAGGAAATTGGACAGTTTGCTTGCTGATGATGGTATAAGAGCCAATGCATTGAAGCTCAAAGAAATGGCTCAACAGAGTACCAGTGAAGGAGGATCTTCTGCAAGGAATTTGGAAAACTTCATTGAACAGATGAAGCAATGAAACATACAGTGCATAGCCCTATTTGCTACAAGGGGGCATCAAGATCACGATGACCTGCTTATAAATAATCAAACCCGATGTATCATTGATTTTTACTCTAATATGTATGCATGTCTGATCTCATATATATCATCCCAAAGTACACATCATGGTATACAATTGAATGTTTTCTTCTTTATCGTTTTTTCTCAGTTATGAACATCATGCTTGATCAAATTGCCAATTTGCTGGTGCAACATTTATCAGATTGCACCATCCTATCTTCACTTTGCCCTTCTAATTGAGTTCAGAAGTAGGCAAATTTTGCCCCCAATTACACGATACAAGCAACCAATAGGGGTTTCCCTATAGAACGGGTGCAATCCTGGCCGTGTACTCGGCGATCTTCATGAACATCGGCATGAAGTGTTTCCGAGCTAGGCTAAAAAACCGCTGGAATATTAGGGTTGTATCAAAATATTAGGTTCGCCATTATTTTTCTTACGATGAAAATTTTGAAGTAAACAACTGATCAACATACGGAGAAGAATTTCATTTCTCTATTAATACGAATTTATTGTAACAAACTAACAATATACCTACATATGGGGGTATATATGTGTACGTATAACAAAATTTTGTTTGATGAAAATGAATAACAAACAGAAGCAAAGAAGCCTTATTCAATCAATGAATGAAATAACAATTGGCTGCAAAAAAAATGTAAAGAATAAATTAATAATTGTATCCAATATGGCAATGGCAACTGATCGATCCTCAAAAACCAGTGTACTCCATTCCTCTTTGTATTCGTCCCAGAACCACCCATTCTGTTCTTATCTGTAAATGATACTCGACCATTTTCCAGTGGGTTCTCTTTGGTTTATTGGAGTGGCAACTTCCGGAGAAGTAAGTGAGGAAGATCTTGGTGGCAAAGACATCTCCGTCTTCATTGTAGATTGGGTTTTCTGCTCCGCTCGGTTTCCAAAACCCTAGTCCATTTCCGACTTCTCGAACATTTCTTCTTCTTTGGGCATGACTGCTGCTACTACCACTAAAATATTCATCGTCTTCATGAATAAAGAAGAACCACTCCCTCTCTCCATTAGAGAACGTCACTGCAATAATGTTGAAATGATATCAAACACTGGTCAGACAAATATGTACCTAATAGTTCACAAATACTACTCGGATCGAAATAATATAAAACATATGCATGCGAAACGTACATGACTACGTATATATAGTACGAGATAACCTGGCTAGATAGGATCAACTAATATATGGGTCATACAAAAAGCTAGATATACATTAGGTTTTCACAATAAAGAAAACATGATAATGTTTTTTGAGGTAACTGGCCGGAGGTGATTTTATATTTAGTGCATGGTCTGATTCGTACGTAATGAGATTTTTTTACCTTGAAAATCTCATTTTTGTTAAGCTTTTGAGGAGGCCGGGTTATAGAAGTAAAAAAACTCGAGAGGGTAAAAAAATAGAAGTAAAATAAGTCAAGAGTTTGATGACTTCAATCTCTTCCGATACAACAAAAATTCATGTCTCTCCTTAAAAATTATGTTGTTTTTCATTGATCGGTTGTAGGTAAATGATTAAATATTAGGTCAAGGGTTCCATCCATTTAAAGCTAACTTAGAAACTCTACTCAGATTTCGTTCTAAAAAATGGGATCCTATTCACGTCCATATTACTCGATCTTCTCCCCTCTACCCGCAGCCATGTCGATCACCGGCCATCTAATCATTTGTCATGACCTAAAATCGATATCATCTGTACGTCATGACCTAAAATCGATGCGCCTGTGCTTCACAGAAACAATTAATGACAAATATAGTTTACCATCATCTGCCTTCTTAGATTACCTGAAACAAAAACATGATATTCTATAACGTACTCATGAATCTCATAGCTAGGCAGCTAATTAACGAATCTAAAACACGTATTAAGCCGGCCATTATTAATTAGTATTATATATAAATGATCAGATCATGAAAGCATACCTAGATTCTTTGGATGGTTGCTGTAAAACTGCGTCGCATCGATCTCCTGAATTGCATCAGCAACTGGTACAGCCCTATATGAAGCTTTGTTCATTAGATAGTGAGTGACCAGCTCTTCATCTGTTGGCATAAACCTAAAACCAACAGGAAGCAAATCAGAGCTCATCGCTACTACTCCTTTCTGGGCTTCCATATATGTTGTTTGGTAATTACTTACTATTCACTTGGAAATGAGATCGATCGAGGAAATGGGGTTCAATGTGTATAATATATATATAGGTTTTTTTTTTCACGTGAAAATTGAATCCTAGTAGGACTTTGATTATAAAGACAGAACAGAATACACCTTTTTCTCTTGTTTATCGATCACTATGATTTGTAGTGTCTGTATACTTGGAAGATGGAGAGATTAGAAAGGTGTTTACTGTTGTGTCTTTGACTCTATAAATTTGAATGGGATAGATCGATAGATATCGGGAATGAAGAGACCTAGTCAGTCCGTCAAGTCATTATCTATCTATATTCATGAAAACAAAAAATATTAATTTGTAGCTGGTAAATTGTAATTAAGGAGTTTGTGCCTTGCGGGAGAATTGGTAATCAGTATACGTAGGTTATCCGGTGAGAGGTTATTTTGTTATATATAGGAAGAGAAGAGAGAGCCCATGATACCTACTAAGCACAAAGATTATCATGCCTCTACAAACGTAACGTTGTATTATGCTTAATTCATATTGTACGCTTGATTTGTACTCAATATATAACCTTAAATAATAATAATAATAATAATAATATAATAATAATATACTCTAATCATGTCTGTTGGTGCATTTTTTTTATATTTCTTATATAGAAGATATTTCATTAGAGATAGAGAAACGATCGACAAGTACATCATGATCAAAATTAAACGAAACACACATCATGATCTAATTGTACAATTTATTAAGTTGTTATATACCATGTACTACATTTACCATGCATGATATATATACGAGGCAATCAAATGTCCCACCATGTTACCTTGCATGCATGCCTTGACGTACACAACGATAGCAAGACTTATTGAATTGCTGCAACACTTTTGTTTGTGTAATTTTGCTACATTTGGCCGCCACTATTTATTTGTTGATACTATACCTCAAATATCATGCCTTGTGATACCGAATCAAGTTCAAATATTTTTCGATTTTTGCATGCAAAGCTCTCCTAGTTTCCTCGTGTCAAGGATTTATTTTCAATGTCTGATACTATTTTGTTTCTAACTAGTATTTAGCCTTTTACAAAACTATAAGTACGTAATAGGGGACACAATTGTTTTATTAACTTAGAGCAACATTAACGAACTGTTTCATAAAGTCATAAAAAAAAACTCTCGTATCCTCTTTGTTGGCTCTTCCCATTATCTAGTGTCGGTCTTTCTTACAAGTAGAAAATTAAATGCCCAAGGTAAAGACTAACCGAGTCAACTACCCAGAAGGTTGGGAATTGATAGAGCCTACTCTTCGTGAACTGCAGGCAAAGATGAGAGAAGCTGAGAATGATACTCATGAAGGTAAGAGAAAATGTGAGACCCTATGGCCTATCTTCAAAATAGCACATCAAAAGAGCCGCTACATTTTTGACCTTTACCATAGAAGAAAAGAAATATCTAAGGAATTATATGACTTCTGCCTGGACCAAGGTTATGCTGACCGCAATCTAATTGCAAAGTGGAAAAAGCTTGGTTATGAACGTCTGTGTTGTTTAAGGTGCATGCAGCCACGGGATCATAACTTTGCCACCACATGCGTGTGCCGAGTGCCCAAGCATATGAGGGAGGAGAAAGTTATAGAATGTGTACATTGTGGCTGCAAGGGCTGTGCCAGTGGAGATTGAGTATTGTACGTTCGATCTCTTCTTCAAACTGTAACTTTTGCCCAAATTGTCATTTGTAAGATGTATTTTTGTTGGAGTTTAATCGTAATCTTTAATCTTTTGGAACTTGTATTAGTAGTATGTCTTTTTTTGTTTTTGTTTTTTTAAGAAAACAAATAGTTGTATGTCTTCTCTTGCATTATTTAATGTTTAACTAAAAAAACTTAGACTAACATTACTTTTAAAACAAAAGTTTCTTGAATTTGTTAGTTTTCACAAATATCTTAAGTTTGGAGCAAAGAACTAATTTTCTATTAAGAAGCTATTGGTTGAAAGTGACTCTGCCATTGCTGTCAAGCTCCTCAATGCTGCTGATATCTCTATGCACCCTTTGGCCACCATTATTGGTAATTGTCATTCCCTGATGCAGCTTTTTGAATCATGTTTAACCTCTCATGTGCACCGTGAGAGAAATAATATTGCTGATGCCATGGCTAAACATGGTCTAGGTCTCCCCCGTGGCACTACAATGTTTTGCAGTCCTCCTCCTCAATTTGCTGGTATGGTGTATGATGATATTGCGGGTGTTGGCCGCTCCCGTTTGACTGGCCTGAGTAGGCCCCGTAACTAGTTCCTTTTTGTCTCTTGCCTTTGGGCTTCCCTTGTAACCAAAAAAAAAGAAGAACTAATTTTCTGTTTTCTTAATAAAATAGTATCAACACATAGTACCAAATACAAATTACTTTGTATCAAGCAATGTAACAAAGAACCCATGAACTACGTACTTGCATTCAATTGTTATGAAGAAACATCATGAAAATTATGAATCAATTCAAGGCAAGACAAACTACATGAGTTGTAGCCGGTGAGTTATAGCTTGTTGGTTATTGAAAAAATTAATATTACGGAGGTCATATATTCGAATCTCATTGGTATTTAGGAATCAATGTAGATAGGGTGAAGATAAAAATTATCGTTTATATTGAAAAAAATACATGAGTTAAAAAAAAATTTAAAACTACATGAGCTCACAAGCTGGGGCGGGTGAGACAGATTTGGGCCTAAACCCCAATCTTATTTCGTTGGATCCAAGCATTCAGAATTCAGAGCGTAATTGCTAAAAAAAAAATGAAGCATTCAGAGCGTAAAATAGAGCCCAGTCGATAATTGCAAAAGAAATAAGGGTAAATATGTACTTTCAAATAGCAACCACAATTCACAACCAAATAAAACCCTAATCGCAAACCTTGCTTACACTCTTCTCCCATAGGCACAAGTCGCAGGTGAGCTCCGCCGCAGTCGAAGAAGCAGAAGCAGAGGCAGAAGCGAAAAATGGCGACGGCGAATAAAGTGAAAGACGTGTCCCCTCACGAGTTTGTCAAGGCCTACGCTGCTCACCTTAAACGATCTGGCAAGGTCAGTCTATCTCTCTCTCTCTTTCTCTCTCTCTCTACTGTTGATATACATGTTTGTGTATATGTATGTTTGATTATGTGAATATTTACTGTATATAATAGGATCTGTGTAGTTTTTGTGTTATGTTGAGATTGCAAGCTCAGATAGGTTGACATCTAGCTTCAGTTTTGGTTGTGCAGCATTCAATTTTCGAGTAGTTATATGCTTTTTAGTGTTTAGAAAATTGGAGGGGATGTTCTATGTGGCTGAGAGGAAAAGTGTTTAAGTCTACTATAAGGGAGACCTATATTGGGGATGTGTTGTACATGTAATATACTGTTGTTTGGGTTTGAAAAAAAGGGGAGGGACGCTGGGTTTGCAGGCTTCAATGAATCTGTTATATATGTCTATTGTGTGATTCAAAGTTGTTAATGAGTAGTTTTTGATTAGAGGAACACTAATTTTGACTTATCATGTGTAACTTGTTTTGACATATCACCCAAGTAGTTGATTGGGTTGAGACTTGTTTAAGAAAGACTTTAATGGAGACTGCCATTCTCTGTATGGTACTGGAGGTGTTAAAAATGTTGCAGAAAAGCCTTTTTAACTTTCTCTTTATCCACCTTGTGTTGTGTTCTGTTGATTGCTGAATGCTTTGTTTTGAAGAATGTTACTTGCATTAAGCATGTTGCAATCTTTTCCGAGTATCATTTGTATGGTTAAAATAGGTGGCATACAGTGTTCATAAACTTCTAGTACAGTTTTATTGTTTTAGTGATGACTGTTAGTATATATCGCCACTCTCAGTTCTACTGCCTCCTACTCTTTTATGCCACTCTTCCTTCATTTTTTCGTTGTCTTCACTTTTAAACAACACATAAGAAGTGCTTGTAGTTTGGTGGCATTTTGGAAATGTGTTTGCTGTTTTGGACATTTTGAGAGAGAAGAACAAAAGAATTTTCTATGCATCATTATCGGCTTCCATTTCTTCGGTTTCAAGAACAGTGTATTTTTTTTCCTTTTCTCTCATGGTGTAATGCATTACTTAGTTGGTGTCGTGTTTATGTGTTTGTTTCAGTCTACTATAGTTGGTGTTTTAGCTGGTCAGTGGATGTCTTGTCTACTTCTCTTAAATGAACAAATAAATTCTATTAAAAATGTGTTCTGGTGCTTTCATGGATCACTTTAGTTTCTTAATGTATTTGCCCTTTCATTTCCTCTAAGAAATTTACAATTAGTTTCTTTCCTGTCTCGCTAGCAGTTGCTTGTTGCAAGCTATAATTGCCACTTTCTTGATGAATTTTTTGTTTTGTACATTGTAATAGATTGAGCTTCCTGACTGGACTGATATCGTGAAGACTGCTACATTTAAGGAGCTGGCTCCTTATGACCCTGATTGGTATTTTATCAGAGCTGGTATGTAGAATTCTTCCTCCCTCTCTCCACATTGTACACATGCAAAACTTCCCACATGTATTGGTGTGACAAAACTGCCTGCTATGCATTTTTCATCTTAAATCACTTCTCTTTGTAGCATCTATGGCAAGGAAAATCTACTTGAGGGGTGGTCTTGGTGTTGGTGCTTTCCGTAGGATCTATGGAGGAAGCAAGAGGAATGGCAGTCGCCCACCACATTTCTGTAAGAGCAGTGGCGGAATTGCTCGTCACATACTTCAGCAATTGCAGAAGCTGAACATTGTTGACATTGACGCCAAAGGGTATGTTTCTTTCACATAACTGAACTTAAATATCGTATATGAATTTCAGCAATAGGGATTGTTGCTATTATGTTGAAGACTAATAACCAAATGATTCAATTGGATGTTAAACTCTCTGTATTTTGTTTTTCAGTGGAAGGAAAATCACACCTAGTGGCCAGCGTGATCTTGACCAAGTTGCTGGACGGATCGTTGTTGCAATCTGAGACATCAACTTGAAAGACTTGATTATGCAAAATGATCTAGAAACTTTTTTCATTTAAGATTGAGTGGGAAGGTTTTTGATTAAGTTATGTTGACTGTCACCTTTAAGAATGAGTATGGCGTCCTTGGTTATTATTATTTAATTTCAATGTGGTAGTTAACTGTGTTTTTCTCGACTGAAGTTTTGTTTATGAAATCTATTCCTACTGTCTACATTGTGTTGTTGATCAATTTATTTGGTTCCATACCATATTGAATGTAAGAGGAAGCCTCACATATTTAAATGGCAGCCAGAGATAAAAATAAAAAATGAACAATATTCAGAAGAAGTGACCCCAATTCTACTTGGTATATTAAAGTTTGATTATGTTGTCATTTTAAATTTCTGTTTTTTTACACCTAATTTCTTCTTTCATATCTAGTTTTCCTCGACACATAAGGTGCCCTATGAAAGAAAAATAAATAAAGAATGCATAAAAAAATATATATAATAGAATACCGGATAATTTGTAATTTTTGAAATAAGAAGTAAAAAATTGTGTATTTACATGTGATGTCGGCCCAAATAAGGCACCCCACAGCCTACGGGAAGAAGCTGTCAAGTGTCAAGTCCCTAAAAAGCCACAGTAAGATCGTTATGCCAACTGGGACCCACAATTAGCCATCCACCCTCATACACTCTCAGTCTGCCACGTGGTACCAGAATGAATAGATTCGTATCTCTACCCCTACGCGCCCTGTCTAGAACCACCACCACCTTCGCAAATCAGAATCTTAAAAGCAATAAATAAAATAAAATATAAATTAGCGCCCGAGAAGAGAGAGAGAGAGAGAGAGAGAGAGAGAGAGAGAGAGAGCGAAAATTCCAAAAAGACGAAAGGACATTGCTTTGAGTTTCGCTTCGATTTATTCCTACACTCTTTGGCTTCCTTCTCTGTGTGTGGATCAAGCTAGGGTTTTCTCTGATCGCCGCCGCGATCCGTCTCCTTCGTCACTGTAAGTTCTGATTCTTCAATCTTTCTACAGTATTAATCCCTTCTCTCTTTTCTCTTTTTGGTCTTTTTGAAATTCTCTCTGTGATGATTGTAATTTCTATTTCAAATTTCATCTCTCTTGTACATATATTTACGTGCTGGAATGTATGTATGTGCTTCTGTTTGTTCCTCTTGTTAGATTACTTGTTTTGTTGCCGAGAAATTGGAAAAGTAAGAGAAGTGTGAAGCCGGTTCTTTGTTGCTATGGTCTCTAAAGAAGGGCGTTTTGAATTTATAAATATTAATTGTTTACAAGCTTGTCGATTTTGTCAGCTCCCACTCTTGATTTTACTGCAACCTTAATTTTGTATGGGTTTGATGTAATAATACCTGTGGAATTTGATGTGAATATAGCCCTCAT
This sequence comes from Rubus idaeus, assembly GCA_030142095.1. Taxonomy (NCBI): domain Eukaryota; kingdom Viridiplantae; phylum Streptophyta; class Magnoliopsida; order Rosales; family Rosaceae; genus Rubus; species Rubus idaeus. The sequence goes on along the minus strand of CM057969.1, from coordinate 2,036,411 downwards.
TTATGATAGAAAATATGTAGTAACAATAGTGAACTGCATACTGCCATTATGTGTGAATTTTTGCCGCTGAAAATTTTACATAAAAGCAACCATAGGAACAACTTGGTGTGGAGAAATATTTGGAAGTGAATTCGTTCATCATCTTATTAATCATTTTTTCTTTCGGATAGGTTGAAGTGGTAATATTAGGTAGCACCTATGATAAGCCCTTCTGGTTGAACGATCAGTCAGATCATCTGATGAGTCTGGTGTTTGAACAAGTTTAGAGCTTGTAGTGGTATTGAAGCTGTATTGGAGGACATATAAGTTTGATCCCTGTCCTAATTAAACTGGGTTGTTGTTATTGGTGGGAGGGCAGTTTACAGATTATGTACTTTTGCATGTAGCATAAGAAGGTAGTCACTGAGGATGGATGAGGATGGAGATATTGATATGTTTTTCTCCAATTGGAACAACAAGAATCCAACTGATCGCCTATTTATTGTCTCTTGCTTTGTTGCTGTCCTAGTTGGGATTCTGACTATAGCCTATTCTGCCTTCCAATGGAGGAGAAATATCAATCTAAGTTGGATGAAAGCCATAGCCAGGTCAAAGAAAAATCCAAAGGCACGTCATAAAGTTCCTGTAGCTCCTCATACTTGGGTTTTAGAATCGGTATCTCGTGGAAAGAACTTTAATTGCTGTGTGTGTTTTAATACAATGGGCCCTTCTCAAACGCTCGGGCCTATGGCAGCTTCAGACAGTTTTCTTCATCGTTGCAGTATTTGTGATGCAGCGGCTCATCTAAGTTGCTCTTCTACTGCACAAAAGGATTGCAAGTGTGTATCCATGATTGGCTATGAGCGTGTAATGCACCAATGGGCTGTCCGTTGGACAGAGGTAACAGACCAACCTGATGAGACTTCTTTCTGTAGCTATTGTGAAGAGCCCTGTAGCGGTTCCTTTCTTAGTGGATCCCCAATATGGTGCTGCTTGTGGTGTCAACGACTGGTACATGTTGATTGCCACAGTAGCATGTCCAATGAAACAGGTGATATTTGTGATTTAGGTCCGTTCAGAAGGTTGATTCTGTCACCCCTTCATGTTAAGGAATTGAACCAGGCTTCCTCAGGTGGATTTTTGAGCTCCATTACTCATGGAGCCAATGAGATAGCATCTACTGTGCGTGCAAGTATTAGGAGTCAGAGCAAGAAGTACAAGCATGGAAATGCAACCTCTACTGGGACGGGGAATAGTGGAAGTACTGGGGACATGTCTACTGAAAGCACAGCTGATACTAATCAAGCTGTTAATAGTTCTCATGAAATGGAGGAAAATTGTAATGGTACTGTGGATGTGGATTTGCAGCACCAAGATGGTGATGTAGATAACAAATTGGATTCTAAGCCCAGTTTCCAAAAGAGCTCGTCTATGAATAAGAAGGATGAGTCTCATGTTTTACGGATGAAACAAAGATATGAGTTGATTGATTTGTCGTCAGATGCTAGGCCATTGTTGGTTTTTATCAATAAGAAGAGTGGAGCCCAACGTGGGAATTCACTGAGGCAACGATTGAATATTCTTCTCAACCCCATCCAGGTTTGATTTCTCTACTATGGGATTCGTTTGCTTAATTAAATAAAAATTAAGACCTGCCAGCCTATTCCTTCAATGCAACAGGAAACTGTAAATAAGTATTTTCTAACTGCTGAGTGCTGACATTTATCAATATAAAATGTGGGGCTATCTTTTAAATTGAGTTACATGGAGATTGGCGAGCCTTCCTTCTCTTCACATATATTATATTTTACTGTCTGATTTCTTGCAAGTTCTGTACGTTCCGTATAGGTATTTGAGCTGAGCTCAGCACAGGGGCCGGAGGTGGGTCTGTATTTATTCAGAAAGGTGCCACACTTCAGAGTTCTTGTTTGCGGGGGAGATGGTACTGTTGGTTGGGTTCTGAATGCCATTGAAAAGCAAAATTTTGTTTCTCCTCCTCCAGTTGCTATTCTTCCTGCTGGAACGGGGAATGATCTGGCTAGAGTTTTATCGTGGGGAGGTGGCTTGGGTTCAGTGGAGAGACAAGGAGGGCTTTGCACTGTTCTGCACCACATAGAGCATGCCGCTGTAACCATTCTTGACCGGTGGAAAGTGGCAATTTTAAATCAACAGGGAAAGCAACTTCAACCGCCAAAATATATGAACAATTATCTTGGTAAGTAATCCTATTAGCTTGCTTTCTGGTTTTTAAGTGGGTTACACCCACAATAGCTGGTTGGAGTGCCAGTCTTTGGTTGGATTTTTCTGGCAATTTGTTTTTGTGTGTATATTTATTGATTTGTGTTCTGGCTCAACTCAGTTCGCAGTTAAACTCGCAGAATAGTTTTGTGAAGTCTCGGCGTGGCTTTACATCTGTACACCTCTTATCATTCAGTACATACTGAATGTAAATTGAGTCACAACCCCAAACTTATCAATCTACTGAGGAGTTAATTTTCGGGGTAATCTAAAATAGCCCATCTGATGTAAAATTACTACTATTCTGCGAGTTTGGCTAACATGTTGTCTGGTTTTGGCTTGGCATGTTTTTGGTTGGGTTTCAACAACATATAATTCCTCCTAGCTGCATTGGGGTTACTATTACTTCAATATCCTTTTGTTTCTGCTCTACCTCTCATTGTGCGGGCTACCATCCACTGATAACCAACTCTGGCAATCTTCAAATGCAGGAATTGGATGTGATGCAAAGGTTGCTCTGGACATTCATAATCTTCGCGAGGAGAATCCAGAGAAGTTTTATAATCAGGTAATGCCATGCCTTAGCCCAAATGGAGTTGTAGACTTGTAGTTGTTTAAGATCAAACTTCCTCCACTCTGAGGAACAGAGGCTAGTGTATATGATTTTAACTTATGAAAAAGGAAGAAATTTAAATCAATATCATGCTTCAACCTGTGTGGATCACATTTTAAACCTTTTTTTTTTGCTGTTACTAGTTTTATTAGTAAACAATTCCTCGTTCAGATATTGACCTATGTTTCAATTGTTATATACCTGCAGTTCATGAATAAAGTCCTTTACGCAAGAGAAGGGGCTAAGGGTATAATGGATAGAACATTTGTTGATTTTCCTTGGGAAGTTCGAGTTGAAGTAGACGGTGTCGAGATAGAGGTCCCTGAGGTGTGTATATCACATACTTATTTACTAATTCAGAAATCATCACTGCATTTCTTAAGCTCTGGATGTCTGGATAGGCAAATTTTGAGATTCTACTTGCTGGACAGTTTCTAAGATATAGACAAATTTGCAGGATGCAGAAGGTGTACTTGTTGCTAATATTGGAAGCTACATGGGTGGTGTAGACTTGTGGCAAAATGAAGATGAAACATATGATAATTTTGATCCGCAATCTATGCATGACAAAATACTTGAGGTTGTGAGCATATCTGGAACTTGGCACCTTGGGAAACTTCAGGTAAATTGGGTATTTGTTGATGTGTAATGCATATACTTGCGTCTTGAATTGATGTTTTACAAGTTTGATTTATCAAAGTATTAGAATATAAAACTTCTTAAGCTAGTTGATGTTCTAGCATGAATAATTGTTAGGCTATTTTGAGTATTAATGACAGTGCATAAGTTTTGAAACTCAACTCAAGCTTAAACTATGGAATGGGGGATGTGTGTGGAAATGTTTCTGAACTTTTGTTTTGTGTGGGAAAAGGTTGGGCTTTCTCGTGCTCGAAGACTTGCGCAGGGCCAGTCAATTAAGATACAGCTCTGTGCGGCATTTCCTGTTCAGATTGATGGGGAGCCCTGGTTCCAGCAACCTTGTATATTATCTATATCCCATCATGGCCAGGTCCTCCTCCTCTCTGTGTTTTCTTGTTATTATGTACATTTATACCATACTTAATGATCACTCATAATATCTTACCCTGCAATTTTCAGTGACAATATCCTTAAACTCATGTGCAGGCCTTCATGTTGAAGAGGGCTGCTGAGGAGCCACTTGGTCATGCAGCTGCTATTATCACCGATGTCCTTGAGAATGCTGAAACGAGCCATGTAATCAATGCTTCACAGAAGCGAGCTCTTCTTCACGAAATGGCACTCAGACTGACATAGAAGTTTTCTCTAGGTAATTAAATTAGTAATCAAAGATTTGATTGTATCTTCCATTTTTTCCTTTTCAGAAATATTTACATGTTGTATACCATCATATCACCACCACATTTTTTTTTTTTTTTTTTTTGTGGTTTGAAATATGATGCTTCTACTTGAAGTGCGGTTGTATATGAACCTTGTTCACCATCAATGGAAAGAGGGAATTTTGCAATTTTTTTTTGCATCGGACTACGATTAACATGCGTTCTTTTTCAAGTATTTGCTTTACAACTATATGGACGTATTAATTCAAAAGGAATATATTACAAGGCTATTGATTCCAGTTGAGGTTGATTTAAAATTACATTATTATTGAAAGATGGCAGAAATCAAGTGTTCCACACCAGTAGTCTTGCATACTTGCTCTGTTTTTGGCTTTTCAGGAGGCTTTTGCCAAAAGTGCTTTTTCTCTTTCTTTCTCTGTCCATAACACGCTGATGTCTAAGAAGCGGGTTGAAGCCTTTGGTACTCGGGTACGTTTAATATGCTATACATTGTTCATATGTTGGGGAGGGGACCCAATTAACCTTCATATATTCCTTTGCTTATTCCTCACAAAACCTTCCTTCACTTTATTCCATGCTCTTGATACAATCCCCTTTGCAGACTCTGTGCTCAGCTTTCTGTCACGGGTTGTCGCGCAAGACACCTGCGAGCACAGAATTCTCGTCGGTGTCTTAATGCTTGCTTTGCGAATCCGATCTAAACGTTCTCTGTAAAAGGAAGAATTGAAGCAGTGCATGTAGTAGTGTGGTGAAGACGACGCTTTCGAACCTTGGATCGCTCTATTAAGTTGCTGAGTCACGGCTCGAAGCTCAAACGAGTCGTATAGCGTGCTACCATTGTGCCTGGGGCTTAGTCTCCATATGGGGCTGGTAGTAATTGTGTGGGGTTGATGAGCCAGTGTTGTGGCACCGCTCATTTGTGTCTCATCTTTCTCAATTGGGATTCCTAGAAAAGTAGCCAGATCCATTTGTTTTGACATTTTCTTTGAGAGAACTAAGCTAGGATGGTTTTTTGGTTGCTTATTATTATGTTTTGTAGGTGTTTATGAGTGGATGGAAGTTTACCTTGTAAGTAACGTTGGCCAAGTAAAGGTTAACGGGGTCTCGCATTGTGTTATACGTCTTGAATGAGCATGTTCTCACATGGAGCTTGGTATCAATGTGATTAATTAAGGCGGTGTTAGACATAATCACATAATATACAACTCATAAGAAATGATAATTTTGTAGGTCCCCGCAAAGACATATAACACTAGTTTTGGTTTATAATTAGTTTTGTAAGGAGATCGATGATGATTTTCACCATATGCTTGCACATGCTTTGCTTCCAATCTTGAGTTAATTAAGCCTACATCTGCAGAAAGCAACTTAAGCTCTTCTCTGGTTATCTACTTATCTCAGTCTGTAACTTTCAAACTTAACTTTAGTAAATAAACAAACTACTTCTAAGCATTGACTTCTGGCAAAAATGAACGCACTGTAGTATTTGAGAGGTCTGCATCATGCATGCATGTTAGTGCTATCACTTTGCTGTAATCTTATATACTAAGCAAGTAATCATATGGCTTAGATCTACTTTCTTTCTTTAAAACTACTCCTTTTTCTTCTTCTTCTTCCCTTAATCTACTTTCAAGTTGTAATTAATACATCATATATGTTTCTTTTAAGAATCTCCCATATATCCCCTCATCAGTTCCTTAATGTGATTACTCATTTCATTGTTTCTTAAGCTATCAAAGGGAAAAGGAACTGCTAGCTTCTTTTTATGTAGCTTTTGGTGGATCAGAAGTGAGTAACAATGCACCGTTGTACAGATTAAGTTACCTAATGGCAAGAAAAACTGAAAAAGCATAAAACACTTAAATGACTCATAAAGTGCTCACCTTTCATTTAGTCTGATGGAGTGATGGTCATTCGTGCTCAAAGTTTGGAGCTGAGAGAGTCCGATCTGAAAATCAGAAAGGAACTTGTACTATATCACAACCGGCTTTGCATGCTCGAGGCCAAGTATATATATGTGATGTAAAATAAAGTGAAAATTTTATGGCATTTCATAGTTTGACGGCATATTTTAGATTTTTTTCACCGTTAAAAAATTGGCTATATATAATATATTCTAGAGTACCACATAAGATCAAGGTCTCATAACAAAGATCCAACTAATACTATTCAAATTCTCAATTCACTTTCATAGGAAATTAGGTTTATTATAAAAAATAGCCTGATTAATTCTTTTATAGTTTTTCCTTTTTAGTGAAACAAACACCATGCCATTTGTGCAGGATTCATTCAAGCCTTCAAGGTACCATTGAGAACAGAAAACAGTTCATATGCATCCCATAATATACTTGGAAACAAATCGAAAACGAAATTGCATCTCATCATAATTATTATGTGGTTGCATTTCAGTCAAGGAACACTCATTCCAAAGTCAAAAACTACGACATTTCTGACATTCTGGTGCTTTGTATAGACTCTGTGCATCCACCCGGCCTCATTTTGGTCCAATAATCAATATAACCAACAGAAAAAGAAAGTAATTGGTATATATGCAAATAAAAAATATTAAGGTAATAGTATGTGATTACATAAATTTCATGCCTCTGTAATAAAGACTGGCTTTTCTATATAATATAATCCTTTCGTAGTTTACTTCACGAGCTAGTTCACGCTTTGCCACAGCTTTCACTTTGTTTTCATTTGTGCTGATTTGTGGGCATTTTCTCAGGTATAAACACGTTAATCTCATTGATTTGTTTTCTTCTCAATCAAGGTGGTCATTAAGTGTCACTTTTCTTCAATTAATATTTGCAATTTTATATACCTTTCATCTTACTCAAGCATGCATTCTCTGAACGCCACTGACCACGCACCTGTTTCTGCACTTTGAAGCTTCTCTTAATTTTTCATTTTTACCAGCAATTATTTGTAAAAAATAAATAAATAAAAGTTGAGTTTTTTTTTTTGGGACGTAAGGGGTTTATTTGTTATATATAGAAGTATAGAGCTTGTAGGAATACACCAACTTGCTATTCACTCTTTTATTTATGGCGGGCATGGGCGTTTTAATAATGCTATAATTCAGTGGTGCATAACCCCAAAAAGAGAGGTCCAGCTTTTACTCATTCTGACCACCCATTTGATACAAAAGTCCATTTTGATTTTGGGTACCCTTGGAAATTTGAATTTTTTTTTGGTTACATGGAGGCATAGAACAAAATTAACCAAATTGGCCAGCTCTAGTCTGCCGGGGAAATTTGACTTTGAGTCCTTGATAGCTGGTTTTGTTACTGATAGGCTGATAGCTGGTTTTGTTACTGATAGCTGGTTTTGTTACTGATAGCTGAAAAAAAAAGACAAACAGAAGTGGGTAGCTTAAGTTTCCCTTGTTTGTTACTGAAAGGTGCGTTTGGAAACGTGTTGAACGCTCCAGCCCATTTTTCTAATACCCTGACTTTGCTTTAGTTTGTGAAAGTGAACAGGTGTTGGATCTTACAAGTTGCTTTTGGGTATTTAAGAAGCTCTTGCTCTCTTTGCTTTTCTGTAGCAGCTGCTGGTGTCTCTCCTATTTCTAGCTTTGAAGTTTATAGCGTGTTAGATATTTAAGGTACTTGGGTCTGAACTTTAAGGCCTACAATGTTTCTCGTGTAAACTTGTTCATCTTCATCATTTTTCTGGTTGAATTTGGTATGCTATTGCTGCTGGGTTTTTAGAATTAGTCAAACTTGTGCCAAATTAAAAGGTCAGATCTTTTCATTTTCGGTTCCAGTAGAAATCCATTATTGGCCAAATTAGGCAGCCTTTTCTAGTGGTAAAAAGGGATAGCACACGGGGTTGACTGTAATTATAGACCTGCCTAACGGAGGTTGTTGGCTATAAAATGCTTGTTGATTGTGTTGTGTTAATTTATAGAGCAAAGTTTTTGTTTACACATTTGCATTCAATTAATAATTTTCAGGTTTTTGGCAGATAAATATGGTGAAGATCTGCTGCATTGGAGCGGGCTATGTCGGTGGACCAACCATGGCGGTGATCGCCCTCAAGTGTCCCGCAATAGAAGTAGCAGTTGTGGACATCTCAGTGTCCAGAATTGCGGCCTGGAACAGCGACCAGCTCCCAATTTACGAGCCTGGTCTCGATGAGATTGTGAAGCAGTGCAGAGGCAAGAACCTCTTGTTCAGCACAGCTGTGGAGAAGCATGTGGCCGAGGCAGACATTATCTTCGTTTCGGTTAACACCCCAACGAAAACCCGGGGTCTTGGGGCTGGCAAGGCTGCAGACTTGACCTACTGGGAAAGCGCGGCAAGGATGATAGCAGATGTTTCTAAATCCAACAAGATAGTTGTCGAGAAGTCGACGGTTCCGGTGAAGACGGCGGAGGCAATCGAGAAGATTCTGACTCACAACAGCAAGGGGATCAAGTATCAGATTCTATCCAACCCGGAGTTTCTTGCCGAGGGAACAGCCATTGAGGACCTTTTCAAGCCGGACCGAGTTTTGATAGGAGGGAGGGAAAGTGCGGAGGGCCAGAAAGCAATCCAAGCGTTGAAACAAGTGTATGCAAATTGGGTACCTGAAGACAGAATCATCACAACTAATCTATGGTCAGCTGAGCTGTCGAAGTTGGCTGCCAACGCTTTCTTGGCGCAGAGGATCTCCTCTGTGAACGCCATGTCAGCACTGTGTGAGGCCACTGGAGCAAACATCTCACAGGTTGCTCATGCTGTTGGGAAAGACAGCAGAATTGGACCCAAGTTCCTGAACGCTAGCGTTGGTTTTGGAGGGTCTTGTTTCCAGAAGGACATTCTCAACCTGGTGTATATCTGCGAGTGCAATGGGCTGCCTGAGGTTGCAAACTACTGGAAACAAGTGATCAAGGTGAATGACTACCAGAAGAACCGGTTCGTGAACCGGGTTGTGTCTTCCATGTTCAACACAGTTTCCGGCAAGAAGATTGCCATTCTTGGGTTTGCTTTCAAGAAAGACACGGGCGACACGAGGGAGACTCCTGCCATTGATGTCTGCAAGGGGCTGCTGGGGGATAAGGCACACTTGAGCATATATGATGTGCAGGTTACTGAGGAGCAGATCCAGAGGGATCTGTCCATGAACAAGTTCGATTGGGACCATCCCATTCATCTGCAGCCAGCCAGCCCGATTGGGGTGAAGCAAGTCAGTGTGGCTTGGGATGCTTATGAGGCAACAAAAGGAGCTCATGGCATCTGCATTCTTACTGAGTGGGACGAGTTCAGGACGCTCGATTACAACAAGATTTTCGACCACATGCACAAGCCTGCATTTGTGTTTGATGGAAGGAACGTCGTTGATGCTGAGAAGCTAAGACAGATTGGATTTATTGTCTACTCAATTGGAAAGCCATTGGACTCTTGGCTCAAGGACATGCCTGCTGTCGCATAATTCAGGTGGCCGGAAATCAATAAATAATTAAGCTACAGATCTGATTCTTTCAATTTTTGGCCGGATATATTTCCCATGTACGTTTAGTAGTCATGTACGTCGTCTCACCGTGAGGCTTCAAATTGAAATTTACTTCTTTATAAATTACCCCTTTAATAAAATAAAGAAAAGCTATTGATAATATTTCAAGTCCCTCTGTAGAACAGTACTCGATAGTACTGCTACTACTAAATAGTTTGACACCTTTCATTCTATTTTTATCCCTCCTCTCACAGTCTCTGAGTCTCACTTCAAAAGAAAGAAGGAAAGAAATTAAAGGAATATACTTTATACAATTTCCAATGTTTTGGATAATGAGGAGCTTAGCTTTTTCAGCGGGATTGGCTCTGGGAAAGAAAAGAAAATGACAGAGACTCAGACCAAGACCAAGCAGTGGCGGATCTAGGACTTCAAATGGGGGGGGGTAATTTCATTGAAGGTCAATTTTTTAGCGGGGCTCTGCTGACCATCTAATACCTGCCCACTGTTTACAGTCAATAAAAAATTATAATATACCTACATCATAAAAAAAAAAATAAAAAAAAAAGAGGAAAGGTGACATCGACCTTATAAGAGTAGGAAAGGGCATCCTAAGGTATATGGGATGAGGAAACAAAAACAGTCGATGATCTACTGTAAAATAACCGTAAAATAAAATGGAAATGTTGGAAGAGAAAGTCATATTTTTAAACCCACCGCGGGTTAAGCACTGGTAATAATGAAACTAGGCTCCTGTGCAAAACAAAAGACCATCTTGAATAGCAAGCTCAGATAAGAGATTAAAAAAAAGGAGAATTAAAAAGAATAAATTTAACTTTTTTAACGAAATTAAAAGAATTTGAATGAAATGGAAGTAAAGATTAGTAAGGAAAAACTCACTAGGGTTTTTTATATACTAATTATTGAATGAGGGGAGGATTTTTTTGGAAGAGAAACTTTATAAAAAAAAAAAAAAAAAAAAAAATCAAGGGTCAGATGAGAAAAAGGAGAAAAAATATATAAAATATTAAAATATATAAAAAAAGAGGGGGTTGATTAAAGAAATTGAAGATGTGAGGTATATAATATTTTATTTTTGAGGGGATTATATAATATATTGATTAATATATTAAAGATTTGGGGGGGGGGGATAATTTATTGTTTTAGATAAATGAGATCTTATAAGAGTTAAGGTATTGGGATTTAAAATAAAAAAAAATTAAAAATTTAAAAAAAAAGAAAAAAAGATAAATATAATTAATTTTTTGAAAACGCTTGTCAAATTTGGTAAAAACGATTTTATACGAGGAAAAACGATTTAAAACCACTTTTAAGTACTTTTAAAACTCACCCAAGACATATATATATTTTTTATATTTATAATTAATTTTTTTAATTAATTCAAAAAAGTTTTTGGGTCGAAAAAACAGTTTTAAACATGGCCATCGTTTGATTACTTGATTAGGCTGTCTGAGATTCTAAATGGGGCGTGGGTCGGTCTCTCAAGTATTGAGCCTGGACTCAAACTTTGTACAAAAAACGAGGCCCAAAGCCCGTCTTATATAATCAGCACAGTCTTTCCATTAGGAATTAGGACCGACTTAAAGCCCGCACTTCTATTTTTGAGTTTTTCTTCTTACTAAAAGTATCGCCATCGCCACTCTTCGTCTCCGTTCTGGCGCTGTAACCGTCTTCTCAAAACGACGACGGCTTGTTGAACTCCGGCCGGTCACAGCGGTATCGGAACTAACCGCCCAGCCAACGCATTCTGTACACGTTGCCGGTATCCCTCACGTGCGACGCCCACAGCTTTCTGTAACGAAACCATTCTCTTTCCCAGCTAACGAAACAAAACCCTAGTATCCCTCAGGTGAGTTATATTAATTCCTTCCGTTCCGGTTACGGAACTTAGGGTTTCAATTTGGCATTTCTTGTTTTGATTTACGAATACTATTTGCTCCATATATTTATATGCTGAGAAAGATTGTTCAATGCAGTTAGAATGGGGAGCGAGAGCAATTTGAAGACATGGGTATCCGATAAGTTAATGACATTGCTCGGATATTCTCAGCCAGCTGTTGTTCAGTACATTATTGGACTAAGTTAGTTATCCCCCTTATCCTCCTCTTGAATTTGCATTTATCAGTTTATGTACTGAACTCATTGAATCAAAGCTGAGGGGAAGCATTTTGCTCATTGTTTCTGACGGAAATTTTTGCATTTCTTGCAGCTAAACAAGCAAAGTCTCCGGCTGATGTGGTGGACCAGCTTGTAGATTCTGGGTGGTCCTCGTCTACTGACACACGTGAATTTGCTGAAGAAATATTCTCCAGAGTGCCCCACAAATCATCTGGGCCGAATGTGAGTTCTTATTCCAAATTTTATCGAGTGCAGAGATTTAATTTTTTTTACTCGGTTTTATCCATCCATCTATGACATCATGTAATTTTTTGGTTGTTCTATTTGTTGTGTATATCAGGTTTATCAAAAACAAGAGAGGGAAGCTGCGATGCTGGTGAGGAAGCAGAAGACATATGCTCTCTTGGATGCAGATGACGATGACGATGATGAGGATGATAAATCTTCTGTTCCGGTTGTTTCTGAGTCCAGGAAAAGTGATTCCAATAAGAAACGGTTCAGGAAGAAGGCCTCGAGTGAAGAAGATGAAGATGATGAGGTTAATTTTTCAACTTTTCGAATGTAATAGTTGTTGTTTCTCACAGTAATTGTTGTTTAACTTGGTGCAATGCTTCAGGTGGTTGTACACGAGGAAGAAGCAAGACGGGTTAGAAGACGAACTTCCCCAGACGAAGATGATGGTTCAGAGGTTTGTTCTTTTATTTTGATCCATAATATTTTCTTCACAGTTTTCATTGAAACAAAAGTTTGAGTAATACTATGATGGAACTGGAGATACAAAATTGTCCACATTGGTACAGTGCTCAAATACTTGTGTAGACTTTCACTTAATGGTCTGATTGGTATAGGTATCTCCTTTTATTTCTTTACCAGTTTGATACATGTACTCCATTTATAATGTATGCAGTCCGAAGAAGAAAGATTGCGTGATCAAAGAGAGAGGGAGCAATTAGAGCGCAATATAAGGGAGCGGGACACAGCAGCTACACGAAAGGTACAATTAAGTTCTGAATAGTTTTAGTTTGTTACTTTTAGTTTTTGGTATCATTTCTGCTTGATTTTAGTTTGTTCTGAGATAGTAAAAAGTGTTTAAAAGTTGCATCTTAAAATCATTTGTTGACATTATGCAAAAATGTGTGCTATAAGTTGCAGCTTTTTGTTGATATGGCCAGGGTAGTATGAGCTGGGTCTAAACCCTTAAATGGAAATTATGCCGCTAAAAGACTTTAAATTACCTTTTGCTAGCTGACAACTCTTAGATTGAGCTATGACTTCTTGTATTTGCCTATGACTAAGAACAATTACACGCTTGTGCATAGTATTGCTTCTTTATATCTTGTTACTAACACCCTTTTTTCTTTTGACAGTTAACAGAGAGAAAGTTATCAAAAAAAGAGGAAGGTACTACAATTTGAGAGTATAATTACATTCAGACTCATATTCGCTGTTACATCTTAAGCGTTTGCATATACATGTGCCAAAACTCTTACATGTAGATGCATATGCGACGTTCATGCTTATCATATATGTTGTCTAACCATGTTGCATTTTACTGTACAACAGAGGAGGCTGTTCGGAGAAGCAAGGCTTCAGAGCAAAATGAAACTGAAGATTTGAGGTTTGTGATTATCAATATGTCATGATTGGTTTACTTTGAAGTCCTGCACCATCATTTTCCACTCATTCTTATCGGTATAGTTTTTGTATTTATACCTTTTTCTTTTTGGTATTAAAACTCAATCGGTTATAATTATATATATATATATATATATATATATATATATATTCCAACAACACCAAGCATAGCTCTTATTTTATCTGTTGAATATGCTATTGGTTATAATCTTTTTCTTCTTCAATGGTCTTTGATTCAGAAAAGTTTCAAGGCAAGAATATCTAAAGAAAAGAGAGCAGAAGAAATTGGAGGAAATCAGGTAAAACTTGTATGCCACTAATTAGCAAACCCTGCCAAAAAAAAAACTTGTATGCCACTAATTTAAAACATTTAATATTATAGTCATCTTCACTTTTCTTACTTCCCCTTTCTTAAATTCCATTTTTTGGCACGTTTTTCAGAGATGAAATAGAAGATGAGCAATACTTATTTGATGGCGTGAAGCTCACTGACTCGGAATATCGTAATTTAAGGTAATTTGGACGTTCACTTCCTATTGCTTTGCTGATAACACTATGTTCTTCGAACATTTTGTTAAAAGTTGATATCCCTTCAAAATTGCATGTCGGACTGCTAACATCGTGATCTAGGGTAATGAGCAATGGTCTGCTGTGAGTATAGTTTCCTGATGTTTTACTTTTATGAGGTGTACAATATCACCTGGCATATTTGGAAAGTACAATTGCATTTATACTTGGTTACTTTGCTGTGAACAGACTTCGCATATCACTTTGCCACCAGTTATCTGAGTTATACTTTAAATGTTTATTATTTATGGGTGAAAGTACTTTACTTATGGTCTTTATTTTATTGTTATTAAAAATTGTGGCTGTCAGAATCCTTCTTCATGACTATTACAATCAAGTACTGTCTTTGCTCTACTCTGTTGTTGAACATGAATATGTTTGACACATGTTTGAAAATTCAAAATCTAAGATCTTTTATGTGAATTGCTATGTAACTCTCTTGAAGTGGAGTAACTGTTTTGAAGAAGTAAAGTAAATAATAGATGTCCTGACAACGTGTCGTGAGACTCGCATTATATTTTCCTGTCTAATGTGTGATAGAAACTGGGATAAAAATCATTCATAGATTCCATCTTTATGCAGTTACAAGAAGCAAATATTTGACCTCGTGACGAAGCGAGCAGTTGAGGATGAGAATCCAAATGAGGTAATGAGGAGCTTTTGATTTGTATTGATTGAGAAATTTTCCTTCTGCTCACATATTAGTGAATTGAGTGGTTGAAATACATTGGCCATATCTTGAGACTTGTGAGTTTACTTGTTCTCCTTACATGTCAATGTTATCATCTAATCATGTGCTTTTCCCTTCATTCTTTTTCGAGTACAGTACAGGATTCCTGATGCCTATGATGAGGAGGGGGGTGTCAATCAGGAGAAGAGATTTTCCGTGGCCATGCAACGCTACAGGTGTTTTTTTTTGGCAATGTTCATACCTCACATATACTAAACTGGCATATATGAACGGAGCATGTTTTGTCTTGTTGAACCATTTTTGCATATTTTATTGTCTAGGGACCAGGGTGCTGGGGATAAAATGAATCCATTTGCAGAACAGGAAGCTTGGGAGGATCACCAAATTGGTAAGTTCTTTGAGAAGTTTTCGCATATTCTTTTGTTCATCTGCGCATAAAATTTTAGAAAAATTCAGAAATTTTGATTCTGTGGTCACGAAATTGAAGTTTTTGCATATTCTTATGTTCATCTCTTAGGAAAGGCAACACTGAAGTTTGGCTCAAAAAACAAAAAGCGAACATCTGATGAGTATCAGTAAGTTTACAATTTTTTCTTCCTCTTGCTTCTGTTTTACCTACTAGTTTCTCGTGTTAATAAGTATGTGTTATTAAGCAAGTGAGCTAAATTAATTGCAGAAACTTGTTCTAGTATCTTTTCCGTTGCTTGTTTGTGCATGTGCATTCTAAGTTTTATAACAGATTTTTTTTTTAATGTTTAGATTTGTATTTGAGGACCAGATCGATTTTATCACGGCATCAGTGATGGATGGTGATGAGGTATATCTACTAACATTATCAATTATGACTTCACACCTTTCTCTGGTATCACAATGAAAGTCTCATCTCTCCATTTTCTTGATGCAGTTTGAAAATGGGCAACCCGCTGATTTACTTGAATCAAGAGCGAAATCAGCCTTGGAGAAGCTCCAGGTTGCTAACCATTTTATTTTCTTTATTTGTTTGTTTACTTTTTCTTTGGCTCATTGACAAGATGTTTCACTCTGTTTGGTATGACTGTCTAACATATTTTTTATTTTTATTTTGGAGAAATATAATCTGCTTGTTGAAGCATGTAGAATGTTAACTATATATTAGCATAGTTAACTATGCACTTAAATAATTAACGTTTGAATGTTTTTAAGTCATAGGAGGTTATACTGTTTTTTAACTAATCATTTATGTTTTTGCTCATACAGGAGGACAGAAAAACATTACCCATATATGCCTATCGCGATGAATTGCTCAAAGCTGTTGATGAACATCAGGTTTCTTTAGATTTTCTGTTACAAATTTACGTCTTTGACTAAGAATGAATTTCTTTAAGCACACTGTAGTTGATGATAAACCTTACACCAAATTTGTGTAGTATCTGTTAAGCATCTTCATCCTAGGCATTTAAATATCATTATCATTTTTATAAAAAGTGTCTGTTAACCGTTGTCTTATCGTCCAATATGCCCTCGGCTTGTGGCTTTGTAGGTTCTTGTTATTGTTGGTGAAACCGGTTCCGGAAAAACTACACAGATACCCCAGTATCTCCACGAGGCCGGATACACAAAACGTGGAAAGGTATAAGCTTTGTTTCTTGCCATTTCCTTGCTATATGATGGAAGTCTGTCGGTGTTTTTGGTGGCTTCGTGATGTGAACATGTAGCTACTCAAATGAAAATATAATTGAGATAGACAGTTGAAAGGACAGTCCATTTTCATACACTTTTTGCCCAATCTATTTCATCATGTTTCTAATAAAAACAAGATTTTTTTTTGTTTTTGCAACGTTGTACTTAAAGTTATCTTGAGACTGTAACAAGCTACTAACTTTCTCAAAGTAGCTGAAAGGTTTCTATATTTCATGACCTATAATTTTTTTTTCTTTATCTTTTTAACAAATTGGGTGCACACACCTAGGCATTTCGAAATTTGTGGTGCTGTGATTAATGATATTAAAACTTTCTGAGGGTAGTTTGGGTTATAACCTTCATGATTCTTACAGATTGGGTGCACACAGCCACGACGAGTTGCTGCTATGAGTGTTGCTGCTAGGGTTTCTCAAGAAATGGGTGTGAAACTTGGGCATGAGGTATTCAATTCCTCATTATACTACGAAGTTAATAACCTATGATAAGACAACCAAAAATAAATAAATTCATGATCCATGTATAATGCCTTCATCTCTCTGATTATCAAGTCTCATGTGACTAGTTCATGTTTATCTACTTTTCTGTATTGAGAAATATACCTAAAAAATATAAAAGGCAATAGAGATAGTGGTAATTTGACCTCTGTTGACAGTAGTGGGTGCTTTTTATGCCATATGCAGGTAGGTTATTCTATTCGTTTCGAGGATTGCACATCTGAAAAGACTGTTTTGAAATACATGACAGATGGAATGTTGTTGCGAGAATTCCTTGGTGAACCAGATCTGGCAGGCTACAGGTAAGCTAAGTCAGTAGATCACATTGGATACTTGGATTGTTTGCATCGGTTAATTTTTGTGTTTGCAATTCTCAGTGTGGTGATGGTGGATGAGGCCCATGAGAGAACACTCTCAACCGATATTCTATTTGGATTAGTAAAGGTAAGCAGTAAGTCTGTCGTTTTTACCAGTCATTTCTCTGCGTGTATTGAAGGAACAATCAGCATTGTCCTAAATTTCAAGTGGCATTCATGCACTTTTTGTGGGGGCTGGACAATAGCTGATCTATTGACCTTGATCGCATTTTAGCCTTTTGGCTGCTTAAATTCAAGTAAAGCAATTGCTTCTGCTCCCTGGAAAACCTCAAGCATATGTTTGTGGAAATTTCTTCTTATAGTTTTCTTTTGGAGATTGCTATTCATAATTCTTCTTACTGGAAACACTGTATAAATTGATAATGATCTTTTTTGTCTCTGATTTTCTGACTGCTTTTTCCATTAGGATATTGCTCGATTTAGACCTGATCTTAAACTGCTTATCTCAAGTGCAACGCTTGATGCTGAGAAGTTCAGTGATTATTTTGATTCTGCTCCAATTTTCAAAATTCCGGGGAGGCGTTATCCTGTTGAAATAAATTACACGAAAGCACCAGAAGCTGATTACTTGGATGCAGCAATTGTCACTGCACTGCAAATCCATGTGACACAAGCACCTGGAGATATATTAGTGTTCTTCACAGGTCAAGAAGAAATTGAAACAGCGGAAGAAATATTGAAGCACAGAACAAGGGGCCTAGGGACCAAAATTGCTGAGCTTATTATTTGTCCCATATATGCAAACCTACCTACTGAGCTGCAAGCCAAAATTTTTGAGCCCACACCTGAAGGGGCAAGGAAGATTGTCCTCGCCACAAATATAGCTGAAACTTCACTAACTATTGATGGGATCAAATATGTTATTGACCCGGGGTTTTGCAAGATGAAGTCGTACAATCCAAGGACTGGGATGGAGTCATTGCTGGTCGCTCCCATCTCAAAGGCATCAGCCAATCAGAGGGCAGGTCGATCTGGGAGAACGGGTCCTGGAAAGTGCTTCCGGTTATATACTTTGTTCAATTATCACACTGAGTTAGAAGATAACACGGTACCAGAAATACAGAGGACTAACCTTGCAAATGTTGTGCTCATGCTGAAGAGCCTTGGTATCCATGACCTATTACATTTTGATTTTATGGACCCTCCACCATCTGAGGCATTACTGAAAGCCTTGGAACTGTTATTTGCACTGAGTGCATTAAATAAAGTGGGTGAGTTGACTAAAGTTGGTAGACGGATGGCAGAGTTTCCTCTTGATCCCATGCTATCTAAGATGATAGTTGCTTCTGATAAGTACAAGTGTTCAGATGAGGTCATTTCCATTGCTGCCATGCTTTCCATCGGTAATTCAATATTTTACCGTCCAAAGGACAAACAAGTCCATGCTGACAATGCACGGTTGAATTTTCACACTGGGAATGTGGGAGATCACATTGCATTGCTCAAGGTTTGGTTCTATTCCTTTTTCTTTTTCTTTTTTAATGGTTTTTTGTCTCCCCCTTAGTGAAAATATCATGATTTGGGACTTTGGGTATGGCCATATGGGCAAAAGTTTATATTTCAAGTTGTTTTAATGGATTGGACACCGTCAGTATGGTTCCTCATTATGAACTGTATACATCTCAACTTCTCAAGTAATGTGTCTCATCATCCATGTTTTCGAGTAGTTAGTGACCCAATGAATGTTTTTTTATTTTATTATTTATTTGTTTGTTTCAGGTTTATAATTCATGGAAAGAGACCAATTTCTCAACACAATGGTGTTACGAGAATTATATTCAGGTACATTCGATATCCCAAAGTTGCTCATTCTGAAAATCTTGATTTGTTTTTCATTTAAACGTGGGTGCTATTTTGGGCTAGTTGTTTCCTTGGTTTTTAGGTACTGATTAATATGTTGCATTGACTATATCAATTGACACTTGCCATGTATTGATTCTTGATCGACAAAGCTCTTACAATTTGTAATCTGAAACTTTTACAGGTCAGGAGTATGAAGCGCGCTAGAGATATTAGAGACCAGCTTGAGGGACTCTTGGAGAGGGTTGAGATTGAGCAGGTCTCTAATCTTGATTATGAGGTTATAAAGAAGGCCATTACATCTGGTAATTTACGGTTACTGTTAGCCATAACCTAATTTAAGTGCTTTTTATTTCTATTTGTTGTATTCATTGATTTTCTAAAATGTAATGTTTGTTATTTCTTTCAGGCTTCTTCCCTCATTCTGCAAGACTGCAAAAGAGTGGCGCTTATAGAACAGTCAAACACCCACAGACTGTCCATATACACCCCAGCTCAGGGCTTTCTCAGGTAAGGGAGAATAGCATCATGCTGGACTTTCCGTAGAAGTCTTTTAGTCTTTTGGATCATGATGTTAATTGCCTCAGTCATGCTATGTATTCAATATGGTATCGGTTAGTGAAACTATTTGGGATGAAGGTGGAAAATGGTTGTGGTTAAGTGGTTTGTTACTATAAAGTTTGATTGCATTAAGAGCTCTGACCACATCATACAAAGAAAAAGGGATGCGAGTTTGTCTTCCTTTTTTGTAATGTATTGGTTGGCCGATTTGGCCCCCTTCCCATGGTCCGGTCCAATTCTTGGATTTAATAAACAATGTAGTCTTTTCATTTAACACGCCATTCACTTGGGTAGTTGGGTTCCACATCATAGACGTATTTGCAAGCATGACACCATAGAGGGTTATTAGTATGCTTGTGAGTATACAATACCAATCACCAAAAATGCACTCCTGTGTATAATTTGGATCATTGCTTGATTATTTACTTTTTTTTCTTCAGGTGCTTCCAAGATGGGTTTTATACCATGAGTTGGTGCTTACAACCAAGGAATATATGAGACAGGTATCAAACACCCTTGTACTTTCTATTTTGCATTGGTCTTTCTTGTACGTTATTTGCATTACGGCTAAAGCCTGAAATTGTATTTCAGGTAACGGAACTGAAGCCAGAGTGGTTGGTGGAAATAGCTCCGCATTATTACCAGCTAAAGGATGTTGAAGATTGTATGACTTCTTCTCATTCAATCTTATTACTACTTGATTTCTGTACTAGGAATGCCTTATATCATATGATTGTATGAATTGCTGAAATGCTTTTTATTATTGGCAGCGGTGTCAAAGAAAATGCCCCGTGGAGAAGGGCGCGCAGCGTAGTATTGAAAGCTCGACGAAAATTGTATATATGAATGGTGGCTTGGTATGGTAGAGCAAAAGAAGCCCTGGAAATACTGTTTTGTATACTCGAACTACATTTTTAATAGAGTTGACACCCCAACGACTTGGGGATTTTGCAAGAGAATACGAGTGTATTTACTTTTAGAGTAGGATTTAGTTCGAGATAGATGAGAATCTTCGACCATATGTACACAGTCAAGGACTAGTAAATACATGATTAATCGTGGGCTAGCATCAGGTACTGATGTCGCAATGAAATTGAGCTCGGCTATTGTAGGGATCAAGAAAAAAGATGCTCAGTTTTACATGAGCTTTGAAAATAGTGTGCTCCTTTCGAACTGGCCTTTGGTTTTCAATAAGTTGGGTCCTAAGTTCAGAGTCTCTAATCACGAACCCTGAGCTTAGGACAAGTGTTGTAAAAATTTCGAGCCCCACCGGATGGCTCGGAATATAACCCCCGGAATTAAGTATCACCTTGACGAGATTAAAAAGCGATCAAGAATATTTGGACCATTAGAAATTAAGGAATAAGACAAGAATGTTGGATTAAAAAAATAAATAAATGAAAAAAGCGCCTTTGGCAGAAAAACGCGGTTTTGATCCCTGCAAATAGAAACAGGAGTCGTTGAAAATGACGACTGCTTCACCTCCGTAAGTTGGAGCCCTCAGACCTAAACCTCTCTCTGCACAACGTCAATATCAAATCTCATTGTCTCGAAACTTCGAATTTTCGTTGTGCAGAGAGATTGAAGACGAGCGCTCTCTTCAATTTCTTTATATGTTTAATCCAGAATTGTAGAATCAATTCGTTGGTGACGAAATGGGTTGCAATTCCAGCAAAAGCGTGGACTCCAAGACGACCAGGACCGCCCGGTGGCGATCCACCGGCATTGTTGGTCTCAGGGATGCCAAATTGAAGGCAATCTCTCTCTCTCTCTCTCTCTCTCTCTCTCTCTTCCCTGTATATATATATATATGTTGGTTGTATTTATGGATATCTACGATTTGGATTTGAATTAGAGGAAGGGAAAGGTGGGGTATTTAATGTTGGGGAGGCTAGAGGAGGAAGGTGGGTGGAATAAGTTGAGTAATTTTAATAGAAGTTGGTTCATATATGTTGGTATGGTTTTTCGTTGGAAAGTAGAGGCAATCATTATGATAAAATTAATTTTGAGTGAGGTGTTTATTGAGTATGGTCTGGCTGAGATGTTAATTGAAGTCGAAAATGAGCTCAATTTCGTTTGACATGGTTTTTCTTTTAAATTACATCTTTCAGTTCAAGAGTATTTCTGTTTACTCTACTGATTCTGTTGGATGACAAAGTACAGTGTCTATTATGTAAAATTTTAATCTTGTTTGGTTTAGCAACTAAAACAGTCATTTGAGGTTTTAATAAATATATTGTATCATAGAAATGCATGCATAAACCCTTATCCTCTGGTTTTTGTAAGCCGAACATTGAAGATACTAAACACGAAGCATTGCAGGATGGTGGTTTTACATGCACTAGTTATGGAGAATAGTTATTTATTGAGGCCATATTGATAAAATATTGGTTGCTTCTGAAGAAATGCTTATGTTATGTGTGTGCATATTCCTCATTCTTTACTTATTGATTACGTTTTTCTGGAACAGACATTTCCAGATGAAGTTCTTGATCTGGAAAGATCCGTACGCACTATTGATCTAACACACAATAAAATAGGTACTGTACTTTTCTCTGTGGGTAATCTGATCACCAATTTGGTGAGGAGGTTTACTCTGAAAGGCGTCTGATTTTCCACTTAATTTTCTCTTATGGAAAAGCTTCATTTAATTAACTTTAACAATAGAGGTTTTCTGAGGGCTTGGTTTTCAAACTTTTAAATACTTTTAGATCTTACAGAATGAAGCCGTAACAGTTTAACATCTATTTTACTCTTCTTTTTCTGCATGCAGTTGATATTCCTATGGATATTGGCAAATTAGTAAACCTGCAGCGACTGGTAAGAAATCATCTGACTTTTGTACATGTACTATAGTTCCCTTTCCTAAATTCATGCTGTACAAACAATTTTTTTCATAAACAATATGCTGAGATATCAAATTTCATCATCGCCGTCGAACAGTGAAGGAAACTTAGAGTTGCACAATTTTTTTGAATGTAAATGGTGATCCTATTTTAGTGAAGAAAGAGCTAATTTGTGAGAGAAATGAGTGCATTCTTCTTCTTTTTTCGAAACTGCTAAGATGATTTAATTGATAACGAATTGAATATTATTTACATGAGTCATATTTTCTGAATATTAAGAATTCAAATTTGAGTTGCTCTATCCTTCAGGTCTTGGCTGAAAACCTCATTGATCGACTACCAATGCATGTGTCAAAATTAGAGTCTCTCAAAATTATGACACTTGATGCAAATCGGATTACTTCCTTGCCTGATGAATGTAATTCTCTTCTCTAAGTAAGATAATGCTATGCTAAGTTTAGTTCCTTCAACTTCATGATTTTACCTGCAAATATCATGGGGTCATTGTTTCATAGACTTCATCACAGGTTCGAACTAATGAGATGTATGTTTTCTGTGGTTAGTGGGACAGTTGGTGAGACTTGAGCGGCTATCCATCACTAAAAATTCTCTAGCATATTTGCCTGAGACTATTGGAAGCTTGCGCAATGTACGTGCTTTGTGCTTCTCAACCTATTTGTTTGTTCTGTTATTCTTGTGGTTAGGGACTTTATGTCTGAGTTAAGTACCATTATCATCTAGTTGCTATATTTTTTTACCCTTTCTGAATTACCATATTTTAAACATACTAAACTTTCTAAGCTATAGACCAGAAATGTGGAAGAGTACTCAGAAAAATGTAAGCTATAACCAGATATTTATCTATATTTTCATCTGTCTCCTGCTTAAACTTTCACCTAGACTTCCCCAGTTCTCCTCTAGCATGAAAATTGAATTTTTCATTTCTCCGATATAAATTTGCATTATGTCCATGGTTACGGCATCACTGGCTTAAGTGCTGCAGCAAAACAATGGACTTACCCTCAGCCAGAATTTCGGTGAAGGGCCTTGATCCAGATTTTACCAGACCATCTTTAGTGTGGAAGATAAAAAGGTCATATCTTCAAAGTGACTAGAAAAGATTGAGAATGACACTCATTAGGGTAAAGAGAAAGTAGGTTTAGATGGTAGAGAGCATATACGATAGTGTAGACCATTAGATGCACCTATCACCAACGAAGACCCAGTTAAATAGAAGGTTAAAGACCAGGAGACCAACAAAAATTTGATAGAAGATGCTGCTCAATAAAAAAGAATGAAAGACGACAGTCATGTGGCTTTGACTCCATACAACAGAGACAAATTAAGGATGGTGGTGATGAAAATAAAAAAAGTAAAAGTGAACAGAAAATGCACTAATGATAATTTCATTTTTACTTCTTTTTTTTTGGAATATGAAGCATCATTATTTCTCATGATCTTATATGGATTTTTAATGCAGTTAGTGCTGTTAAATGTATCAAAAAACAAGTTAAAGTCTCTTCCAGAATCAGTTGGGAGTTGCTTCTCTCTAGAAGAATTACATGCAGATGGTATGTTTAATTCTTTTTCTGTCATTCTCTCAATGGATGCTGAGTTTATATGATAACGAGATATTATTTTAATAAAGAAGTAGTGCAATATATGGTTTTGAATAGTAGGTCAATATCTAAGGTCTTGACTTATTTTCTGCATTCACGATACTTCCTAGTGCAATATATGATGATCTTGATATTTCCTTTAACCTTCTAAACTCTGATTGTCTTTGCTCCACTTTTTGATTCTGATTTGATTATTTGTTTCTCTAATGTGATTCTATGGTTGTTATTTTTAAATTTTACTACTCACAACTACCATGATTCTGGATGTTTTTCAGATAATTCTATTGAAGATCTCCCTGAATCTGTCTGCAATCTTGTCCACTTAAAGTCACTTTGCTTAGACAATAATAATGTGAAGCAGGTATCATTTTCACAGATCACACATTTCATCTGCATATAGGTTGACAACTTGAACTATCTATTGGGATTTTGATCTTCATGTGTTGTCTCCCGAACTATCCATTCCCATCTTTATTGGGAGGTCAAGTAGAGTTTTGTTACGTAATGTGATGTGATGGCTAATTAAATTGATACATGGCTCCCAGGAACGAAACCTTTAACTGGTTTTACTAATAATCAATTTAAGTTTGGGTTTTGTTAGTGCCTTACCTTGAATGTTAGTGGTTAGAAAATATAACTGCCAGTCTGTTTACCACTCATTGTTTACTTTTGGATTTTAAATATTCCTAATATATATGTGAAGCTGGGCAAGCCTTTGTTGACTTATAACTCTCTCGTTGTACAGATACCTACCAATCTATTGAAAGACTGTAAAGCTCTGCAGAATATTTCCCTGCACGGAAATCCTATTTCAATGGATCAGTTTCAGCAAGTATGCCACATTTTCCTGTTTTGGTGGTTTACTTCTGCCCCTCTTCTTTTTTCAGCAATACTTATTTGCGTATTTTTGATCATTTGCCGCTGATACAAATACAGATGGAAGGATTCCAAGAGTTTGAAGCAAGGAGGAAGAAGAAGTTTGACAAACAGATCGACTCAAATGTAATGATCAGTTCCAAAGGCCTTGATGAGGGTGTTGATCATTGAGAGTTCGGATCTATAAGTTGTGCATTGCTATTCATCACTCTTTGTCACGTGCAAAATAAAAAGAACATTGGACACTAGTACTGTTTTATTCAATACTTGCCTGTTATTGGCAAGCTTGTATAGAAAGGGTGGGAACTTACTCAAAGATGTAACATATTTTTGCGTATTGTTGTTCCTAATACACATTTGAACTCTGTACATGTTACATCTATTGGTACCAAGAAAAGTGAATACAGTGAAAATTTCGACTCCAAATTTCTGGACAGATGGACTGAACCAAACTGGGAGATGATTTTTGTCCTAATGCTCTCCCTCATTCTTGAATTCAAGCCCTATCTTTCTCGATTTCTTCCACAATCCCATGGCGTAGTTGCAGATGCAATCCTCCAACAAGTAATTTTTGGATGTTTATGATGCAATAGAATTTGGAAAATTGAATGCAGAAACTGTAAACTCAACATAGGGATGTAACATGTAAACACTAGATATGGTAATTTTTGTGGCACATCAATTGATAAATTTACATTGAATTGTAGTGTTGATACTGGATGATTGGAAAATTTAACAAATTGGTTGATACCGATTTCTCATCTCGTAGATTATCAATGGACTTTTGCTATCCACCGTAAAAGAAAAAACTTCATATTTTTCCTTGAAAAATACAGAAAAAAAATAAGAAAAAGTTTTCTTTTTTGGCTAATAATCAAGTGCTTCTCAGAAAGGCAATCTTGTCTTGTACCGTTACGTCATAATCTGATGGTAAGAAAAAACCTTTGGATGACGTTTTAAATATTATCCTCCTCGGAAAAAGGGAACAGACAAACTTGAGGCCACTTTCCTCTACCAATACGCCACGTGTCACTCTCTCGCGCTCTCATATAGGATCTAAAATTCTAAATCACCACGCGACCCTTCATAATATATACCTCTCATTTTCTTTTCTGTAGTCCTAGTCTCTCTCTCTCTCTACGTCCCGATCCCTTCCCGTACTAAGAGGGCATTTTCCGTAATTACCGACAGATACGTGTCCCTTTTCGCTGTTTCCGTTCTCGGATAACCACTTAACAAAAAAAACGCCTAACCCTACTTTGCCCTTTTACGTTGGTCGCCGCCTCTTTTTTCGATCTCAATCAATTTTCCGCCCGATTTCATCTTGATCTCTCCTCTTAATCCCAAATTGAGCTTAGATCCAATCAATTCGTGTTCTCCCCTACCGATCGATCCCAATTTCAACCTTGCCCCAAGTCCCCAATCCGGTTGTAGGGTTAGGGTTTTAGGAGATCGTCGATCTTCCTCTCAGTTCGTAGATCTAGGCAACTATTTGGTGGGTTAGCAATTTTATTTATTTTTCGCGTTGACTTTGTACGGAATTTGTCAATTATTTCGGACTTTTTTGGATGTTGTTGTTTCTGATTTCTGGGTTTGCTTTGTTCATCGATCCGTTTGCCCTCGTGGGGTGCTGTATTTTCTTGGGTATCAGGTTCAATTTTTATGATTTGTCAAAAATTGTAGATCTAGGGTTAGGGTTTTCAATAATTTGGGGGTTTTGATTATTTTTGCTAAATTAGTCAAATTTCTTCGAATTAACACCTTTCATTGAGCTTTTATCTTCTAATTCAGCAATCTGCTTCATATCTCGAACACAATTTTTTTTTAATTTTTTTGCAAAAACCTTTTTAATTTCTAAATAATTTTAGAAAATCAATTATTATTACTTGCTGAATATTTAGCTGGGAGAAGGGCAAACGTGTTCTTAGAAATAAAAACCCAACTCATATTTACCAAATTGCCCTGTGTTTAACAGTGTTGTTTCTCTTACGCCTAAATAAGTGGCCCCACAACTTTATTTGTAAGAATGTTAATCATAATCATGAATTGATTTATAATCTGAACTCAGAAGTAACTGTGGTCATAGTAATAAATGTCAGAGATTTGATGGACTTGTATAATATGGTGCAATGGTGTCATTAAATGACATAGATACTGTTTCTTAAAATTGCTTGTAGGAGGTAAAAGCCTCAAAGGATAGTTAACAAAACAGTATATGATATTTTGGTTTAGGGAAGTATGTGTCTTACTGAATTAAGTCTTTAGTGTTTTGTTTTCATACGAAAGCACTTAATTTACCTGCTTAAGTTCATGCATGCTTCAGTTGAGAGATGTTGACATATAGAGGAAAGCGTTCTTGCTTTAGTACCTTATAATATGTATATGAATGGTGCTTGCTTCCTGGTATTGGAATGTTTGTAGCTTTTCGTCTTTTACGTCTTCTTTAACCGTATGCTATGATTGCCCTGCAGATTAATATGGTACAAAAACGTCCTCTCGAGGATGAGCAGATATTTGTTTCTCTCAAACACCAAAGACAAGTGGGACATAGTAAAGAGCTAGTATCTTTTTCAGAATCTGTTTTTGCTGGAGATGTTTCAAGGAAGCCGCAGACTTTAGGTGAGGGACTATAGTCTCTATGAATATATGAGGCTGTAAAAGAGGGAAAACTTGTTTGTCTGTGTTTTTCTTGTGTGCGCAAGTGTATAAGTGTGTCTTTAAATACTTTTTGTAGATCTTTTCTTATCTTTTCACCAATTATGTGACATCATTTTCTTGTATTGAGTGGAACTAAAGAGGCTTGTTCATGTAAAACTCTCATTGGAGCAGATTTTAGTTCTGGAATAGATGGATTATTGAAGATGGGTAATTTTTTATTTTATTTTTCTTGAATTCAAAGATGTCGTATCGTCACTTGTTTTCTGAGTTTTGTTAAAACTTATAACTATTGATTGTTTGTATTGTAACAACAACTTTATCAGTTGGTTTCCTTTTGTTATTTAAATAACTATTGAGATAAGTTCTCATGTTTAATTGGTAGAGGATGGATTGGAAAAATGCAACACTGGAGGGGAAGAGAAGCTTTCTGGTGATGTCTTTGCTGATCTTCCAAAAGTTTGGGAGGACATTAAGGCCAGTGAACCTGACAGCTTTACTATCTCCTCATGGACCACCAGCAGTACTCGTGGAGAAGACTCATTAGCACAAGCACCATGTCATGGATCATTTTTCCCAGAATACTTCAATCCAGAGCGCCCTATAAGGACTTTGGCTTCCGAGGATATTTATTCGTTTCTTTTGGATCACCCTCCTAGGAAGTCGGCTTCCATTGGACCAGAGCATCAAGCTGTTGTTCCACCGTGGGGTGCACATGGAACTAATAATATCTCAAATAATTTAGATACGTTTCAAGCAGTTGTTAATTCTGATCTTGAGAATGAGAAACGACTGATGGGGACTTGTGTTATTCCAATGCCTGATTATGAATTATTGACCGACAATGTGTGCATAGTTGGAAAAGGTAGAACTGATTGCAGCTGTGAAGATAGGGCTTCTGTCAGATGTGTCAGGCAGCACATTCTGGAAGCAAGAGAAAAACTTATAAAGACCATTGGGCCCGAGAGATTTGTGGAGCTAGGATTTTGTGACATGGGAGAGCAAGTAGCAGAGACGTGGAGTGAAGAGGAGGAACAATTATTCCACCAGGTTGTCTTCTCAAATCCATCATCATTGGACAAGAATTTCTGGGACAAGCTTTCAGTCGTCTTCCCCTCCCGAACAAAAACGGAGATTGTCAGTTACTATTTCAACGTCTTTATGCTGAGGAAGAGAGCTCGGCAGAACAGATATGACCCGTTTAACATTGACAGTGACAATGATGAATGGGAAGGGAGTAATGTTCATGATGACAATGAACCTGGAGTGACAGAGGATGATGACTCAGTTGTTGAATCTCCTGGATGTCAAGATGATCCTGGTTATAATAGAAGTTGGGGTGGTGATATGCGAGAGTATGATGAGGATGATACTTGTGGTGATAATGTGAATGTAGATATATATGGTGGAAGTATTCAGCAGATCTCAGATAGATGCCCTGGGAATTTGGTTGACAATGGCAGTTCCAGTCCCATAGCTCAGTTTCAGGATAAGATTGCTTGGGATGAAAAGGGAGATCAGGAAGTCCAAGATGATTCATGCACTTCCTTTGAGACGGGTGCTGCCTCCCAAGATAATCAGCTGAGGTCTGAAAATGGAGATCATTGGGAAGTTGGTTGTTTCGATGGGACAAGCAAGCTAGGTGACCATGAATATGTTTTGGAGCCTTGTGACGCTAAAGTTTGGGACTCTGGGTATTTGACTTGCCGTAAAAATAAGGTTGACTTTTTGCCAACTTGCAATATGATTGTAGAGGTTTTTGGAAAAGATTCTTGGAATAACTACAAAGCAAGGGATGGTAAGAACTTGAGTTAGTGTTGCTTGTTCTCATCAAGATGGTTGGAAAGCAGCATTGAGGTGTTCATATTCCGTGAACCATCCGAAAGTTTTTCCTCAGATTTTTTAATTTTATTTTAGGTTAGTCGAGTTTTTCTTTTATGTACATTTCACTCGATGGGAGATGGAAGCCGGGCATTCCTGTGACATAGTGTATTAGAATGGGAAGGTGAATTGTCTTCATATGTCTAGGTCTTTTTTCTTTTCTTTTTTTAGCTAGTGTGGAATTGGAAAGTTCCCTTCATACCTTCATAAAGAGATCCAGAATTGTCGTCTCTGTATGGTTCTCCTGAAGATATACTGATATTGTAAGCATAACTCTGTACGGCGATTCTGTGATGTAGTTTTGTATTATCTTTATAATGAGAAATTATTTACAAGTTTTCCAGACTAGGCAATTGTAATTGTAAGTAGCGTAGTAGATCCTTGTGGTCGGTCAAAAAGATTGGTGACAGACTGACAGCTGAGGTCATATTGCAGCATCACAGTGCTGCTTTATGGAATATTTTCTTTCAAAACATGAATGTTTTACTTGCTTTCTATTTTGAAAGGTACAAGTATAACACACCCTTTCTATTTAACAGTGAATTGAATGCTATTACACAATATTTATTAGGACTATAGTTTGTTTTCCAAATACGCGAAAGTATCTACTTGATTCACTTAACTCTCATGTTGTTAGTAAAGTCAGGGAGACCGAGCTTGTAACTTTAGTGATAGACATTTATCTTCGTAGTGAACAATTCAAATTTTTCCCACTCCTCTCCCTCCCTGGTAACTAAAATGAAATGTAATGAGAGGAGAAGAAACTGAAATATGGGTTTTGCAGACAGAAAAAACAAGTCCCTGAACCAGGGACTAGCTAGTGGTGGATTGGTTTACTATTACCAAGTGAAAAAGTAACAGCAAAGCTATAATGTCCTATATGCGCTAATCTTTGATTCCATCACCCACATTGCTTTGGATAAGAAATATGCAACTATGCAGAATAGACCTCTTGCTTGCTTAGTGAACTAAAGGCATGCACCAAATAAACAAGGTTAAAGTAGTGTAAAGACCGATAGTGATAGGATGAGGAGGAGGAGGAGGTAGCCAAACCACCTCTTCCAACCAAAAGACTAAGCTAGGTAAGATATGGATCCCACAATTTATATATATATACTACTTATATTTCTCAACTATATACAAGCAATTCTCTTTTTGAAGCTCATTGACTCTTTTGAGTATCCCCAAAGCATTGCTGGTGGTGAGTGCTTGCTCACTAACACATGCACCATTATTACTCATATGAAGATAACACATGCATCTCGATGATTAGACCATATACATATAAAAAACAAGTAGTGGATTTTGTAGTTGCTTCATAATACTCAGTTACTCACACAAATACACACATATAAACATTATCATGTAAATTAGATTCAAAATATATACTAGCACAAAAATTCTTGTAAAGGCAAAAGTCTCATTCATTAAAGATTGATACTTTTCTCTAGGTCCACTCAATTCTGGTTCTTTTTCTCACTGTGAAGCTAATGAAGTTGTTGCTTAATTGTCATTAACAGTAACAGCATTCGCGTAAAAAATTCCCCCAACCACCAAGATCAGTAAGCTTATGATGTAATTAAAGCTTAATGTTATGCTTATAATTCATGCAACTTCTTAATGATTTCATATTCTTTGATCACTCATAGCAGTTTCTTAAAAAGGGTATGCTTATATAGAGCTAAAATTATAGGTACATATATTTCTCAAATTATCTGTACGTGTGAAGTTCTGAGTTTATGTTAATAAAGTGGGTGGTTCAACAACTAGTGGGCAGTGTGGCATAAACAAGCCTTCTAAGATCAATAAAACCAGGGTGCGCCTGCCAAAAAGGCATTGCATTCTAATCACTTATACAATCCCCACTTCACTTTTTCCAGCTCTATATCATATCTAAGCCATCAAAAGTCATACTAGTTAA
Source organism: Rubus idaeus (assembly GCA_030142095.1). Classification (NCBI taxonomy): domain Eukaryota; kingdom Viridiplantae; phylum Streptophyta; class Magnoliopsida; order Rosales; family Rosaceae; genus Rubus; species Rubus idaeus. The sequence goes on along the minus strand of CM057969.1, from coordinate 2,005,084 downwards.
TATCTTCCAACCACATAGCCACAACAAGGTGTCATGTTTAAATTAGTAGGTGGGTTGTGTCCAAATATCGTAGTTAGATTAAATTTGACTATGGAAATCTTATAGTGTTAGATGTTCGATCAACACTGTTAAACTCGATGAAAAATTAACTTGAAGCAAGAATAATATATGGATGATTGTGATTTTGACATACCATGAGAAGTGTATATATATATAGAAAAAACAAATGCAAAAGCTAAGATGTATCCAAAAATGAAATAAGAAGCTCGATGTTTCTCCCATAATGGTTTTTAGATTTGGTCTTGAATTGATGGTATGGCCGTATGGGAAGCTTGAGAAAAGCATAAAGCCAAAGTGGGCATCTTCTTATCTCAAGTGACTCACTCTTATACATACTACAATGTATGGCATGAAACAAGGAGTGGCCTGTGGCCATTCTTTCATTTGAAGGAGTCTAATAGTCAATTTCAGCATCACTTTTGGAGGGCCATCTCTCTCGACTCTCAACTCTCAAGTGAAGTTTTCTGTGGGCTACCGGCCATAAATATCTCATACTCGTATATATACATATACATGTGTATAATGTGTATATCTACTGCATAAATGTAGAGTACACATGTCCGGAAACTAGATCTCCACTCTTTCCGGCTACTATATAGTATAATTTGATGATCAAAGTTGTTTGTTCGTTCATTTCTGTTGTAAGGATCATTTTTGTACAAATGAGTAATTTAAATTATGTTGCCATATGAAATTGAAATGATAAAAATATGGTAATCAAATTACTAAACAACTTTTGACTTGACGTTAACTGTAGACAAATTTAAAGAATGAATAGTTTCGATGCATTGAATTACACGATACGGATTAAAGTTTATAAAATTGAAAAATGTGTATGACCTACTTTATTTACTGAAAATGTCAACTTTATACATGTTTTACAGTTTTACTCAATAACATGATTTTGCTACAATATATAGTTACTTTTAGAAGCTCATTGTTTCATCCGAGCCAGAATTTAATGAAGAAATTGCAGTTGTTAATGGCTAATTAATTAATCATGAGTACGTGCAGTACATACGCTAGGCCTAGATTTCATAAGTAGATGCACATGCATGTTCTTTAAACAAAGGAAGAATATCATTTCAGAAAGTGTCTGTGAAATATCTAAGCAGAAAACAAGTGTAATCACAGATGAGAAAAGTTAATCACAGCTAAACATTGTACTAAAGAGCCGGCAAAAAGGGAGGGGATTTTGCAGTCAAGTGTGATTAGTTGTCGCTAATAAGACATTAACATTACGATTAGGGCAACGAAAGCCGGCTTAATTATGAATTATGCAGGCCGGCATTGTTTGTGTTATTTGGCCATGCTAGCTTTCTGCCCAATTTCTGACTTTGTTGTAGGGCTGCACCCACAACTCTAGACATGCGGCATGTAGTTGCATGTACTACTAGTTCTAAATTCTTAATTAATTAATTTGCTTGTATCATGGGGTTACTAATTCTTAAACTAATCAGAAAGATACTTTAGGTTAATTAACTATCAAAACTATATCAGCACCTACCTTAGCTAATTCTGTTTCATTAGACCCTTTTATATGAAGAAAGTGATCAACTAGGGTACATATATAGTGTTGTCTATTACTAAAATTCCGAGAAAATCATCTTACACTTTGAGAGTGTTACAGTAATAAAACATTAAATTTGAAATGTGAATATATAATTTTAATTTTTTTTTTCTAGTACAAAGTATTCTCTATAATTAAGCTATTTGACCTCATGCACATATGAGTAATATATTAATTTGGTTCAAAATTAGTGGCTTGTGAGTAGGACATTATTATTCATATATATCCACCTAATCAAGAGATTCGCTCAAAGAATATTGGATAACTGTGTTTGTGAAACCATGGGAATTTTATATATTATTTCCAGAAATGTTATATGCCTTTATTCAAATGACGAATTTCCTACAATTATATACAACTTTTTTATTTCAAACACAATTTTATACAACTTAAACTCCCATATATATTGTTAGGTTGAAAAATCCTTTCTGGGCCTAAGGGGATTGAGTACTTGAACTTCCTTACTCCTTAGTTCCTTGTATTTCACAATCTTTAGAAGGTGATATAATATTTCATTTATTTCAAAAGATAACTTCCAAAGGACGGAAATGTGATGGTTACATATAGACAGAAAACTGTGTTGGTGCCAGATAGTAATGATAAGTTACCTGCTCAATTGACATAGAAAGGCATTCTGAAATTTAATCACCAGGAGTGAATATATTGACCTTATTAGAGAGAATGAGAGATCATGGTTACCATGCATGCTCTCGTGCTTTTCTTCCTATATAATTCAAAGGTTACCAAAAACCAACATAATTTACTCCACCCATGATGAGGTTGATCATTTTGGCTCTTGGTGTAAAGTTGGATTTTAATATTTTTTAGAGGTTATAGTAATTATATTATGGAGATGAACAAGAGGCATAGAATATGGTGAAGCTAGCTTGCATCATTACGATACACACGTATTGTAATGTATTCCAGGAGATAGCTGTACTAACTACTAATACTATATTGCAGCTTTTGCTAGGTTACTGTAGCATCTCATAGTCCCAAATGCTCCCAAATAACTTATCTCCCAATTGATTACTAACCAATGAGAGTAGGTTAATTATTTTCTTGCAAAATATATGATAGCCATCTAGCTTTTTTTATAATTAATTTCCGGTAGTTCTTTATAAAAGTCAATGTCTTATATTAATTCATATCGTCTCTTCCATATACAATAATTAGGATGAACTGTTTTATTTTTAAGAGAGACACCGATAATGTAATTAATAAACGGAGTTAGAAGACAAACATAAGATTTGGGTAATAAAAAATTAGACCACAAAAGCTACAATTAACTCCAAAATTTTAGATCCAAATTTCTTTTGAAGCAATTTGCTTGGCTAGCCTAAAACTGACCAAGCTCACACAGAGACTAAATAGTGGCAATGTAGAATGCTATGCTTTGGTTGAAACCGAAGGAACTGGTTACTTTGAGTCTTTGACAATAAATAAATAAATAAATAAATAAATGAAAAAACAATTATTTAATGAGAGGAAAAAAGAAAAAGAAAGAGAATAACGGCCGGAGAGTGGAACCTTTCAGTTGCTCTTTGCTTAATAGCAAGACTAAGGAAGGAATAGTTATAAGGAAGGAAAGAAGAGGCAGTTTGTTTTTAACTTTTAAGCAAGTGAGTTGGGTTCTTCTTCTTCTTCTTCTTCGTTTTGCTGAGACGAATCTGGGCCATTGGATTTGGGTTTGGCGTAGGATTCTCAGTTGAGTACACGTGCATCTGCTATCTTTACCTATCACACTCACTCTTTTATCTTTGCTTCCATGCATGGATTTCTCCTCCAAATATAGTCAAGCTCACAATAGTCAGTGAGAGAGAGAGAAAAAAAAGAAAAGAGAAACAAACGCTCGCTCACTCACTCTTTCTCTCCTTAATTTGGCTTGTTCATCCCACATCACTAGCAACAATGACCTCATGATTTCTTCGAATTACACATCTTTTTCTCAATTTTCAACTACCCAATTAAGATGATGAGCTCTCTCTTTCTACTCAATTGTGAACCAGAAAGCTACTAACCATTTCAGTAGCAGTCTCTGAATCATAGATTGGTTTCTTCTTTCACTCCAAGTTTGAGCTTTTCTCCTTGATTTTCTGATCTGGCCGGGTTGTCAGTCTTCTTTGGGGGTGTTCTGTTTCATTAGCATTTGGCTTGTTTTAGTGTGATGAGATCGAGAATCCCCAGATTTCACCGAGTTCTGTGATCGGATTTGAAGTCTCTGGTTAGCTGTTATCTTTATTTCCTATTTGTCGAATTGAATTATAAGTTTGTAATTATTCAATGGAAGAAGATCAAGAATTCAAGCATTTTTGCAAGTTGTGCAGCAAGAGCTTCCCCTGTGGCAGATCCCTGGGTGGTCACATGAGGTCTCACTTGATCAACAGCAATTCGATTGACACAGATGATCAAAAGCTCATCAAAAGCAGAGTTACGCTCTCATCTCTTAGCAATTACACTGAGACGGCTTTCGAAACTGGTCCTCAAGCAGGTTATGGGCTCAGGGAAAACCCCAAGAGAACTTGGAGAATTGCAGATTCAAGTGAGGACACTTCACTTTGTGCTGCTGACAACAAGTTATGCAGAGAATGTGGCAAAGGGTTTCAGTCTTGGAAAGCTCTGTTCGCTCACATGAAGTGTCACTCGAATTCAATTACTCATAGCTTTGAGAACGAACAAGATTCTTGGACTAGTGATAAAGTCATGGACAGCCAATCTGAAAATGAAACTACTAATACGACTAGGAGAAGAAGAACAACATCCAGAAGAAGAAGAACAAGGTACATGGGTGCTACTACTACAACCTCTTCTTCTAATTTCTCTATTGCAAATAATAATGCTTCTTCATCTGTTACTGAGATTGAGCAAGAACAACAACAAGAGGTTGCTTTGTGTTTAATGATGCTTTCAAGGGATGTGGGTCACTGGGGTGGCTTGAAATTTGTTGCTGATCTTGATCACAGTACCTCTGATAACAATTCCGGGTTTTCGGATGCTCCATCATACCTTAGGATGAATCGGATTTCCGAAATTAAGGGTAAGAATTCTGTCTCTAGTGCTACTCTTGAGACTTTTAAACTGAAGAAACTAAAGAAGAAGATGTCAGAGGAGGAAGTTTCTGTTGGTGGGTATTCCAAGAATGATAAATTTAACAAGAATTTGGTCAAGAAAATTGAGCTAACTCAAGCTCAATTGGGTTCCAACAAGTTCAATTCAAGCAACAAGAGAAAGCTTCAAGATGCTTATGATCATTCTTCTCCAAAGAGAAGTAGGTATGAGTGTGGTACTTGCAACAAGGTTTTTAGGTCATACCAAGCTCTAGGCGGGCATAGAGCTAGTCACAAAAAGATCAAAGGATGCTTTGCTTCAAAGATTGAGAGCAGTGAAAACACCACTGAATTTGACACTGACCTCTCTCCTGATCATCCAATTGCATCAGGTAGTAAGCTCAGTAGTCTCATTGATCATCAAGATGTTGTAAAAGCTGAGAGTATCAGTACAAAGAGTAAGGGGCATTCTTGTCCAATTTGCCTAAAGGTTTTCCCTACTGGCCAAGCATTGGGTGGTCACAAGAGATCACATGTGATTGGTGGTTCAGCTGAGAGTAAGAACAGCCAAAGCACCATAGTAATCCCCAAACCAGCTACTCCTGAAGTTAGAGACTTTCTTGATCTCAACCTTCCTGCTCCTGTTGAAGAAGAGAGCAGTACCAGCCATGCTGCTGCACAAGCCTTTAAGCCATGGTGGGTTGGAAGCAGCCATAAGCCCGAGGCTCTTGTTTCATAAGTCGGTCTCCCTATTCACGCCAACACTTCTTTCTTTTCAAGTTGATGCATAAATATATATCTCGAATGCTCAACTTGTCGCAGAATAGAAACTGCGTGCTACGTACTGCTGCCATGGATTCAATAAAGATTAAGGGTGTACAGATACATATTTCTATTATTCCATATATCAATTCATTAATTCTTTAAACGATTTCAAAATTTGCTGAGGCCTAGCTGCTCATTGCTTTCAAGTTGCTAAGCTAGCCTTATCAAATTTTCATATTTGATTAGCAGTTCCCATTTTCTATTGCCCTTTTAGCTATACCATATATATCATTTTTGTTTCACCTCGAAACTTCAAATACTGTAATTCATGAATTTCATATTCTGGTATAAGATAGAATTGTGCTTTTTTTTTTTGTTAATGCAGAAAAGTAATCTGTTTGCACTTTGCACTAAATGAGTGAGGTGTTGAAAAATTGGGATGGTATATGAAGCCATGAAAGCAATTTTCTGATGCACAAAAGATCTAAAGGTGGTTGTTTAGTCACCTACCATTAATACGATTAAACATGACAACCCATCTCACTTTTTTTTTGCCCTTTCTCAAACTAAGCATGCAAAGTGATGCTTATACTTGTCTACGCCAAGATCTATACTCGATAGAAAATAATAGCTCCTTTATAAAAGATATAAATTGGACCACTACAAATCTACATGCAAATGGGGTTTACTACTTTATTTAAGGTGGAGTAAAGATCCTAATAATTCCAGTGTTGTGAAAGAAAAAAAAAAAAAAAAACTTTCGGTGCCAAATAAATTATGAATTTTTTTTTCTGAACATAAATTGCATTATTTTTTCCTTACATATCAACTTATCTCGGAAAAAAAAATTATGAACCTTTTTTTCTCTCATAAAATTGTGAACTATAACACATTGAGTTTTTGGCCAAAATCCTATACTTTTATTTGTTCACTTTTAAATCATAATTTCTAAGTACTTCTCGAATTGAAAAAAACGCAAAAATTGGGATGGTATGATGTGTAATTTCTTTATGGATTTCAAATAAAGCCCAATTATATCCAGGGTCTTGTTGCACCTTTGGACCCAAATCCAGCCCACATCCACAATCTGTGAAACACCAGTAGTCCAGTACAACGTCCCAATTCCTCTCTCTCTCTCTCTCTCTCTCCATGATTCTCTTCTCTGCAAGACCAAGCGAACCACACCATCACCTATCATAACCCTAACATTGATTTCATCTTCTCTTCAATCTCACACTTCCAAATGTTCAATCCTTCACAATATTCGGCCGATTTTACGTATCAACTTCCCCATCAATCCAACACCATCTTAGACCCCAATACCCAATTTTGGTATTTTCCTCCACCTGTGTCTCACTCTGCTGTAGCGTCTGATCACCCACCTGGAGTCGACCCATATGCCAATTCAGGCTCATACCCATTGACCCATGTTGGATTCCAAAGTCAACCGCCACTTGGTGAAGACCCTAATGCTATTTCACAGAGTTGGCTTGTCAAACAAGCTGGGCCCATTTCATACGAACCTGTAAGTGCTTCTCTTCAATTCAAGTCTGTTTCTTATCAATCAATGAGTTTATGGTTGAATTTGGTTAAATTTAGCTTCAGTGTGTTATATGTGTATCCACTTAATACCCACATTATATTTTCATGTCTAATTGAGACCCTTGAATTTCCCCATATGTTTAGTTAGTCTCTGTTTGCTTCAGTATATGCACAAATGGAATAACATGGCATTTGAAAAACCATTTCTTTGTGGTTTGCAGTTAATCAATCCTTTGAATGAGAGCTTGTTAGTGCCCACAACTGCAAATTCTTTGTGGAATAGCAATTGGACAAATCAGCCATTGACATATAATAGCACTGCAGAGAACATTCCACAGCAAACCAATGGTATGTGGTTCATGTGCTCTGATGTCTCAAATATTGTTTGTAATAGCAAAGAAATGTACGAGAAGCACATATTTGGGAAATGAACACTAACAGGAAATTTGAAATGAAAATTAATCCCACTGCTGCGGCGTTTCCAGGAACGTCCAATGGTATAGACAATGTCAGTCTGCCAAGCGAAACAAGCAGTGTGGGCGGACAAGTGATATATGGGAGTACAAGTGTAGTTGCTAGTGAGGAGTTGGAAACAAAGAGAAGGAGGGTTTTGGATAGTGGTGCAAAGGTTGGTTTTGTGAAGATTTGCGCAATGTGCAATGTCACTACCAATAGCCCTGAAGTTTTCAAGAAGCATTTGGCTGGGAAAAGGCATGCGGCTCAGGTGAATAGAAGTATTTGCCGCATTTGGTTTGTTTTCTATAAGACTGTCATAGGGAATTTATGTTTAAAAATTAAAGCATCTTAGATAATTTCGTGGTCTAGGTCTTCTTTGTATCATGTTATGGACAATATTTCTATTTCTGCTATTGACATTTTACTGCTAGCTCAAGTTTTCAATGTATATGATAGCCATATGCATCATATGAATTAGGTTTATCAAATGTGCCCCTCGACTATTTTCGTGATATATTATTAACTATTACTATTTCAATTTCCATTTTCATATTAGGCTAACTTGATGCATCGAAAGGCTGGGCCATATTCTGCTGCTGCAATCCAATCTAAATCCATTGGCATTTGGAAGAAAGACCCAAATAAAGTCAAGCTTGTTCAATCTGTATGGTGTGACTTTTGCAAGATCAATTGTAACAGCCAGGATGCCTACATCAAACACATAGTTGGAAGGAAACATCAGAGGAACTTGGATCAACTCGAAAAGTTGAAGAACCCGACCACAAATGTTCCATCAGCTGCAAGAAATGCGCAAATTGGGCCCGTGGAAAAGGTTTCCCAGTCAAAGGCTCCTTCACAAGAGGATTTGGAGACGAAAAAGCAAAAGGTTATACAAGGAGGAGCAGCAGCCAGGGAGGTTAGAACCTGCACTATATGCAATGTGGTGTGCAACAGCCAGATAGCTTTCAGTTCTCATCTTTCGGGTCAGAAGCATGCTGCGATGATGATGAAACCAGCATTAGAAGCCCGTGGTTCCGGTGTGTAATTGCTTCAGACGATTGGATGACACCAGATGTAATATAAGGATTTCGTTATGAAATGTACATTTTGAAGACGACTCCTTGGCCTTATTGTTAAGTTCTGTGGCATTCGACTTTAGCTTCCATGTCTAAACTAAAGTGAGGTGGAAGCAAGTTTTGGGTGAAGAACACAAGAGTCCCTGGCTATAATGTTTGGAATAATTTTACGGTCCACCCTAAGTATCCAGAATGAATTGAATTAAGTATCATGGTTATTTAATTTTCGGTGTAAGATTTAAAATTAAAACACTAAAAGTATATTTATTTAATTTTTTAACTCTTGGTATTAGATCCAAGAGAAATTAGAAAAGCATTTCTAAGAAGAACTTGTATCCTGAGACTATCTTTTTTTTTTGTTTTCACCTAAAAACATGATGTTTCTATGTTTCTATGTTTCTATGTTTCTATGTTATTGATAAATTAGGGCAAAATATTATTATTATTATTATTATTATTTTACTAAAAATAACTATAACAGCGATAGTACGGAATATGGATAGTACAGGTATATCCACTTGTGGACCCGACCCGAGCATTTGCCAGTTGAGCGCCTAACTCAAAACAACTCCATGGACCCACTCTCAAAGCAAAATTGCGTTGGCCATTCATCATTTTTGAAACAGCAACGAATTCAAAATTCCAAGTCTTTCCAATCAAATTTCCCAAAAACCCAAACTTTGTTTCATTTCCAGAGAGCCCTAAAACATTACCCACATCACAGGTATGAATTTTTCTACTTCATTCTCTCAGTCCCCCTTTAGTTTCTGATATTTCAATGTGCTCAATTGGGTGATTATCGATCAGAAAAATGTAATACCCATTATATACTGATTACGGAAGTTCATCATTTTTCTTTATTCCATATTGTCTTGTGATTTTTAATGGAGAATTTAATGCCCTTTTATCATTTATCAATATCAATTTCAGTCACAGAAACCATTGATGTTTGTTTTTTCAGGGTATTTGGGGTTTTGCAGAGGTCAAGCAGCACCAGTTTTTATTGCACGAATGTCGAACGGCAGCAGCCGGAGCAATAGTGACAACGCGTTTGATGTTGAGGAGCTCCTACAGATTGGAACAAGATGCAGAGAGGTGTGGTTTCTGCTTCTTTTTTTGTTTGTTTAAAGAATAAATATTGGTTATGTTGTGTATATAAATTATGAATATGAATTGCCATACCTAGGAAGTTACTGTGAATTGTATCCAACCAAGAAGCTTGAGACAGTAACTGTTGCAAATTTACCAATGCACTCCCTTTTGATTGTATTAGTCTGTGTCTTGGGTTTGTTCAGTATTATGGCTTAAGAAAAGAATTTGGATTGCATGTTCCTAAAACTAAGTGCTACTTGGTTTGTTCCAAAAAAGAAAAGAAAAAAAGACTACTACTTGTTTGACTTTGTGCTGACATCTTGTACCTTGTTTACATTGTTAAATATCACGACGATTGCTGCCTTATTATGTGTCTTTTGAATTTGTATGCAGCTAAAGAAAGAAAAAGATATGTTGAAACAATCGCAATCCCAAAGCTTTGGGCTAATCAGGGTAACATTTATGTCCAAGATATATTTTGTTTTCATACAGTATAATGCATTTGTCCACTGTGGATGTTAATAGGGAGACCAGTACCTTATTCACTCTATGACCTTTCTCTTTCTCTTCGTCCTTTACTCACTCACCTAACAAGTTTCTCAGCAAAAATATTGGTCTATTTATAGTACGGAAAAGTTTGAACTTTCCACAGTGACTATCGATGAATCTTGAAGAAGTTATATTCTTCAGCAGAGTATCTGATTTCAGATTTGGTTCATTCAGAGTTTGGATGTACAGATGAAGTCATTGTCCGAATTCCGCACAGAAGACCAGAAACACATTCAAATGTTAGAGAAAGAACTCAAGAACTGCTCTCAAGAAATAGGTAGTTGTTCATCAAATTTGACTTTCTTTCTAGATAATACTTGGCTGTGTGGTTTTAGAACGATCTTCTGTATCACAAAATTGTTAATTTGTAGTTAGCCTTTGATGGATCTATTTGCCAGAAATATCAAAGCACTAAAACTCTTATGATTATTTTGAATTTAACCCATCAAAGCATTTATCACAGATTACCTGCAGGATCAACTAAATGCAAGGAACACAGAAGTTAACCTCCTGGAAGAGCATGTGCATAGTCTTGAGTTGAAATTAACAGACATGGAGAATTTACTGGTGACAGTTGACAGGTTAAGAGATGAACTGAAGAAGTCGTATTCAGAGTGCTTGTTCTTAATGCAAGAACTGGAAAGCAAAGAAGTGGAATTACAGAATTCAAATTTGTGCATAGAGAAACTTGAGGAGTCAGTTTCATCCATGTCATTAGAGTCTCAGTGTGAAATAGAGAGTATGAAGCTTGATATATTGGCCTTGGAGCAGAGTTGCCTGGAAGCTAAGAAAATCCATGAAGAAACTGTTCAAGAAAAAACTAGGATGAATGAGTTAATTCAAGAACTTGAGGTTGAGTGTCAGGATGCAAGGAAAATTACTGAATGCTTAGATATGGAAAATAAGGAACTAAGGGAGAAGCTTGATACCTCAGAGACAAATACTAGGATATTTTGTCAAAGGGTTGAAACATGGCTGGAAACGGATATATTTCAACTCAAGTCAGAGTCTTTGGTAGGTGAACTAGAGGGAAAGCGCACATTTTCAACAGATATGAGGTATGCTGCTACACACAATTACTGATGTCTTTGCTGAGTACGTAACATATAAACTTTCAGTCCATCAAATATTTATTTAATTCTTCGTTAGACTGGCTGTATGAGAGGAAGATTTTGTTCTTGACTGCCCCTTACGTGCACCTGCATTTTCATTATTTATATTTAATAGTTTCTCAATCTTAACCATTTATATCCCATTTATGAGTTGTGATATATGTGGAAAAGATAATTTCATCGCTACAAGGGAATTGTTATCAACAAGATGTTTTATTGGTACAATAATTGTTTGCCATCACTTGTATGAATTAGTGTAATAACTAAGTTACTCTTTTGAAATGTCTTAAAAAGAAATTTTTCTTAACATTGCTGTTACTTTTTTGTGATATTGCTGAAGCACTTGTGGAGAAGTCTTGGAGTCACTGTTTTCCAAATTGGCAATGGTACTGGCACCAGATGCCGATTTGATAATGAAGATGGAGAAGATGTCACACCAGATACGAGAATATGAACTTCTTGTGAAGCAACTAAAGGTACGATATGAATACCCATGGAAGCATGACTGGTAATTTCTTTTTCTAATAGAAAATTTGTGTGAACACTCCAAAACAGTTTTCCAACTATTGCTGTACAAAAGTGTATAGATCAAAGAGAGTTCTTCAGTAGGTTATTGTCCTTCAGAGTTTTGAGGTTTTATTAGTTGATTTTAACTTTGATTTTACATTACTTATGGTTGTTAGGAAGAACTGAGAGACGAAAAGTCCAAGGCAAAAGAAGAAGCTGAGGATCTGGCTCAAGAAATGGCTGAGCTCAGATACCAAGTTACAGGCTTGCTTGAAGAAGAGTGCCAGCGCCGTGCTTACATCGAACAAGCATCTCTACAGAGAATTGCTGAGTTAGAAGCGCAGGTATATGATGTTTATATTTGCAATTTTCCGTTACCCATGATATGACACTTGATTTCTGAAATGTATAATCTTGGTTCTGTGGTAAGGTTCAAAAAGAACAGACAAAATCCTTTGCTGCTCTCCTGAGTCTCGATGAAGAATAATGGTTGATGGTAACAACAGTTGTGAGATTTAATCAATAGAGGTCCGTAAGTTTTGTTTTAATCACCCTTGATTACAAGAAATGCTGCTCCATCCCTTCCACCTGATTGATCTTTGTGTCATGCTTGCACTAATAGTATGAATTATTTGCTCTTCTGTTTTTGAAAGATGAAAATTAATTTTCCATTGTGGCTTGTTAAAACTAGTGCAGGAGTGGTCTATGACAATTCCAGATTTGAGTGATTTGGTCAAGGTTATGCATAGAAAGTCGGCTGACTTTCATTCAACCTGACTTCTCTTTCGGCAAGTGCAGAACAAACCCCAGGACTGATACAATGGAACATGATGGAAATCAGTCTCCCAATGAAAAAGCAACTTGAGATGAACACACTGAGATGAAACCCATATTTGTCGAGGTTTCTCAACAGGGTGGATGGTAAATTGGATTTGTGGAACACATTTTTCAAAAAAAAAAAAAACATTTCAAAGTTGAATGTGATGAATTGCATTATTGCAGTAGTGAATTCAATGATAGGCATACAATTTGGAAAGACTGAGAACGCTACACATTGGATTCACTGGAACCCTCGTAAGCTTAGTAGCTTACACATGTATCATTGTTTTGTGACAATCTGTGGTAAATCTTATATAGTTGATTTTACAATTATATGGGTAATTACGCTCATCTTTGTTGTGGTGAGAAAGCAATTCGTGATCATTGTTTATGACTTTATGTGGGTTACATGCCCCATTTGATCAGCTAGCATTTTAACTAGTAAGAAGCTTAGAGGTGCAAACATACTCAGACTTGCATAGAGCTACACACAACCAGGTACTTGCCAACTACTCTGAGACATTGTTTATTGTTCCACAATTCACCTTGTAATCTGACTAATCTCATCTCTAGTAAACAAAAAGTTGAATAAAATTAAAAACTACAATTATAGCGTAGAAAATCAAAGTACAACTCAAAACTTAAAAACCAAAAATAAAAAATAAAGAATGAAGAACACGGCTGAAGCCTCTAGCTATTGCAATGGAGGTCCTTCTAGTCTTATGTAGTCATACATGACCCCTCGGAAAGTATTTCCGCCTCTTGACTGAGTAAGATAGAGTGTGTTGTTTCCTTCACGCAGTAGAGTGCTTGGTACATTAACATTGAACAACCAGTATAAACCATGAATTCCATGTCTTGCTATAGCATTGTCCTCCCCTATCAGCCTTGTCGAAAACAGAGGTGGCCCCATGATTTGCTCGTTAAACCGGACCTGCAACTCTGCGTACTCGGCCGAGGCCAATGCCAATCGGAGTGTATAATCTCCGCGACCGGTCGGCATATTCCCAACTTCAAATTGAATCTGCCATGTGGTTCCTACGTACGTGTTGTTTCCTATATTCCTAGTCACTTGTGCATAGAACCAATCGTTACGGTAACTGTTAACGCCAACTGTGTAGATAAGATCATGGTCAGGGTATAGCTCTCCATAACGAGCCCATAGGCCGTATTGTCTGAACTTGTCCGAGTCGTCGGAGTGATTATTGTTGTCAAATTTGTTCATGAGAGTTGGATAGGGTTCCGGTATGTAAAACTCGGCAGCACTGCGGTCAGGGATGCCAATTTCCCATAATGTAGGACCACTTCTTGGAGGCTCATAACTCAGATTATCCAACCTGATTCGACTTCCTGGTTTAATAGTAATCTCGGCTTCATATTTGTAATCCCCAACAATCCCTGGAACCCATGCATATAAACTATAGTTCCCAGGTCGAACATGTTTGATGACGAAGTAACCATTTTTGTCCGCTCGAGTCCAAAATTGATACCCTTTGCTTTCAGTTTGCCATGATCCTATTTCTCCAGGTGCAGCCAATCCCACGTAAGCCGAGCTCGCCCGAACGAGGCTGCTGTCGTTGATGTACTGATCATTTACTTGTAAATGGCCGAAAACTAATCCTCGTTGATCCGAAGCAGGAAAATCTTGGGATTGAGTGAAATTGTAAGGCCAGGTTTTGACCTCTTCAAGCATCTGTTCTTTAGCGTTTGTCCAAAGTGTAGTGGTGGGATCACTGTTTGGACCAGCTAAATTTAGATACACAAAGACAGGTCCAAACACCTTTTTCCATGCCTCACCTTGTTGGAATATCAATCCAAGTTGTCTCGAACTATAATGACTACTGGAAAACACGGACATTGTCGTTGGTCCGACGTGGGAGGTCAGGTCCTGCTTGATCGGTCCACCAATACGAAACTCTGTACTGGGTGTGATCATCCAAAATCCCACAGATGGGTCAGTACAGATCCAACCATGGACTTTGCTATCTTTGTCCTCCATTGAGTACTGGTACTTGTCATCCACTTCTCCTGCAAGGACAGGATTGCTTGTTGCGTTGCTTAAAAGAACAGCTTCGGGATAGGCAAGTTGCTTACCGTTGTTTCGGTCCTCAGCTGTTGGCATGAACCTTTTTCTAGTATCCGACACTGCCATGTAGTGAAATTTATCTTGCTGAAGCTTGAAGACAAGTCTAATCTGATTCATAGCCAGTTCCGGCCACCCTTCATCGCGCTGGAAGATGGTGTATGCATAGAACCCTGAACGACCGCGCTGCATTATGTACCTTTTGTCAACAGTCAAGGGAATCGTCGAATCACTAGGGAGGGAAGCATTGTATGTGTTGATGAAAGAAACTTCTACTTGGTCTTCCCTCTCCGTAATGACTTTAAATTCTGTTCCCTGTAATCCATAAAGAGCACCCCTCCACATCACATCCCAGTACCCTCTATTTTTATCCTTGTTTTCGAGTAAGTTTTCAATTCCATTATATGTTATTCCGGCAATGTCACCCCCCGGATTAGAAAAAGTGAGTTGAACAAGGCCATTATCCAACACAACCTGGCTAGGAGTATCTAGTACTATCTTGACCCCATATTGTGTTTTGGGGATATTGCTGCTCCTCAGTGCTCTTCTTGGGATGTTGTGGTAGTTTCTACCAGCATCAACCGAGAGAGAAAGGAGAACAAGTATCACCAATTTAGTCCAAAGAAGCAAACCGCAACGTTGCCTCATCTATCTTCAAAATCCTCAAAGCAGTAATAACAAAAACTCTTAGCTAGCTCTGATGCAAATCTGAATGTTATCTCTGAAGTCTTTCTGTGATTTGATTCTTCTCCAACTAGAAGGTATTTATAGAGAATACTATGAATCATTTAGGGAAGTATGTTGGAAATAGCTAGAGTTTAGAAATGTACTTTTGGAGAGTAAGCTGGAAGTGAGAGATATAATCCAACTAGGAATATAGAAAAGCGCTGGAAGAATTAGGAAAGTGAGCTGGAATAAATTTAGAGACTTACCTAATCCAACTAGGAAAAAGGAAACCTAATCAAACTAGGACTAGCCAGATACTGGGAAATGTAAAAGGCCATGGTCAACTCCTGCCTACCTTTTTTCTTTTGACCAGGAATGGCTAATCTGCTCAATAATATCAAGATGCTTAACCTCGATCGATCATTAACCAGACTACCATCGCAGCTCATACCTTGAATATATAGCTATCAACCTAGCTAACTAAAAATATAAAATTTGATCTTTTAACAATATATTCCAACAAGTTGATGATCACCTATATATGTCAATGAGATTTATATAGCACAATATTATTCATCATTCATTAAATAAAGAGCATAAGCAAGTTGTCTATGATCACATATATGATGGAATTGCGCGCATGCCCAATTTAGGTGTATTAATATTGATCATAATTTATAGTCTTGATGAAAACCAGTTCTCTCTTTTTTGTTAACTAATTCATCATCGATAGTTAGTCCTGATGAAAAAAAAAACATTTGTTTTAATTCCATCCCTAATTTCTTTTATTGAAAAAACACAGTTGTACGTGTTTTCTTCCTGCTCTTTATGTAGACTGCATATTAATATATACTTGGGGATCGAGGTGATTGAATTGAATCAAATCGAATCTAGCTAACTAATATAAATGTATGCATGAAATTACAGGAGTAACTGCCTTGGCAATCTGGGCTGTGACCCTCTTTCGCATTCTTGCAGGCGGTGTTCTTGTTGTCTACAATAAAAATTAGAAATCGATACTCAAGTCATGTGAGCCTCACTTGTTTCTTTCCTTCCATTATCATTTTAATTATGATATGTTTACTTATATAGAGTGAATATACATTAAAACAAGGAGAACTATTTCGATTAATCTCAAGTGTTTATTAATACAAAAGAAAGTCCCAAATTAAAAAATAAGTAAGTTTTCATTTTCCGTGAGTGATTCGATTACGACAAAAAAAAAATCTTGAATGAAATATAAAACAACATGCATGTACCACTGGTGTGTGCATTGAATCCATTGATAAAGTTTACAAGCACATGTCTTGGAGCTATA
Source organism: Rubus idaeus (assembly GCA_030142095.1). Classification (NCBI taxonomy): domain Eukaryota; kingdom Viridiplantae; phylum Streptophyta; class Magnoliopsida; order Rosales; family Rosaceae; genus Rubus; species Rubus idaeus. Next base: position 1,988,422 of record CM057969.1, on the reverse strand, counting down.
TCTATCTTGATAAATAACTGGGCATTCCCTTTCTATCTATTTTGATTTTATATTTTTCTCTCTCTCTTTTTTTTTTGAGCAAGAAAATTTTTCTTTCTTTGTCTTCTCACTTATTATAGACTTAATCTCTCATATGGGATAAGAGAAGGATAATGATGCCGACTTTTCTGAAGAGATTGGAAACTTGCAAGTTGGTATTTCCTCTTCCCTGGTATTAGAATGGAATAGGGTGACAAAATTGTAGAAAGATAGCCAGTGGCACAGCATAGTAACATACCCTGCCTTATTGGCTCCATTTCTTGCTTGGACTAATTTCAGAAGTTTTTTTCTTGGCTTTTAAGCATGCATGTTTCTCGAAAAAATTATTATATGTCGGATGTACCAAGTGGTAATATTCACTTATTCAGTGGCATATCCGACTAACTATAATTTGTGTTAAAAATTTAGGGTTAATCGTTTGAGCTATAAAATTGATAGATTATGAGTTATGTGATGCATTTCATATTCGCATTTAATTGATGGAGAAGCACTACTATTATTAATCAACGGCAACCAATGAATGGTATTGGCTAGACAAAATAAGAAAGGACAAGACAAAAAATCCAATGCAGCCAATGTCTTTGATCAATAAGGAATTGGAAAAAGGAGATACTGTATATTTGTTTAATTTGTCCACATAAATCTTAAGCTTCTTTTGTTCTTTGATCAAAATATTAAGCTTCTAGTTAATAAACAAATCAAATCTTAAGCCGTTTGAGTAACATAAGTTAAGTTGAGCTTTAATTATGATGAAAAACCCACATATTCTTCAACTTGGCAAATGGGGCAAATGTGTATATAGATCCCTCCTGGTTAAGATTTAAGAACAACATTGTACCCTTTTTTTTTTTTTTTTTTAGGTTGCCTACCACAGTTTCCCAGCCACTGCCGGACTAATCTGTTGGTCGACCCGGGTCGCACACCTGGCCTGGTGGGTGAGTCTCCCAGCAGGGGTAACTGCATACACAAGGAATCGAACCCGAGACCTTGTTTAAGCGGAACCGAGCTGCTTACCACTCGAACCAACCCCCATTGGTACAACATTGTACCTTTGGCCAAAAGAATAGACAAATTAGTATTTGTTTTTCATTTTTCCCAAACCATACTCTTGGCTGAAACAAAGGACAACTAATATCTAAATTCTAGGTTTCCAAACCAGCACTGATATAGGGAGCCTCTCTTTTGTACAAACAGAATGTTGACTATGAAACATGATGATATGATGCCATTTGACAAAAGTCACAAAACTGTTATCATGATCCCATTTGTAGGGTTTAGCTTTAAACAAACCAATCATATGCCAAAAAATAATTAAGAAGTTGTATGGCTAGGAAAATTGACTTGGTAGCAAATCCATTAGCATTATATGAACCCCAACTTGCCAAGGGATGCCATCACTACAAAGAACTAGTCCAAGTTGATTATCTTGGCAAGACAGCAAAGTAAACAATCCTACTTTCTAATCCCAAATATTTAAAAATGGAGATAAAAAATAATCTGACTTATTCAACTTCATCCCTAAACTTCAACCATGCTCAACTTCTTTTCTTCTTATTCTTCTTCTCTTTTTCTTTTTTTCCCAAACCACCTCTATATAAATAATAGTCAAAATAATTTTTGATCTATGTGTTTTGGGTGAATTTCCATTTTGATATATTTATGCATATTATCATTTTACTCTCTTTTTTTTTTCTCAATATTTTCAATCTCAACGATTCTTGCAAAACTTTTCTGAAATTACTAATAAAAACCACATGTTAGTAGTACACTCATACATGTAGAGGTTATCTTGTATTTCTTCCTTGGTTGAATTGAGTCCACCTTCCTTAGGCTTAGTTTGGTATTGCAGTGAGAAAACTCAGCTATATAAAAACACAACTGTGAAAATAATTAGCTGTCAATTAAATCAGTTAAATGTTTGGTAAATTGTATTTACAAAACTATGGTAATTAATTAAAATGGTGCGAGTGTGTTTGGTAAATTACTGTAGTTGTTTACAATGACCAAGATGGACATGATGTTATTATAAATCTGTCGATTGCATACACTAATACCTTTTCTGATTCTTCCATGTTGTGGGATGAGATGGGGCACCAGATTAGGTACTGACCTTCAATCCCAAAACCATAACTGATATCCATACAACAGTAGAAAAAACAACCCAGACGTTCAATATCCATACAAGCATATATTGAACTCAATTTTAAAAATGGACTATTAACTTAGATAGCTAAACCTTAATCAGACAAAAATCCATTAGCAGATCAATTAAAACCAAAAACTACCCAGGAAAATCAACATCGACATCAGCAATATTTTTTTTTTGGAGGAACATCAGCATTACAATAAGTGCAAAACAAAAACTTGCTGATGTTCTCTATGCAATCTATTAACACCATTGATTCAACCCTAAACAAGAATCGGTAAGACAAACTAGGCAATACAAATTGGGGAAATAAGAAATATCTAAAATTAAAGGAGGAAAAAGCACGATGAACAGAAGTGCTGGTTAATTGGGTTCATAGAGTTATAGATCACCGCTGATATGAAGAAGAACCCAAATAGCTTGAGAAGAAAGAAGGATTGAATAATCGAACAAGTAACCAGTAACAACCAAAGAGAACACCAAATAAGAGTGGAGAGGAGTCGGTGATGGCGAGGCTTGATTCCTTTCATAGAGGACAAAGACTGTACTTTTGAATAGAGATTGAGGATATTGTTGGAATTCAAAAAATTTCATTAAACTTTGCACCGCTCCGCATGCGGTTGAAAAACTGAGTTTTAATAAAGCAGCCTTGTAGCTGCTTCTGGAAATCACAGATATAAGACCGCAACTTTTTTAAAACACAATTTTTATTTGTTTACCAAACGCGACTTTCATTAAATATGTTCAGGAAACGTGCTTTTTTACTCCAAACCGCAACCCCAAACTGGGCCTTAGAGTGTTACTTGTACTTAAGAAGGGATGAATAAGAATAAACTCCTCAAGGTAAGAGGATTTGATTACATAACCCCTTCATCACTTAATCGAAATTATAAAGAAACATGAGTATTTTTTAATGTATGTAGAGATCACTTTAATTTTGATTCTTTTTGTGTTAATAAATGTAAAAGATGTATTGAAATCATTTTCTCTATTTCTATACTCATTCCACATAAGTAAATGTATTATAAATTAGACAAGAATAGGAATTTAAAAACCATAAACAAAAAGGAAAAAATTCTAAAAAAAGAATGAAATAAGTACTTTGTAAAGGCAATAGGAAAAAAGCCGTATTTGGACAATTGGACAATAAACACGGCGTTTCTTTCTTGAATTAATTATTTCCTAAGCCGGCCAAAAAAAAAATTAATTTTTAAGCCGTATTTGTTTGTTGAAATTTATAAGACACGGTGGGACACGCAATCACCCAAATCAAATCACCAGCAACGGCAATTTCTCACCAGTTTCACGCTCTCAAAGGACGACTTCGTTTTGGTGACTCCGTGTCTTGCCAAGTCTTCCTTTGAATCCATCTCTTTCCCACTCTCCTCCTAATCCTCTCTCTCTCTCTCTCTCTCTCTCTCTCTCTCTCTCTGTATAAAGATCTGGGCTTTCCTCTGAAGCGTCCAACTTCTCCCACATTGCAGGCGATTTCAGGTATCAAAATCGTTTCTTTTCGTTGATTCTCTTCAATTCTGCTTCTGGGTTTTGATTATTATGTCTTATTTTCACTTGGGTTTTCTCAAGTTTTCTTCTTTTTCTTCTTGTTATCACACGGTCAACTGCTACGAGTGTTTTCTTGTGCATCAAAGAAGACCCAATTTGTGGGAATCCCTCCTTGATGGGTTTTTGGGTTTCTTTATTCATGTCCTTTGTTTGGTCGATGAGAAGTAGAAAACGGAATTTTTGATTCCTTTGTTTGTGTGTAGTGGTGGGGTTGTTAAGTAATGGAGAAGGTCAAGTCAACCCAAGTCAGAGGTGTAGTTTTCTGGGATACCCAATTGATGGAAATGGAATAGAATAGATTGTTTTGTCCAATTGATTCTGGGTTTGTTTTGTGTTTGATTTTGGTTAGATATGATAGATGCTATTGTTCTTGGTATGAATATCAGGTAATTTCTGCTGCTTGGTTATGAGCTTTTCAATTTTGATGCACTGGGTCCTTGAAAGTCCACCCATGTTAGGTTTTGTCTAGATGGTTTTGCACATATTGCTAAATTGGCCCTTTTGTGTTAAGTGCTGATGTTCTTCCTTATTGCCAAATGTGTCTCACATATTGTTCTTGTTTGCTATTTCAGGATTGCTGTTGATCTCTGTACAGATTTCTGAAGTACCATATTTTCGATTTCATCAAGACATATTTGCCATCGAAAAATGTTTGGTTTAAAGAAGTCCCCTCTAAAGGCTGCTAAACGTAACTCAGTTGACCCTCTATATCCTTCTTCCGCTGGCTCAAACCCATTTGATGATAAGCCTGCACTAGTTGGACAGAACGACAAGCTTGCACTAGTTGGACAGAATACTAGCACTAATCCGTTTGATGATGATCAAGGAAAAGAGAATACTTCTTCGTATTCATACAAGAGTACTTACACAGAGAGAAACAAGTACAAGAATGATTTCCGTGATTCAGGAGGCGTGGAAAATCAATCAGTGCAAGAGTTAGAGAGTTATGCAGTGTATAAGGCTGAGGAGACTACAAATTCAGTCAACAGCTGCCTGAGGATTGCTGAAGATATACGTGAGGATGCTACCAAGACTCTGGTCATGTTGCATCACCAGGGAGACCAAATCACCAGGACACACATGGTTGCTGCTGACATTGATCACGATCTTAGTCGGGTATGGCTTTTCGTATTAAATAAAAACCGTCTACTTTAAGAATCTAAGTCCATATGAAACGATAACATTTGAAGATATCATGTTCCCAGTATTAACGGAGTTGGTTATTAATTCGATATATACCTACGGAGGTGACAATTTTTGTATAAAGAGATGAAGTTGGGGATATTTAGAAGATTGTTTGTTTGTATTTTGCCAATACATTTTCTCTTTCGGCCTTGACAAGCCACTTTTTGTGTCAAGGTTATATAAAGTGATCCTTTTGTAGCCATGCGTTTTCAAGATCCTTATGCATTGTACAATAGCTTCCCGTCATACTCTTCTCTTAACCAAGAAGTATATTTCTTTTGGTTTTGTACTCTTTCATTAAACGGTTTTACTGTTGTTTTTGGTATATATGATGATATGCAGTGAAACTAACGGTTTCATACTTTCTTATTTCAGGGTGAAAAGCTTCTGGGGAGTCTCGGGGGCATCTTCTCTAAGACTTGGAAACCAAAGAAGACTCGCCCAATTAGTGGCCCTGTCATCACAGCAGGTTAATTTGCTGCCCTTGCTGTCCCTGACTCGCATGCTCTTTGTTGTCCCTCACATTTTGAATTACTTGCTCTATGCAGATGCTGAAATCAAAAGGGCCAGCCACTTGGAGAGGGAGAAGCTGGGACTAACTCCTCCACCCAAGGGATTGTCACATTCACGAACACCACATCCTGAACCCACCAATGCCCTTCAGAAAGTTGAGGTTTGTAGTTCTTATGACTAATTATTGTGCTGAGTACATTGTAATTTAAGACAACAGGAAAGACTCATTGATGGATATGTTTGCTTGATATATGGAATCCTTTTGTTTTTACCCCTGGTGAAATTTCCTAGTTCCGACTTTCTTTCTACTCCCTACTCTCCCATCCCATTTTGAAAAACAAAATATTTCAAGGAATCACTTGCTTTCTAATATAGGAAATCAGATGTGGTTATTTTCTTTTCCTAATGTATTGATCATTTGATCTCATATTTCTTATTGGCTTAACAGGTAGAGAAGGCAAAGCAAGATGATGGACTGTCAGATTTAAGTAATCTGTTGGGAGAGCTGAAAGATATGGCCATTGACATGGGGTCTGAAATCGAGAGGTGGGTTATGATGATTCAGTATTGGGGCGTGCTAGCATATTTTCATTGGTTCTACATTAAGTTGTTTACTTGGGCACTAGAGAAGTATATCCAACTAATTACTCCCCATGATAATTGCAGGCATAACAAAGCTATAGATCATCTCTATGGTGATGTTGATGAGCTAAACGGACGTGTTAGAGGTGCTAATCAACGTGGTCGTCGCTTGCTCGGAAAGTAGAAAACAGGATTGTCCTGGCCAGGCCTGATGATGTTTGCTGTTCCAGTACTCTGCCCCTCCATTTTTTTACCAGTTATGGATTCTGGTGTTGGACATTCGTGTATCTGGATTCTGGAATTTGTATACAACTTTTGACTTCGTTGATTGATAAAGGATACTTTTCCGTTGACAGGAATGTGTTGTCATTTACCGGCCAGAATGGTGTTAGAGATACATGATAATTGATTGGTGAAATAGGTGGTAAATTCGTGTACAAGTATTCGCTCCTATTGACACATTGTGGTTACACCTTTTAGTCTTCAATCAAAAAGTTGTTCTTCATATTTCTTTAATTTTTTTCCTTTTTATTAATTTTTATTTAACGAAATACAAAAATTAGTTGCTTCGGATTCTCTTGTTATATGAATTGTTATTAAAAATCGATTTTTATTAGCACATGTTACAGCTTAAAAATGTAAAGATACGTGTATACATCTAAATGTGTTCGAATACAAGTAAGAGCCTGTTTGTGATTATTTTTTTGATATTCAAAAACACTTTTGAATTAATTAAAAAAATTAATTATAATATAAAAAAATTTAAAATTTGTTTTGAAAGAGCTTTAGAAGCAAGTACTTGAAAGTGGTTTTGAAAATCATTTGTCAAGTGTTTCCTAATATAGAAAGTTAGAAACGCTTTTGCTAAATCTGAAAAGCGCTTTCAGGTATTTTAAAAATAGTCCTAAATAGACCCTACTATTATTAGCTTAAAAAATCAGATGAATAGAAGATTAAACTACAAATTCCATAATTGTTTATTCAACACAATTTACAATTGCCATTTGTTCAGAAATTCTGCAAGCAAGTACTAAGCTAACATGTAGATAGAACCTAAAGAGAAATCATCCACAAGCTGGAGCCTCAAAGTGAGGCAACACAACAAACTTGATGGACAAAGAGGTAATCGATAAAGGAGAATTTGTGGGAACAAGAACAGGTTCCAATTCCGGGATGTTTCCATCCTTAGTAATTTCCAATGGAACTTGATTGAGGACCATGGTTTTGCTTCTAAGGTTCCCGTTTTTCGGAGTCAAATGGTATTCTTTTCTGTGTAATGGTCCATCTGATGCTCTCCCAATCCATGAAACCGTTCTCTTAAGACCATGTATGAAATAACTTCCTTTGCGAGTGTTTCTCGATTGAGCAGCTGTATCGAACTCCAGAACATTTTTAACATTGACGATGAAATCAGTCTGATTGCTTAAATTGATGAGGAGTAGGGTTATACCGACCTGCAACATAATTCATGAAGATAGTCAAAAACTTGTAACAGTAAGAAGGTCTTGAAACAACTGTATTCCTGTTTTTCTATGACTCCATTGCACCAAAATTTCTTTCCTTCTATATGCTTAGCACCAATATCTACATGTAACAGAGACTTACACTTCCTTTTGAACAATGAGCATAAACGCGCAAGTGCGGTGCACCATTGCGGTCAACAGCAAGAACGCTTTGTCCCATGAGTCGATGCCATAGAAGTGCACTGTTCATTAGAAAACATAAGATTCAGGATTTGACTAGTATATCAAGTAGAAGAAAATCTTTCATATAGTCACACCAACACTCATGCTTTACCTGTAGTAATCAGGGTTGGGAACATATGAGGTTCTGTTGAGAAGACCGTAGTGCCCACCAATTAGGGACTGCCTGCAATATACTGCGGTATTGTACTTGGCTGACATTCCAAGCTGATCCAAGTACCTGTAATTCATATATAAACAGTAATGTGGGTCTGTTAATTACAGAGAAATATATCAAACAAAGGTGGATTGCTCTTTTTTCTGAAACCAAAAGCTTAAAATGGAAAACACACGAAGTTGCATGTAATGTGGCAATAAAGATTACCAAAAGCTGTTCACAAATGTGTCAGATACATTACGACCACCGCTGTTATAGGCTCCTCCAGACTCTCCAACCCATATAGAAGCCCAAGGTCCGTGCTGTCTCACTGTTTCTGCAAGATTATCGAATGTCCCAGATATATGGTCCAAGTAAAACGGATCCAATATCTTTTGCATCAACTTGGGATCAACACCTGACAACCAGAGCTGAATTGTCAAACGGAGGAGAAATAAGACCAATAAGTAGGCTGCATATGTGTACGAATGCATATAGAACATTTTACATGGTATGGATGTATAGACAATTAGGTTTCAAAAATATTAGTTATACCACACATTTCACATTGTGTGGTATTCAACACTGACCTGGCAACAGAGACAGCTTTTGGATAGCCTTAAGATAAGGTCGGTAATATGTATGTTACCCAATGACCTCTTTACTACTAGATAAAGAGGATTTCCATTTTTTTTATCTTCTCTTTTACAGTTTATCAGTCTTTGGAGACTATGACGTAAAACAGAGGAAAGGTTCTTAAAGTCAACAGTTCAATATGTGATTGGGTTTATCTTTAAGAAAATAATTAGTATGGGCCATTATATAATTGGGATGCATTCTTCTAATCATTCAATAAGGTTTGCATACAACTCAGTTTACAAATAAAAAGAATGAAAAGCAAGAAGACAATGGAAAATAATCTATCATAAGGGACTCCTGTGGGTGAGTACGCACACACACATATATACCTAAAAAGAATACTTTCTGAGCTCAGATTAGAAAATTATAAACTGTAGTTATTAAATTTTTGACACAATAACATACCAGCACCCAGATTGTAAATATGCTGAGTGACAACATTGACTATGCCTGAACCAGAAACCTGAAGAAGTGTGGCAAACCACTTTTGGTCATAGAATCCTCCAGGTCCTACAAGGGCAGACTTTATATGGGAGTTAGTGTACAGCTGGTTGATGATGTGTTTAAGCTTGATCAAGTCTTTTCCATATTGTTCAGCTCCAACACTAGCTCCAACACCTTTACCACAGAGTTCATTACCTACAACAAGATAGACACGAATAGAAGTGAAGCAAAAACAGAATGAGTTGCAAGAAAGATTTGCCTATATTTTTATAATCATACCCAATTCCCATGAATTTATCTGGTAGCCCTTTGAAACAGTATAATTAATAAAATCATAAGCGTTGCTAGAGTCCCAATCTCCGACCCAAACACCCCCGCCTTTATTGTGCCTCCCTGACAGTGCATTCAAGCCAAATGTGACAATGGTCCTGAAAATATAAGATACAAATCATTGGTCACACAACAAGTAAGCCTAGACTACATAATTCAGAGCAACAAAGGATATGTAAGAAAAAACAGTCCAACTTTCTTTTCTCCATGTTTTTGCTGCAGTAGGGAAAGTTCATAACAAATATATCTTACCTTGTCTTACTGAAAAAATGGTTCAGCTCATCCCATCTACTCATAGGTAAACATCCTCTAGAAAATCCAAACAACCCACCCTTCTGCTTTCTGAAAGGATGGCAAGGATATTTCAGATCTCCTACACCGTACAATACTTGGTCTTGCAAGGAACCCCCAATTCTGATCCTCAACCGATTGAAAGCTATATCAAACCACCGTGTAGAAGGGTAAATTGAGTTTGTAGATAATAGCCAATGACAGTTAACTCTAATTTAAATAGCTAGAATATTCTAAATGATGCAGATTTATTAATATGGATGGACAAACCTTGGATTGATTTGGCAAGCAAAGGATGAGACAAGTTCTGGAAAAAAGCAAACCACATTCAGTATTAGTTTAAACTGATTTTCTGACTATTTTACATAAAGAAAAATTAAGGTATTTCTGACTGCTTACCAAATTTAACACGGATGCAGATCCCCATGGGCAGTGGTTATAATCACACTTTTCATGATTCCACCAATCAAGAGTGGCACATACAAAATTGTTATCGACATGTGCAATAGCTAATGTCCCATCAACTACAACGTTAGCATTTCCAACATCTTTGGCCAAAATTGCTGGCAGAGAAACCAGAAAGATAATCAAGGAGACACAGAGTTCCATTTGGAAATCAATTTCTCGCTTACCAACTCAGCTAACAGAGATTAACTGCAAGAAGAGAAAGATAAACTTTTGAATCAGAAGCAGATAATTATGCTACTTTATATGTCCCAAGAATAAATGGTGATGAGTTGATCATTCAGTACAAATGGGAAAGAAAATAAACAGTTTGGAATGTTCATTTGCCCCAAAAGGGCATGCATTAATCTTCATCCTTTTCAGGCTTCTCAGCTTTCAACAGACTTGAACATACTTGGAAAGAAAATCAGTGTAGTAAAAAAGTAATATTTGAAAAACTGCAAAAAGAGGGAAATGCATTTTATTTCAGACTTACAAGGAAGAACAGTTTGTAACAGAAGTTTTCCCTTTTACAAGAAAAACAGATTTAGAATACTAAGGAAGACCCAGTGATAGTTCGCTGGAATTCCAAGGAAATCCCAATTTCTTGACTCTTGAGTTAGAATTGAGAATGTAACCCCGTTTGTTACCGGAGTGGAGTAATTGGGAAATCAATTCCCCTTGCCTTTTCCTAGGGAAGCAATGTGGATCCTCATTGCAAGAGTTTTATGGACAGAATTGGAACTTATAAGGATTTTTAGTCATTAAATTTCGTAACTAAGAAGGAATAGTTTTCACACTTACCAAACATGGGAAAAGAAATACTTTCCTCCTCTCAAGCAAAAGCCATTAATTACCGTCACCTGATGCAAAAGCAAATCACCAACATCAGCAATTACACAAATCTAAAGAGACACAGATTAAACCATAACAATTTCAGATCTCAAATTCAATATATGAATATATAACATCAACAGGAACATGCTTTTCACTCACTACCATAACTTATCGCCTATAAAACAACATATACAAGTCTGCCAATACAAAATTCAAGACCAATATGCACAACCCAGTTGAGAGTTACCTCAGATAAACCCCCAAAACATATAATTCTATTCTAAACAGATTTGTATCCAGATTTCAAGAATCAGTAGGAGAAAAACAAAATCAGAAGCAACCCAGAAACTGCGCAATGAAAATACGGCTAACCCATATCAGAACTAACCTCAAAGTTTAAAACTTTACCATCAACGCCATCAGTAGTGAAGCTCAAACTCAAAGCATGCACCTTCCTTCAAGCAAATCACATCGATAATGTGATGGTTTTCAGTTGATAAACGAGCTCCATCTGTCCCCAACTTTGAGTCTCAGACATTGCTGGACCACTCATGGACATGACTACTGCGTTTGGTGAAATGGGTCCATCAAAGTTTGGAAATTTTAGCTTATGGTTTAGTTTAAGCATAAGAACTGTTAAAGGTTCCATTAGCACAGTGTTGAGTGGTGAAAAAGACAAAAGAAAAACGTTTCATAGGTTAAATGTGAGGAACAGAGACAGGTATCAGATTAAGGAATGATTAAGTATTGATCGAGATTACTAAAAGTCTAAAAGTGAGCGCCTTTAGTTGGATTTGCGTGCAATTCTTTATCTAATTAAGGTGTGCGTTTTTGGTTTAAGAGTTTGCGTGCAACACCAAAACCTTCTCCTAGAATAAAGGTCTTTTGGATTTGTTTTGAAGACGTACTGTTTTCTAGATTATTATTATTTTTGGCCAAGATTTTCTAGGTTTGTTTGCTAGATAGTTTGACTATATGGTTTGGCTGAAGATTTTTTCATTTATTCTTTCCTTTCTTTGCTATCAAGAATTGAAGATGAAAGTTTTAATACAAGGAGTGGAAGGAGTCAAGGATAGCTAATGATGCAATTAATGCTTAATGATAAAGAACATTTTCTATAATATGATTTCACTAATCGAAAAATTTGATGACGACCAATATGTTGTCAAATTTCTTTTATATTGTTTAATTTACTGAGCTCAAAAAAAAGATATTGAGCTCAAGAGCTTTAAAAATAAAATCATTTTACATATGTTCAAATTTAGAATAAAAAAATATTTATTTTGAAAAACTTGTAGCGACGAACTGTTCGTCACTACAAGTAGTTCAAAATAAATATTTTTTTAATAGTTTAATTTGTTGAAATATTGTTTTCAAAATTGTTTAATTTTTTTTTCTTAATTTTTCACCATTCACCCAAATAAAGCGAAAACTCAATTTCAATGACCAATACGTTGCCAATTTTTTTTTTGCATTCTTTAATTTATGAGCCCAAAAGCCCTTAAAACAATTTCTTTTTACATTTGTTCAAATTTAAAAATAAAAAAAATATATTTATTTTAAACCACATGTAGCGACGAAAGTCCTTCATAATAAAAAAATATGTATTTTAAACAATTTTTAGCGACGAACATTTCGTCACTATAAGTCTTTCAAAATAAATTTATTTAATCGGGTTTTGATTTTGGGCCGCCATTAAGACAAGTTCGGCCACAAAATCTTGACCGTGCATTCGAAAATTAAATGAACGGTGGTGATGGTCGTTTAGAACCGCTTCTTTTGCAAGTTTTCAACACTGCCACTCTGCCAGTGCAGTAGGGTGAGACAACCCAAGAAGGAAGAGAGAGAGAGCGAGGGGGCCTTCAAAGTTTGAAGGTTTGAGCTCTCAGATGGCTACTACCTCACGTCCGATCAAGACACGTGCCCTTCCGGCGGACTCTCGAAGCTTCTGCTTAAAGATTCTCACTGCAGACGATCTCCGAAATGGGAAGGTACGTTGAAAACTTAAACCTCAGCTCCTTAATTAATTTGCTTAATTTGTTTTCATCATCTTCTTAATTGAAGCTTAATTGTAAGTTGAAAGAACATGCATTTTCTTCCGTTCTCATCTTCTTTAGCTTGAAAGTTGAGACCCTTTTACCTTTTATCTTTTGGTTCTGTATAAGGACAGAACCAGGCATTTGATTTTTTTTTTTCCAGCTTGAAAGTTGAAATCTTTACAATGTCCTTTTTTTTTTCTTTCCTTATTATTTAGAATTTTAGAAAGAAAGAGAGAGAGAGAGAGAGAGAGAGAGAGAGAGAGAGAGAGAGAGAGAGAGAGAGAGAGAGAAAAAACTTGCATCTGTTTGATTTCTGAACATTTTGAAGTGATTTCTTCCTTTTTTTTTCCAATGAGAAAATAAACATGTCTCTTACTAGCTGGTTACGACTCTGTTAATTTAATTCTGCTTTCGTTTTTGTTCGGGAGTGAGAAATTTTTGCTTGCAATTTCTGAATTCTGATCAGTTTGTGGATTCTGTTTTGGGCCCTTAAGGCAAATCCAAAATTTACTGGTAATGTATGTGGTAACTTCCTGCATTTTACCTTATATGAGTTGGGATTTTTAGCTGTACTCACATGGGCTTGTGGGTTGTTTTGGCAATGTTCTTTGAATTTACTGCAGTTCACTTTAAAGCTAGCTTCCTAGTTTCCAATTAATGTAGGTATTAATTTAACTATGCTCTGAGTGGTATTTTAATGAGTTTAAGCTTGATATGGAAATTAACGCTATGTATCTACATGTTGATCATTAGACAAATGTTATTTAACTAAGTTTCATCTTGATTAACTGGTCTTGGTTGTTGCACAATGCTGTTATCTACACGTACATCTCAATTTGAGGAAGTTATTTTCACAGGAACTTCCTGAGACAGCTGTAACAGAGTATGGAAATTGTATGGCAGACTACATATTACTCAGGGTTCCAAATTGTGGGGCATTTTGGCCAATTGAAGTGAAAAGATCAACCCGTGGTGGCCGAATGTGGTTACATAAGGGATGGCCAGAGTTTGCCAGCTTTTACTCACTAGAGCAGGGCTACTTCGCATTGTTCAGCTATGAAGGCGAACATTCTCATTTCCAAGCACGCATTTTTCATTGGAATGATATGGAAATTGATTACCCTATTCGCGGATCAGCAGGTATGTAAAGATGAAAATTCTGTTGTGTTTGTGTATGTTCATGTTTAGAGGTTAGTTTTGTGGGATTTTTCCTTTAATTGGAGATGTGTCATGGACATCATTTGTGTTGAATTAATCACTGGAATTAAACAGGATTTGATGGCAGACCAAAAAGGAAAGCTAATCGAGACATGCCTCCTGTCCACTTAGAGGCTAGAGCCGGTTCAATTTCCTCTGGATCCTGGGCTGATGAACACCAAAATGATCTTTCCAGTTTCAAATCTGACAAACCATTTCTTATGCTCAAAATGACATCTACATACATACAACGCTCTGGTGTGGTAAGCTCTTCTCGACAACCCCAGTTTGTGTAATGGGAGAATACACTCCTTCAAGGAGAAAAATGCTACATATATAATCTTCGAGTGATTGATAACCCTATATCTTTTCTCGTATTTGCAGTATATAAGTGCTTCATTTGCCAAGGAACATCTATGTAAACCAGGCACTTCTTGCGATGTCACTCTGCAGATTTCAAGTGAGAGATTTTGGATTGCTCAGTGCACCGTTAGCGAAAACAGTGGACACAGAATATATGCCAGAGTTACAGGTGCTGGTTGGAAGGCATTTAAGGAGGACAATTGTCTGCAAGAACGTGATGTCTGTGTGTTTGAGGTGATAGAGGAGCGCACATTGGAAGTTTCCATATTCCGAGCTAGAGTGAAGATTGATAGGCACAATGAAGCCAACCAGTTCATTTTTTAGTTTAAGTTGAAGTGTGTAACTGATCAAGCATATGAATTATGAGGTCTGCAATCAGCAAAAAGACAAAAGCAAAAAATGTTTCAGAGGTTAATTAGATGCAAGGAATAGTATCATCTTAAGGAAAATTAGTAATAGACAGAGTTCAGACTTGAGAGGAAGCACAGTTAATGAACAAATGAGCGTTTTGGGTTGGATTTGAGTGCAATTTATTTGCAGATATTCCTCTGTCCCACTGGATTAGCTTTGTCTAATGAAGGTGTACCTGTGTTTTATTTCTTAACTATTTTTTTTTTGTTTACCTAGAAGTTTTGGGATTGAAATAACATTAGCTTAAAGTTCCACTAAAATGGCCTTTTTCTACTTCATGGAATTCCCGCTGTGGATTACTATAACCTTAATTTTGTTCTCAATCTTAACCTCATTAGGGTCAACAAAGAATTCACAAGGTATAACAATCAGACATTGGAGGGTTTAGTGTAGAACCAATGCTTGTGCATTCTGAATAGGATAAAATGGTCATTCCACTTCTTCTGACCAGGTCATGTAAAAAACTAGAAACTAAATGAACGGTGAAGATTCTCGCTAAGTACCATTTGCACAGGAAGTGCTTCATTTCATTTGCCCAGGCAGAGTGATCAGTACCAAAAAAGGCCTTCGAAGTTTGAAGGTTTGAGATAGAAATGGCTACATCCTCACGTCTGATGGCTTCTTTGTGAATTTGGGGGGTTTGATATTAGCTTCATTACAGGGTTGGCAATGCGGTTGCTTGGAATCTCTTGTCTTTGTTCACTGCTTCTGCAATAATGTGCTTGGAGATTAGTTTGGTGGCTTTTCTACTCCAGGACAATTACACAAGTGGGGTTGAAGCTTTAGCTCAGACATTCCTTGTCTCAGGGATCATTGTTACTGTGGACTTACTGCTCAAGGTATTAGCTTTTTTTTCTTCTGGTAAATTCATAAAATCCACTGTTACCTCTTTGTGGTTCATTACTTGTTCCATATAAGAACTGTTTCTGCATATTGTGGTTTCAGCTTAATCATTACATATGCCATTTTGATTTCAGTGGTTCCATCATGTGTGGTCTTCCTCTGTTGAAATGTTGACACTAAACAACTCCAAATGAGGAGAAGATAATTTTCATTCATGTAATCTAAAAATCATTTACAAAACCTATCTATATAAACACTTTAAACCCTTCTAAGTCAACAAACAATAAATACAAACTCCTAAACACAAAGACTAACAAACACCAACTCCTATCTACCAACCTCTACTGGAAAGAAGACATTAAATGAGAAATGTTGACTTCTGAAACGAGGACTGGAGGAAGCTCGTCCGGACACCAACACACCGTCCGGACCACTAGGAGAAAAATGGGATGTCCCGATAAATCCGTCCGGACTCCCTACACGTCGTCCGGACGCCAAAGGTGTACCAAAACTTCCAGTAGCTAAACTCGGCCAATCCATCCGGACGCCTTAGAGGTGCTCAACTTCCAGTAGCTAAACTTGGCCAATCCGTCCGAACGTCAATGTATCGTCCGGACGCCCAATACTTCTAATATCCTCTTCCAGTTTCCACTCGTTTCACTACAAAGGCCGAATGGGTGATAACCCCAGCCCAAATTCTCGCATAAAAAAACGACGTGTCGTTTTATCACATTTGAAGGCCAAATTGCGCCTAGTTTTAACGTGCACAGCCCAAATCGTCTCATAAAAATGACACATAGTTTTTATCATATATAAAGACCGCATTGGGCCAAGCCAACCCAAATTGCATAAAAACGACGTGTCGTCATTGTTCTATTTTCAATAGACAGAATTGGGCCTGTTTGTATAAGGCCCAGCCCCAATCGCCTCATAAAAAACTACGTGTAATTTGTATTACAGATAAAGGTCGAATTGCGACTGGCCTAGCCCAAAATGGGCCATGATTGGACAAGACCCAGCAAAAATCTTTTAAAAATTATGTTTTAGCAATGGTAATTTTTTTAGAATTTTTTATTTTTTTTGCCGAAACCAATGTTTTTCACCAAAAACCGTGAGCTATAACACACGATTTTTGGTCAAAATGGCATGTTCTTATTTTCTTACAAAAATCGTTCCACACTCAAATCTTGATTTTTGAGGATTTCTCGACATGACAGAATGCGAAAAAATCAACTCGTTTATTTTTTACGATTATCCAAAGTCGAAAAACTAGAAAAATCATTAAAAATAAACAATTCGAGATTTTCAACTGAAGTTAGTTGGAAAATCTTTTAAAAATTATGTTTTAGCAATGGTAATTTTTTTATAATTTTTTTGTTTTTGCCGAAACCAATGTTTTTCACCACAAACCGTGAGTTATAACACACGATTCTTGGTCAAAATGACATATTCTTATTTTCTTACAAAAATCGTTCCACACTCAAATCTTGATTTTTGAGGATTTCTCGACATGACAGAACTAAAAAAAAATCTAATGTTTTATTTTTTACGATTTAGTCGAAAAACTTCAAATTCATAAAAAATAAACAATTCGAGATTTTCGACTAAAGGCAGTTGGAAAATCTTTTAAAAATTATGTTTTAGCAATGGTAATTTTTTTATAATTTTTTATTTTTTTTGCCGAAACCAATGTTTTTCACCAAAAACCGTGAGCTATAACACACGATTTTTTGTCAAAATGGCATGTTCTTATTTTCTTACAAAAATCGTTCCACACTCAAATCTTGATTTTTGAGGATTTCTCGACATGACAGGACGCAAAAAAAACAACTTGTTTATTTTTTACGATTATCCAAAGTCGAAAAACTAGAAAAATCATTAAAAATAAACAATTCGAGATTTTCGACTAAAGTCAGTTGGAAAATCTTTTAAAAATTATGTTTTAGCAATGGTAATTTTTTTAGATATTTTTATTTTTTTTGCCGAAACCAATGTTTTTGACCAAAAACCGTGAGTTATAACACACGATTTTTGGTCAAAATGGCATATTCTTATTTTCTTACAAAAATTGTTCCACACTCAAATCTTGATTTGTGAGGATTTCTCGACATGACAGAACGCGGAAAAATAAACTCGTTTATTTTTTACGATTATCCAAAGTCGAAAAACTAGAAAATTCATAAAAAAAAACAGAGTTCGCCAAATGAAAATCTTGAAAATTCATAATATAAACAAGTAGATATTTTCGACTCGTTTATTTTATATGATTATCCATAGTCTAAAAAATAGAAAATTCATAAAAAAATAAACAATTAGATATTTTCGACTAAAGTCAGTTGGAAAATCATTTAAAAATTATGTTTTACCAATGGTGAATATTTTAGAATTTTTAATTTTTTTTGCCGAAACCAATGTTTTTCACCAAAAACCGTGAGTTATAACACACGTTTTTTTGTCAAAATGGCAAGTTCTTATTTTCTTACAAAAATCGTTCCACACTCAAATCTTGATTTTTGAGGATTTCTCGACTTGACAGAATGCGAAAAAATCAAATCGTTTATTTTTTACGATTATCCAAAGTCGAAAAACAAGAAAATTCATAAAAAATAAACAATTCGAGATTTTCGACTAAAGTCAGTTGGAAAATCTTTTAACCATTATGTTTTAGCAATGGTAATTTTTTTATAATTTTTTATGTTTTTTGCCGAAACCCATTATTTTTCACAAAAAACCGTGAGCTATAACACACGATTTGTGGTCAAAATGACATATTCTTATTTTCTTACAAAAATCGTTCCACACTCAAATCTTGATTTTTGAGGATTTCTCGACATGACAGAACGCAAAAAAAAATCTAATGTTTTATTTTTTACGATTTAGTAGAAAAACTTGAAAATTCATAAAAAAATAAACAATTCGAGATTTTCGACTAAAGTCAGTTGGAAAATCTTTTAGAAATTATGTTTTACCAATGGTAATTTTTTTATAATTTTTTATTTTTTTTGCCGAAACCAATGTTTTTCACCAAAACCGTGAGCTATAACACACGATTTTTGGTCAAAATGACATATTCTTATTTTCTTACAAAAATCGTTCCACACTCAAATGTTGATTTTTGAGGATTTCTCGACATGACAGAACGCAAAAAAAATCTAATGTTTTATTTTTTACTATTTAGTAGAAAAACTTGAAAATTCATAAAAAATAAACAATTCGAGATTTTCGACTAAAGTCAGTTGGAAAATCTTTTAAAAATTATGTTTTATCAATGGTGAATATTTTAGAATTTTTAATTTTTTTTGCCGAAACCAATGTTTTCACCAAAAACCGTGAGTTATAACACAAGTTTTTTTTCTCAAAATGACAAGTTCTTATTTTCTTACAAAAATTGTTCCACACTCAAATCTTGTTTTTTGAGGATTTCTTGACAAGAATGAACACAAAAAAATCACGGTTTATTTTTTACGATTATCCAAGTCGAAAAACTTGAAAACATAAAAATAAAATTTGAGTTCGACTAAAGTGGGAAAATCTTTTAAAATTTCGTCGTTTATTTTTTACGATTATCCAAAGTCGAAAAACTAGAAAATTCATAAAAAATAAACAATTCGAGATTTTCGACTAAAGTCAGTTGGAAAATCTTTTAAAAATTATGTTTTAGCAATGGTAATTTTTTTAGAATTTTTTATTTTTTTGCCGAAACCAATGTTTTTCACCAAAAACCGTGAGTTATAAC
Source organism: Rubus idaeus (assembly GCA_030142095.1). Taxonomy (NCBI): domain Eukaryota; kingdom Viridiplantae; phylum Streptophyta; class Magnoliopsida; order Rosales; family Rosaceae; genus Rubus; species Rubus idaeus. The sequence continues at coordinate 1,968,981 of CM057969.1, read as the reverse complement.
ACACGATTTTTGGTCAAAATGGCATATTCTTATTTTCTTACAAAAATTGTTACACACTCAAATCTTGATTTGTGAGGATTTCTCGACATGACAGAACGCGGAAATATCAACTCGTTTATTTTTTACGATTATCCAAAGTCGAAAAACTAGAAAATTCATAAAAAATAAACAATTAGAGATTTTCGACTAAATTTAGTTGGAAAATCATTTAAAAATTATGTTTTACCACTGGTGAATATTTTAGAATTTTTATTGAAACAATATTTTAAAAACCGTGAGTTAGAACACCGATTTTGGTCGAAAGCATATTTTATTTTGTAAAGTCAGTTGGAAAATTTTTAAAAATTATGTTTTAGCAATGGTAATTTTTTAGAATTTTTAATTTTTTTTGCCGAAACCAATGTTTTTCACCAAAAACCGTGAGTTATAACACACGTTTTTTTTGTCAAAATGGCAAGTTCTTATTTTCTTACAAAAATCGTTCCACACTCAAATCTTGATTTTTGAGGATTTCTCGACATGACAGAACGCAAAAAAATCAACTCGTTTATTTTTTACGATTATCCAAAGTCGAAAAACTAGAAAATTCATAAAAAATAAACAATTCGAGATTTTCGACTAAAGTCAGTTGGAAAATCTTTTAAAAATTATGTTTTAGCAATGGTAATTTTTTTAGAATTTTTAATTTTTTTTGCCGAAACCAATGTTTTTCACCAAAAACCGTGGGCTATAACACACGATTTTTGGTCAAAATGGCATCTTCTTAGTTTCTTACAAATATCGTTCCACACTCAATTTTTGATTTTTGAGGATTTCTCGACATGACAGAACGCAAAAAAATCAACTCGTTTATTTTTTACGATTATCCAAAGTCGAAAATCTAGAAAAATCATTAAAAATAAACAATTCGATATTTTTCAACTGAAGTATGTTGGAAAATCTTTTAAAAATTCTGTTTTAGCAATGGTAATTTTTTTAGAATTTTTTATTTTTTATTGCCGAAACCAATGTTTTTCACCAAAAACCGTGAGCTATAAAATACGATTTTTGGTCAAAATGACATATTCTTATTTTCTTACAAAAATCGTTCCACACTCAAATCTTGATGTTTGAGGATTTCTCGACATGACAGAATGCAAAAAACATCTAATGTTTTATTTTTTACGATTTAGTCGAAAAACTTGCAAATTCATAAAAAATAAACAATTCGAGATTTTCGACTAAAGTCAGTTGGAAAATCTTTTAAAAATTATGTTTTAGCAATGGTAATTTTTTTATGATTTTTTATTTCTTTTGCCGAAACCAATGTTTTTCACCAAAAACCGTGAGCTATAACACACGATTTTTGGTCAAAATGGCATGTTCTTATTTTCTTACAAAAATCGTTCCCCACTCAAATCTTGATTTTTGAGGATTTCTCGACATGACAGAATGCAAAAAAATCAACTCGTTTATTTTTTACGATTATCCAAAGTCGAAAAACTACAAAATTCATAAAAAATAAACAATTCGAGATTTTTTGACTAAAGTCAGTTGGAAAATCTTTTAAAAATTATGTTTTAGCAATGGTAAATTTTTTAGATTTTTTTTTTTTTTTGCCTAAACCAATGTTTTTCACAAAAAACCGTGAGTTATAACACACGATTTTTGGTTAAAATGCATTTATATTCTCATTTTTGAGGTTTCTCGACAGAAAAAAGTCGTTTATTTTTGATTATCTATAGGAAAATCTAGAAAATTCATAAAAATAAAAATGGATTTTCAGCAAGTGGAAAATCTTTTAAAAATTATGTTTTAGCAATGGTTTTTTAGATTTTTTATTTTTTTTGCCAAAACCAATGTTTTTCACCAAAAACCGTGAGCTATAACACACGATTTTTGGTCAAAATGGCATGTTCTTATTTTCTTACAAAAATCGTTCCACACTCAAATCTTGATTTTTGACGATTTCTCGACATGACAGAACGCGAAAAAATCAACTTGTTTATTTTATACGATTATCCATAGTCGAAAAACTAGAAAATTCATAAAAAATAGACAATTCGAGATTTTCTACTAAAGTATGTTGGAAAACCTTTTAAAAATTATGTGTTACCAATGGTAAATATTTTAGATTTATTTAATTTTTTTTTTGCCGAAACCAATGTTTTTCACAAAAAACCGTGAGTTATAACACACGATTTTTGATCAAAATGACATGTTCTTATTTTCTTCCAAAAATTGTTCCACACTCAAATCTTGATTTTTGAGGATTTCTCGCAATGACAGAACGCAAAAAAATCAACTCGTTTATTTTTTACGATTTCAAAGTCGAAAAACTAGAAAAATCATTAAAAATAAACAATTCGAGATTTTCAACTGAAGTCAGTTGGAAAATCTTTTAAAAATTATGTTTTAGCAATAGTAATTTTTTTAGAAATTTTTATTTTTTTTGCCGAAACCAATGTTTTTCACAAAAAACCGTGAGCTATAACACACGATTTTTGGTCAAAATGACATATTCTTATTTTCTTACAAAAATCGTTCCACACTCAAATCTTGATTTTTTAGGATTTCTCAACATGACAGAACGCAAAAAAATCAATTGGAAAATCAATTAAAAACTAGAAAAATTATTAAAAATAAACAATTCGAGATTTTCGACTAAAGTCAGTTGGAAAATCGTTTAAAAATTATGTTTTACCAATGGTAATGTTTTTAGAATTTTTTAATTTTTTTGCCGAAACCATTGTTTTTCACCAACAACCGTGAGTTATAACACACGATTTTTGGTCAAAATGACATGTTCTTATTTTGTTACAAAAATCGTTCCACACTCAAATCTTGATTTTTGACGATTTCTCGACATTACAGAACGCTAAAAAATCAACTCGTTTATTTTTTTACGATTATCCAAAGTTGAAAAACTAGAAAATTCATAAAAATTAAACGATTCGAGATTTTTGAACAAAGTCAGTTGCAACATCTTTCAAAAATTACAAATGGTGAATTTTTTTTCCGAAGCCATTGTTTTTCATTCAAAACCGTGAGTTATAAAACACGATTTTTTGCCAAAATCGCATTTTCTTATTTTCACACAAAAATCTTTCTCCACTCAAATCATAATTTGTAAGAACTTCTCGAGTTGACAGAATGCAAAAAAATTGACTCTTTTAGTTTTTACGATTTTTGAAAGTTGAAAAACTAGAAAATTCATTAAAAAAAAGTTATTTGATATTTTCAAGCAAAGTCAGTTAAAAAATTTGTTTTTTAAAAATCATGTTTTACCAATAATGAATTTTTCATTTATTTTTTTTGCCGAGAACATAATTTTTCACCCAAAATCGTGTGTTATGACATATAATTTTGAGCCAAATTTGCATTTTTTTTTGCACGAAATCTTCGAACTCTCATACAGAGGCCCACCCCAAGTTTTAAATCAAAACTTCGCTGAATTCGATCTGCCCCAGCCCAAATTTTTCAAAGGTGGCCGGATTGCGCCTTGCCCAACCCAAATTATTGCATCAAAACGAGACCGAATTGGGTCTGGCCCAGCCCAAATTTTTGCATCGAAACAAGGCCAAATTGGGCCTGCCCAGCCCCAATTTTTTAAAATCAAATTTTGCCGAATTGGATCTAGCCCAGCCCAAATTCTTGCATAAAACATTGCCGAATGGGGCCTGGCCCAGCCAAATTTTTGCATATTAACGAGGGGGAATTGGGCCTTGTCCAGCCCAAATATTTGTATAACGTCGTTACCGTTTTTGCAATTAGAAGGCCGATTTGGGCCTAACCCAGTCTAAATTGTCGGCCAGCCAACAAGATTCATTGTGAATTGGGCCTGGCCAAGCCATAGCGTGTCTATATTGGGCCAGCCAACAAGATTCGCATGGAATCGAGTGGAATACCAATCGCTAGTTCATGTACCCTTATAAAGAAGACGAACCCGGAAATAATATTCTCCTATGTTCTACCGTCAGATCTCCAGCTAATTCATAATAATTGAATTTCCAAAATAAGTTCTTTATTGTGTCCATTCTGTACACAGTACAAAAATGATTTTTTTGCCACTTGTATTCTATGATGTTCGAATTTCATAACGTACTTTTGACAAATTATGACCTCTATACGAACAGTCTTAGGCCTGATGTCTATACTGTTATTCCAACAGTCACACAAGTCTGTTGCAGTTTCAGTTTGAGGAAACTTCAGTGGAAAATCTAGGTTTAATGTTGTAAAAGCGAAGATGGAATGCCAAAAGAAATCAGCATGCACACCCAAGTAGACGTTACCTGTCAAAATGAGACGCTTCGCCATGCATGAGCTCATACTTCAGAGATGCTTGGGGTCTCAGTTGAAAAGAAGTTTTCTGCTCTATCGATGAAGCTGATAGGAAATCTACAATGCAACATCATAGAGGAAGTTTCAGAAGATGAAAGACTCTGCTTCGGAGCCAACTCTTCATAACTCCTCGTCGTTTTACTTTCCCTCTGGCTTCTCATCTTGCCAATTCTCATGCTGTTTCCTGAAGCAACACCCTTTCCTGAAGAAACCCTAGAGGTTTTGGCATTGTTACGGCCAGATCTTAAAGGCACGTCATCTGCTGGGCAACTGTCCAAGTTTAAATTGGATCTAATTGCTGGCAAGACGTTTCTGCAAGATCGTAACAGGGAGAGTAGCATATCTGTACTCATTTCCTGCTGAACCACACCTTTGTTCTGCTCACACCCATAACAGGCAGCAACCAGTGTGCTAGCCAAGACTGGCATCAACTCGGGGTCACTGAAGAATACAAATGGTAAATCGCATACCTGGCCTCACCCACTAAATAATTAGATTTATCCATACAACTTGAAGATGCAAGAGATTTGTTGGGGAGACTTTACTGACCTTGTGAATAATGGTAGGACTCTTTCCCCAACGAAGGACAGCTTGATTCCCAATGTGAAACAGGGCAAAGTGACCAAGGAGCAAAAGAGATTCAAGCAGAAGCAGCCCCACCTGAGACACAAAACATCATACAGGGTGTCCAGATTGTTTAAAACAACTTTAGAGATGAAATAATGCAGCTACAACTAAAATGTAGAATTAAACCAGAAAGTGACAAGAATTGGTTACCTGATCACTAGCTACTTTCCACTTGATGGTACAATGAGAAAGAAGAAAACTCATCAAATGAAAAAATTCCATTTTTAGGTCTGGCCTAGCCTGCAAGGACGAATAGAATAAGCTCATCATAAATAGTTTCAAGATGACATTAGAAAGTGAGCATAATATCAAAAGTTTGGGAGCCATTATCACATTAACAAAGATTGAAGTTAAGAGGACCTACTAGCATCCTCTGCATGAATTTAAGATCCAAAAGAGCCAAATTGTTCAACACCTTCAGTACTCCAGTTGCTACATCTTCAAAATTAGATGGAAGGACATCTGAGGCCTGAAACAGAGTAGAATTTTATCTTTACATTTTCTTTGCAGATTCAATATTCATGACCACAATGCCTTCTGTAGAGACTAGAGAGCAATGGTAATTGTAGGAATCTAAGCATCCAGCCCACCAATTTGAAACAGGTGGAGAGGCCCATTTTATATATTACTATCCAAGGCTTATATTTACGGATGTGGGTTATTTTGCATCATATCAAAATTTGTCTTTGTAACATCTACCTACCACAACTCTTTTCAGCAAGAATAACACCAACTAACAACGATGTTAATAACATTGGGAGCACTAAATCAGTTTTGCAGATTCAGAACCACCAATTCATGACAGATTATTTTGGGGTTGACAATAAATTACCTGTTCAGAAGACAATCTATTGTTTGCCTGTAATAACACAGATGTCAACAGAGAAGGGAGACTGACAAGCCCCGTCTCTGATACAGCTGAAAGAAGAAATGCTACCGGTTGCTGCAAGCTCACACTCTTTTCGTTTTTATGTTCTGCACAAGTATCCACCAAGTGTTTCGCTTCCTCCATAATATCCTCATTCAGCATCTTCTGGGGTTCATCTGGAACATCTGTCCTGACTGTGTTAGCATTGTTTGCTTCAACCAGACTATTAGGCTGCTCGTTCTCACTATCCTTAGCAGCGGATACCAACTCCACAGATTCATTTATCTTACACGTCTCATCTACTGGTCCATCCTCTGGTACATCTGGTAGATGTACAACTTTACCACCATTCACCCAGGATGATGGAGGTCTAGAATCTCTCAAGGGCTGAGTCGGAGGATGATATTCAGAATTAACACATTCAGAAAACTTAGGCTCTTGACTTCCATTTCCAAGCAGTGTTTCGATAGGTACATATTTCCAATCAATAGAACAATCAGTTTCAGATCTGGAAGTTAAAACAACCAACAAATTTATACTTAAGAGAATTGAAGATGGAAATGGCGACCCTTCCACCTGGGGTCGATCATAAAGGGCAAAGAGATCTCGCAGCCGGTGAATAACTTGGTAGGCAATCAGTAGCTCCAACAAACTATCCCTCATTTGGAGCTGTCGTTCATCAGAACTTATGTGACTGACAATTGTTGTTACAGTCCATAAATAACCATCCAGCACCTCTGATATCGAATCAAAATTTTCAGCTGAGGTTTTGGTAGATGGGAAATTAACATTACCAGAAGGATTCAAGGATACTGCTATCTTTATGTAGCTCTCAAGGGCAGCAGACAGCATTGGGATGATTGGGGGCAAGAGATTCTGTGCAAGAAAATAACTCCTGTTTGTAGGCACAGATAACACCACCCTCAACAGTTTTAAAAGATGTATTGTCACCTGGCAGGCTTCAGGTTTTGATGTATGAGAAGCAGGCAGGGCAGAAGCTATAAAATCAATCAGACCAGCCTGGCGGGAAGCCAGCAGTTCCGGCTCCTTTCCCTCCAAATACTATGTTCAGAAAAAGAAAAGCATATCAGCATTTGCAAGTCAACATAACTATCCCAAAGAACATTGAACTTAACAACTCTACTGGATCATCAGAAAGGCAAAGCATTTTCAAGCATAAAATAGATTCATAAGAACGTTTATCTGAAGAAAGCAACTTTTCAGCACAAATATAAAGTAGTCACTAATTAGCCGATTGGGATCTTTCTTTTCCTGGGCGGGGGAGTGTTCATTCTAGGTAGGAGAAAATGCAAACATAATATAATTTCCATAATGGATCATTGACCTCTACAAATCAATTCTTATATGCAAACATCATAATTTATATTAGGCTATCGAGTATAACAACTTAAAAATCCTTGAACTAAATACCTTGATCATTTCAGCAGTTATTAACCCAATGCTTGCAGCCCCTTCTTTTCTTGCTTGTCGGAGTCTTTGAAGTTCTTGAAGCCATCTCCCAATTTTTGCCCTTGCAGTTCCCAGTGCCGTTCTGTATCCAATGCCAACATTTTCAGCACCAACAGGAGGCTCAAGAATTTCAAATTTTAGAGCCATAAGTCTCTGTCGAATTTTTTTAATCCTCCGCTTCATTGAATGTTGTGCTGTATTGTTGCTTTCCGCAAAAGTACAACTTCCTAAGCCTGAGAAACTGCTCACTTGATAATCATCACCATTGTTAATTGATGAAGATCTTCCCTGAACATCCTTGTTTAAAGTTCGACGCAATAAAGGTGAAGATTGATCCCTGAAATCCATAGAAGCTCTCTCTCGTATCTGCTCCAGGTAAAACTTGCGGCGTTGCTCACTTTCACTTAGTCTCTCAGCCAATTTCTGGGCCAGAAGTTCAGCCTCCTCCTGCTGGGCTTTGGCTCTTTCCTCCTTCCTCCGAAGTTGTTCAATGGCCCTTGCTTCACGTGCTGCACTTGATGCTTTACGTTCCTCCTCCCTTCTAACTTGAGCCTCTTCCTTTCTCCGCTGTGTTTCAGCAAGACGCTGCAACTTTTCAGCTTCAATGAGTTTCCTCCGTTCTAAAACAGCTTCTTCTCGTGCCATATCCTCTTTTTGTTTAGTTTTTATCACTTGAAGTTTTTCAGCTCTCCTCAGTTCCGAATCATGATGCTTCTGGCGCAAACTGAGCTTTTTATTTTCTTCATTTAACGAAGTTATGAACTGAACCTCTTTAACTTTGATGCTTTCATCACCAGCTCTCTTCACTCGTTGAGCTAGATGTGCTTCATGTCGAGACTCACTGCGTTGATGACGAGCATGCATTCCCTCACGCAACTTCATGTTTTTGACAGCCTGCAATTCATTAACTCTATTCATCTTTTCTGAAGTACGATGAAGCTTCTGAGCTCTCTCATTCTCTAGCTCACTTCTGATTCTCATAGCACGGGCATGCTTTTCTTCTGCCTCTCTCTTCAGATCGAAACTAGTTTTTTTCTTCTTCTCAGGAGACATTAGTTTATCATGCAACATTCGTGCGCGATCAGCACTTTTCCTCCTCATGCCAGGCGAATGTGAAACTCGGGAAGAGACACGCGAAGGAGATGAAAGAACATCCTCCCAATTCCTCTTCTCCTTCCAAGCATCCATGGATTTCCATGGAGCTGAATTCCTCTTATCTTTATCTTTTTCCAACAGAGGAATTTGCCTTTTGGACTGATCAGCCAATTTGGGAATTTTTTCAACAACACCTTCTGTTGACAATTTTTCTTTCCTAGCAAGCAGCTTCTCGGCTTCAGACCCAGACTGTTCTCTCTTAGTTTTTCCAGCAGAAGAATTGTCCCTAGGAGGCAATCTAGATGCATTAACAACAAAGGCAGATGAATTCTGAGAGACACGCCCATTTTGTACCAACTTTACTCTGCTCGAATTGCTTGATTCAGTATTCTGATTCCCATTCAGGACAGCTTCAACGAGATCTGAACCTCCACTATGTCTTCTTGACGTCATTGTTGAATCTTTAAAACTTGATTTCCCATCATTTATTGCAGGCGACATATTGAGGTTATCACTAGATTGGATATTTGTGTACTCAAGGCCCATAAGTTTAGCATCATCAGCAGCACAAAAGCCAGCCCTTTCTTTCTGAATTTTCTTAAAAGCCTCGAGAGATGAAGACATTATCTCTGCTTTATGTGCGGAAGTTGTCATTCTTCTTACCTGCATGTGACATTAACTAGGAGTTTACATGAACCAAGATTACATCTTTTTCAGGGATTTCGAAAAAGCACAAGAAACCTGGAATTAACATTTACTTAGTGATAGAGAAAAGAAACATCAACGTTTCAATTTCACATCAAACATAGAATATCGTGTTGTTAATGAGTAGATGAAGGGTAGCTTACCTCCCAAGAAAGGGCATGTGGCCTCCGATGGTCAATCTTTAAGGTGATGGGAACCTCATCAATCAACTGAGATGGTGCCCTTTTTATTTTCTCAAAATCTTCCACTCTAGTATTCAAATCTTTGAAATCAGACCGAGCCTCTTCAAGAACAAGAATAGCCTCTTTCATCTGTTCTACATCGCACTCTAGTTCACAAAGAAGATAAAGCTCATCCACAGCCCTGTTAAGATTCTCAAAAAGAAAGCACCAAAGTCGCTGCCTAAACCTTTCTTTGCTTTCACCTGTGTCACAGTCTCCAAGGGCACTCATATTTGAGTTTGACATATCATGTACAGATGCTGTAAAGGTAGGCTCTGCACAAATTTCAGGGTTGCTTTTGTCAGGTGAAACTAAGTCTTTATCTTTGGAGGTAAGAATTTCACTTGAACTGCCATTGGTTCCTGATTCTTCAAAAATTGCAGGATCACGTACCTCAGTTAAAACCACAGGTGCTTGAACTTTCCCCACTGTCCCACCAGCTAAAGTACTAGTGCTTATAGGTTCATCAGCAACTTCTTTGATGTTTTCAGTAAGTATATCCTTGCAATTTGAAGTATTGTTATCCACATCAACCATTTTGTCATTCAGAATTGGCTCCTCAACATTTTCAGCAGATATAATATTCAACACCTTGCAGTTATCTTCATAAAATTCACCCTTATGATTTACTGAAGATATCTGATGAGAAACAATATTGGCATCCGCAGATGCTGCAAACAGTTTGTTTTCTTGTGAAATTTCAACTGGGACAAGACTATGACAATTCTCATGCTCTCTAGAGACCACCAGATTTTCATCTCCAATAGCACCAAACTTGATTCTGGTGCCGACAAGGTTAGTATGAGGAAGTGCCAAACCATCATCCTCTAGATCACCCCACTTAATTTTAGGACCAACTTCAGAGCTTACTTGTATTTTCTCCAAATCTCTAGTTTCACCATCAGAATATGTAATAAATGAAGGAGGTGATGTGGGACAGTTACCACCTTGCTTGTCAATGCCAATATCACAGGGAACACCCATTTCATTCTTATTTGGCATGGGAATGAAATTTGAACCACTTCCCTGGCTATGTACAGAACTATTTCCCCCTACCTTTGGAGGCTGGGATCTGCGCTTGCCAGAATAATTTCTACTGTTTTCACTTGGTAAAGGGTGACTACGCGAAGGGTTAGCATTTTTCCCAGAACTTCCCCCAACCCAACTCTGTAGAGAGAACTTTGAGCTACTTCTCTGTTTCTGGACCGAAGGAAAAAAAAAAAAAAAAAGAGAGAATCTTAAAGGCATGTTACTGAATCAAATGAATTGATTAAGTTCTGGGAAAACATAAAAAACTGCAATACAGGTTGATATGAACGTGATAGTAACAACTAACAAGAAAGTGTTATAGCTAAAAACCTACAAGTATATTGTCGTTCTGAAAATGGCCAATTTAAATGGAGACAACAATGCAGCACCTTTTAACAAGTAAAAGACCTCTGATACAAACAAAAAATCCATTACCATAATTCCAATGAAAAAGTTATATAAAAAGAAAATCTTGACATGCAAAGATGAATTTCATAATCAAAGTAACCACTTCCTGGCCCCAAAAAGATTATCTAACTCCTGAAAGTAGCGCGGTTTTACAGATTCGAATAATATGATATATAATTACAAAAAAAACCCAACATTTCCAGGTCTGCACTTAAGCTCCACTCATCTATTTCGATGTATAATCCCATGAAAAACGCATCTCTCAGCAACACTATCAGCTTCAATTACAATACATAATTAAAATCTCTATGAAATATATCTTGCATCTTCAAATAGGTTTACTAAAACCAATTCATTATCAGGAAAAGATTTCCCATCTGAATATATGAAGCAACAATCAATTGAACATGGACTTCAATTATTTCATTCCCCTCAATAATTTGCACGAAATGTACCATTCAATTGCATAATTGATACTAATTGGTGATGGAAGAAAAAAAAACCAAGCGAGGAATAATATAAAAAAATAAATAAAAATAAAAAACCTTTTTCACTTCGAACCATCCAGAGCCATCATCATCATCTACTGCTTCTCCACTGTTCTCCATTCCCAGTTGATGAGAACCCAGATTAGTTTCACCCCAGAGAGAGAAACTCTGTTCATCAAAAGCCCCAATTTTTACATAAAAAACGAAGTGGGTATTCAACACAATCTAAAAACAAAAATGGAATTTGGGAAAAAGTTTGAAACTTCGGTAGAATTTATTTGTGGGGAAGTGCTTTCCCGCAATATAAAAGAGAAATGAGAATGTGGGATGCGACTTTTGAGATTGAGAATTAAGAATTGAAAGGTGAATTTATATATAAAAGAGGGTTTTTTGGTTTCGGTTTCGGTTTTGGGGAAAGGAGGGAAGAGAATGTGGAAGGAGGGTCGGTGACATAAGAATTCGGCGAACGACTTGTTATATTTACGTTCGGAGTCCAGACCAGTAAATATCAAAATTACGGATTTGCCCACACAACTTTTAATTGAGGGTTACGCCATTACCAAACCAGTACTCATTCGGTCGACTAAAATATTGGACTTAAGAGTTAAGAATGTGGTACTATTCAAGTGGTATATTCAACAGTGCATCGGGTGTAGTCCGGTTGGACTAGGCAGTGGTCATCCCGCTCATAATCGGGTTCGAATCCCCCCACCCCACAAATTTCGAATTTTGGAGCCATATTCCCTCCCCTTAAAAAAAAAAAAGTGGTATATTCAATAATTTTACATCAAAGAAAATGCTTGCATTTCATATATCAAATATGTTTTTTTTAAGTATATTTTTAGGGTGATGTCCGTTGTTATGAACACACCCAAATGAGTTAATAACATACCCAAGAAAAAAAATAGAAAGAAAGATATAGAGATATAAGGTGTGTTAATAACTAACACACTATTTTTAAGGTTGAGCTCAACGTACTTTTTTTTTTAAAGGGTAGCTCAAAGTGCTTTAAAAGCAACAAAGTTCTTTTCGATTCGATCAAGCTTTAATGCTTTGAACGACTTTTTCAATGCCCACCCAACAAATTTTCCTATCTCTTCCCCACCTCACCGGCCGCAATGCAAGCTGAGCAAGACCTTCTTTGATTAGGGTTGCCTAAGGAATTTTTCTCTTTAACTTGTAATAGTCTTTTTTAATATAAAAAGTCTTTTTTAATGATGCTTTATAATTATACAACTTGATCGAAGTATGAACTATATATGAAAGTTAACATAAAACGGGTTAAACAGAGTACTGGTGCACAAACCTAGAATTCTGAAGTCTCAAATCTGAACAAAGTACACCAACTCTTAAGGTTGGGGTTTAATTATTACACCAGCATACTCATCCTAGAATCTCTAGATAAACAGTAAGATTATCATTTACTTGTGACACTGCCCATCCAGTTGGAGCAGCACCCTCCTCATCGATTATCTCCAACGGTGACACATTGGCTAGCTTCTCAATGATGCAACATTGCCTGCTCATCAACTCTCTCTCTTCTTCGATCCCACAAAGCACAAAAGCAGCTCGCCGTTCCCGGCTTTCTTTCGCCAGTGAGCGTAGAGAATTCACAACCAACATTATTACATTCTCCATCTCATTCTCCACTTGCTCATTCTTCCAACACCCTACCATGGATGGATATTCGCATATCATAATCGACATTGGCCCCGCTGCTGCTGCTGCTGCTGCATTAAAACGAAGACGCTGCCACAGTTCTTCTGTGATGAATGGCATAAAAGGATGAAGCAATCGCAATCCATAGTCTAGACATAGCCAAAGAGTGTGTTTCGCATACTCCCTTTCGGCTGCAAACATTGGATTTTCACCAGAAAAGTAAGGCTTGATGGCTTCGATAAAAACATCACACAACTGGTTCTGCCACCACCCATACACGGCCTTGGCTGCATCTGACAGCTTATAGGACTCGAGTGACGATACAGTTTTGTCTATTGCCTTGTTTAGTACTGAGAGTATCCACCGGCAAATGAATGGAAGCTCCTCTGGATTAATTGCATTTGAGGGTGGAACATAACCATCCCCGAGTTTAAGCATCGCAAATCGTACTGCATTCCACAGTTTGTTGCACCAGTGACGATACCCCACCACCCTCTTGATGTCTAGATTTATATTCTCGGATTGTTCGGTGTAGGCAACAAGAGCAAAACGAAGAGCATCAGCACCACATTGCTCAATCCCATTAGGGAAGGCCTTCTTTTGTCCCTCTTTCGCAACTTTGATTTCCTTTTTGTCCAAGTTTCCATTTGAAAGCTTGTCGTGTAGACCTTCAAGGGTAATACCATGGATCACATCAACTGGATCGATCACATTCCCCAACGACTTTGACATTTTGCGCCCTTGTGCATCACGAATCATGGGGTGCAAATAGACCTTTGGAAAAGGCAGCACATTGTCACTAGCTTCACCGCCCAATGTAATTCCAAGCATTACCATCCGAGCAACCCAGAAAAAGAGAATGTCATGCCCAGTTTCGAGAAGTGAACTCGGATAGAAAGCCCTGAAATCTTGTGTATCATCCGGCCAGCCCAATGCAGACAATGGGAAGAGACCAGAAGAAAACCATGTGTCAAGCACATCAGGATCCCGAGTCTTGTCACTTAGTTCATACTTGTTTCCTTGTCCAAATGTTTCAGCAGCCAGTGCTTTCGCCTCTTCCAAGCTTCTCGCAACCACCCATCTGTCTTGAAGCAATCCGAAATCCTCCGGCTTATCACCCTCAAAAACAGCATACCATGCCGGAATGCGGTGACCCCACCAAAGCTGCCTCGAGATGCACCAATCATGAATATTCTCAAGCCATCTCTTCCAGTGGTTAGTATAGTCTTTAGGGATGATCTCAAGCTTCTCCCCATTCCTTTCATCATCATCTTCCACTGCAGTAAGGGCTTCATGCCCCATACCAGAGCATTTCACATACCACTGAGGCTTCATCATGGGCTCCACAACGTCTTTGCTTCTCGAGCAAATTTTGATCTTCATCTCATTGAGCTCAGTTTTCCTATACAGCCCCTTCTCCTTCAGTGCTTCAATCACTGCCTCTCGGGCTTCGTAACGCGGCATCCCTGCGAATCTTTCTCCACCATGCTGGTTTATTTTTCCATCATCAGTGAAAATGTTGATAAACTCAAGATCATGGCGCTTGCCAACTTTGAAGTCATTAGGGTCATGCGCCGGGGTAATCTTCACCGCACCGGTTCCAAACTCCGGATCAACTAGCTCTGCATCACAAACTATAGGAATCCTCCTTCCATTAAATGGATGAATGACATGTTTTCCGCTAAGACCCTCATATCTTTTGTCATCAGGATGCACAGCAATACCAGTATCACCAAGCATAGTCTCCACTCTAGTAGTGGCAACAAGTATCTCACCACCAAATGCTTCTTCTTCTTCTTCTTCCAGAGGGTACGCGAATGTAGTCAAAAGCCCGAATTCAACATTGTTGTCATAACCAGGAACATTCAATAACGTCCTTTCTTTTATATCCACGCAGTCCACCTCAATGTCCGAAATTGCTGTACGCAAGGAGCAATCCCAGTTCACCATTCGATTTTCCCTGTAGATAAGCCCTTTGTTGTGAAGCCTTACAAAAGCCTCCACCACAGCCTTTGAGCACTTGTCGTCCATTGTAAAGCACTCTCGGGAAAAGTCCAGAGAAGCACCGAGCTGGTGCAACTGCTGCAAAATGGTGCCGCCGTGCTCCTTTTTCCACTCCCAAACTTGTTTTAAAAACTCATCTCTACCAAGATCATGCCTGGTTTTCCCGGTTTCGGACATGAGCTTCTTCTCCACAACAACCTGAGTTGCTATCCCAGCATGGTCCATTCCAGGCACCCACAAGGTGTTGTAGCCAGACATTCGCCGCCAGCGGATTATAGTGTCCTCAATGGCAGCAGTAAGAGCATGGCCTATATGAAGGACACCGGTCACATTTGGAGGCGGCAATACCATTACAAAGGGAGGTTTGGAGCTTTTAGCATCTGCCACAAAGAAGCCGCTTTTCTCCCACCACTGATACCACGACTTCTCCACAGCACTTGGATTGTAGTCTTTGGCCATTTGAGCAGACATCAGTTTCCTCTCGCCGAATGGAGTCTCTGGATCCTCTGCATTCTTGTCAATATCATCATCCTCCTCGTTCGAACGCTTCTTTAAACTCTTCTTCTCCTTCTTTCCACTGTCAGTAGAAGAAGAGACTGCTGCTGGTTGCGCCTCCCCAAGCCTCCTGGCAGCTTCTTTGGCTCTTGCCTTTTGCTTCTTCAGTTCTTTCTCTATTGCCTTTACTTCCTTTTTCTTCTTTCTCTCGTCTGGTTCCATATTGCTGATTTGCTGTGTTGGTTGGAATAAGGAGTTTGAATCCCTAAAACCCTAAGCCTGAAAAAGGATCTGGTTTTGTTGATACATACGATGGCTTGGTCACCCTTTATGGTCTATAGATACAAGTATACGGTAAAAAGAAATATTTTCTCTATTCCAATTAGGACAAGACCTTCTCTAAACGGTCACAGCGTCTAGATTTCCCATTTTCCTGAAGAAGTTTGGAGTAAAAGCCTTGGCAAGCGCTGAATCGTGGGGGCCAAGTTATTCTACTCGAGCCCAGCTCCGCGCATTCCATTATCTAATAGGAAAATAAAATGGAAGTCAAAACTCAAAACCTTGACGCTTTGACACATTCCATTATCTAGTCCCATATGAATTTATCACGTAATTCTTTTCTTCTTCTTTTTTTGATAAAAATAATATTCCTCTCAGTATTTCAATTGGAATGGTTGTCTGCTATGCAGCTGAATACACAAGGATACTAAAACTACCTATTGATGATCTTAGAATAGTTGAATCATCGGTTCTCTCTGCTATAATTTCTACGCCTAAACTACACTTTCAAGAGTAGGCAATCCAAAAAATGTGTGCTGAACACCAAGTATTCTCAAAATTACAGAAACACAGGTTTACAACAAACTGACGGCATGCTCTGAATATATGTGAATTATACTCCTGCCAGATGCTTTTCTACTGTGGGAATCTTCTCGTCCAAGTCTTCGCTCGTCATTGTACCATCCAAGTGATTTGCAAAAGAGTATGCACTCCCAGGAACCTTGACTAAAAGCTCATCCTCACTTAAATTCTCTTGCATCTCCTGGTCCTAAAATCAGGTAATGTGACATCAAATTGCAATCAAACACACAACACATAAACATATATAATTGCATATTCAGACCAAAAAGCAATTAAATCCTTGGGTCTTAATCGCAACAGGCCTCCTACCAAAAAGCAAGTAATACAACAATTTTTGGAAACAGATAAGAGACTACTACTTTCAGAACATACCTTTAGATCAATCTCTGTGCCTTTGTTTTTTATGGCACTCATGATTGCTTTCAGTTGTTTCTTAGCCTTGCTCCTTGTTGACCGCCGTTCGGCACATTGTGCTCTAGTAACATCAGAATGACAGGCCACACACAGAGTCCTCATGTTCTCTAGCCTGCATTCACCTACAAAAAATCTGAATATTATCAACTTAGAAAACCAGAGCTTAAGTTCAAAGCATGAAAAATGTAGAAGAGAAATTATTGTGTCCTGCAAAGATGAAGGCATCCTTGTCAGAACGTGCTAACCTCCAAAATCACACGAGTATGAACAAGAGCAGCTGAGTATTGTCTTATAACTATTATATATATATATATATATATTTTGCATAGTGCTGATACAGAGTCATGTCATCAGTTCAAGGAAATAATTATTATAAAAAGGTATCAGGCTATTTATAATCTGAATAAGCAATAATCAATAGTATTATCTGCTGATCGGTCTAGATCACAATAAAGTTTGGCAGATTATTTGTGTACAAGTCATATTTCCAGGGATCAGAAGTTCAGAATATATTCTTGAAAATTCTTTTTAGGATACAGATTAGTACAAACCTCCACCACGATAGACAGGAACAAGGTGGTCTGCATGCCACGCATTTCCCTCTGTTGGATCCTTAACAAGCCTCTCAAGCCTGCAGGATGTCAAATGTAAAGTATTTGGCCTCAGGGATATTATTCGTATTTGAAAAGTGTAAGACAATTTGTAAATGCATCAAATAGAGACAAACATTTTTTTGCTAACTAGTTGCATGACAATCATCTGCATTACTCACTACAGGTTGCATTGTTTTACTGTCATAGTTATGTCTAGCATATTTCAGAGAAGCATGGAAACGTACAACAATGTACAAAATTTTATAATCCTCTGTCCCTCTGCAGCAACTAAAATACAAAGATAGTCAACAACATTTTGACTTACAACTTCTTCAGCCTCGCTACTCTTGGTGCAAACTTTTCAATATACTGCCTCCGCTTTACATCAGATAAAGGTCTTATGTGCTCCACAAGTTTATGACAGTCCAATTGACAATTTGCACAGACACCATGTTCTAGTTGAAAAAGTTCCTGAGAATTATGCGTATGTGAAGTTATGAACAGAAAAATGCACCAAGTACATGACAAGCATGAAAGATAAATATCCAGAAAGCACCAAAAAATTCCAATTATAAGTATCACAAGGATAAAAATCAAAGTACAAATGAGAAAAGTATATCTGAACTTGATTCTTTCAAACAACATAGTTCATGTCCTTACGTGACGAATAGATCTGTTACTAGTTCGGATGCGGTACTCTCCATAGCAGTCAAGATTACAGAACAGGTCTTCAAAATATTCAGGTTCCTTGGCATTGTGCCCCCTGAAACCAAGTAATGTGATTATCCAACACAAACAACACTATTAACAGATCACTTGAATAGCACTTACTCGCATGGTATCTGGCAGAGTTTACAGAGAGGTTCATCATTCAAAGTGTAACCCTGAGTGTATTGCTTCTCCTTTTTTCCATAGCCACTACGTAGGTGGACCTTTTTCCACACAGCAGTTGATGGTAAAGGTTTGCTAATCTCATCCAAAGGTGTAGAGCGGCGCTTGCTTCGGCCCTTCAGCAGTCCCTGCCATAGAAAAGAAAATAATTTTTTTGTACGTATGACTGCAAACTGCTGCAACTCTAGAAATTGTAAGGTAGACACTGAAAATTAATCAACAATACATTCACAGAGCAAAAATGTGCAAATTTATTCCCACAAAAGGATAATCAGAAAAGTTCAAAGGAAGTTCAGATGTACCATAATGTCGTGGTTAGTGCCTTCACACAGATAGCACAACTCAACAGTCAAAGGGAGTTGCAAAGGCTTTCCGATTAATTTCTTTTGTTCAATGGGCCTCAGTTTCTTCCATTCTTTATTGAATGCAAGAAGTGCACGCAAATAAGCTGGGTTATCCTTGAATGAATTTGAAACTGTTCCTTTAATACTTTCAGCAGCATAAGAATTTAGTGACTCAAGTTCCTCTGGTCTAAAATTCTCAAAAAGTGGCCTTGGTCTTGAATCCTCTCCTGAGATGCAAGAATACAAGTGGATCCTACCAGTATATTGACTCACCTACAATTCACATAAGAAAATTAGGAAAAAAAACAAAACAAAACAAAATGACAAGTAATGCCATTTGATTATTTCATATGTACTTTGAAGGTAACTGAAATAAACCAATACAATTGATGCATTATTATGAGAACTTTGAGCATTAATAATTGTTTGAAACCATATTCAGAGGTTAGAGAAATCTAACACATCATGTTTTCACATGTAACAATTTCCAGCCTTTGACCAGTGTGGGTATCTGATAACCCGGATACAATATTACCTCAAATCGGAGAGCATCTACTTGGTTAGTGCCACCTTCATCAGCTTCAATTGGCTGAACAGGTTCACCATCCTGTCCTTTCTTTGTTTGAGAGTTGATTCTGTCTTCCTGCTTCTGATTTATAAGACGATTCAATTGTAATATTAAATTGGACCAAAAAAAAAAAGCATCTTCCTTCGAAGTCGAGAACAATTCAAATGTACCTTATCCAGTCCATCTTTATCTTCACCGCTCTTCTTTAACTTACAAGAAGAGACTCTCCCTTCTCTAATTTTAGTCTCAGGAACATTTGTTTCCAAATTCTCATCTGAACAGATACTGTTGTCCACATCCAAATCAGAGACCACATCAGCCTGTTTCACCATTAAAATTAGTATAGATCATCCAACCAAAGGACGAATGTATGTCATAACCACAAAGGTGGGAAAATGAGTAAAATTCAATCTCATACTTCAAAGGAGTAAAAGAAATTTGTATTTAAATTTTACCTTAATAACACAATTGTCGGTTTGTGATGAAATGCCATCAGAACCACCGTGTCTTTCAGATCCCTGTGGAATGTTTGGCACTAACTTATCATCTGACTCAGAAGGCTTCATAGCCTTAGCTAAGCAGCCATAACCGGGCTCTTTGATAAGCTCTGCAGAGACCTCACCACCCTCCGACTTTTGCAAAACATAATCTTCACAAGTATCAACTCCACCCAATGTCTCAAAAAATGAAACATCTTCAACCTGCAGTCCCCAAAATATGATATTGAATTCTACAGAGAAGATGCGAAACCAAAACCTCACTGCCAAAGACTTTAAAATAATTATAAAAAATAAAGCCAAATAAACTACCATATAAGTCCTGTTATACTTCATTTTTCCTAACCTTTCTACGAACACAAAAAACTCTTCAATAACTGCTTCCAAGAGAAAGCCTACCTTTAAACTCTACAAACATAACTATTCTATCCTTTTGACATCCAAAAACAATTAGACCAGAATTTTCACCCACCAACCCTCACTTCTAAAGTCCAGAGTTAGTTGGTCGTAGTCATAGACAGTCCCAACCTCTGACTTAATGAGCTATCCACATCACAAGAAATTGGCACTTGTCTAACAATCTCGAACATAGGACAGAACTGGATTTCAGATTAAGGGATATACAATATGGACTAGTTTAAGTGTTTTAAAATGAACTTGGTACTAAAAACTTATTTATATCAATTTTAAGCCAATAATTACACGTGCAACACAGAAAAAAGCCTAAGCGTTGAAAGGAGCATTCAAAGATGAAAAGCACCTCTATTTCTTGTATTGCATCATATTTTCCGTTTGTTGTAGATGAAACACAGCGTAAACTCCTGTTCAAGTATTGCCAATGTGACTCATCTATGGTATCCTGCAACATGCTAGATTTATCAGTTCAAAAGTAAGCAAAATGTGTCTAAAGAACTATAAACAAAAGAAACAAGCACCTTCCCAGAAAAGAAGTATATGTTGACTGCATTTGTTTGCCCTCGCCTGTGAGCTCTATCCTCAGCCTTCAATTAATTTCAGAAGAACCAATTATATCAAAGATTAATAACATAGAAACTAGACGAAAACCTGACAATTCACAAAACTAGAATACCTACATGAACCTGCAGATATACACTAATACCCATTTCCCCAAGACAGTAATTCAGTAGAATTTCAAGGCATGACAGCATATAGACAAGAAACATTAGAACATAAAATATCTAAAACGGATTGGCAAATGGAAAATTCAGAACTTTCAGTTTGCACTAAATTCATTGGCATTTATAATTGTTCTCGACACTGTTGCATATTTCAAACATGTGTCAGGCAAGTATCTGCAATTAATGTTCCATGATATATCTGAGACAGGGTAGACACAAGGCACATTTGACACTACCATGGCCCTTCACCGTTCAAGCTACTTAAAGGAACTATACTATACTAACCCCTTCTTGCATGTGTACCTATGGATTTTAACTGCAGACAGACTACACCCAGTAACCACTCCCCTCCAAAAAAATCACTCAATCAAAAAACATAGTGAAAATACATTAAGGGGGATGATGTGTTTTTGTAAGGCTTAGAGAATATCTGGAAAACTTAAACATATTTCAAGTTCATTATATTTCAACCTGAAGCATCAATGATGGGGACTGGGGAAGCTCCAAGAAGACAACGTGTGTTGCTGATGAGAAATCAAGGCCAACACCTCCCGCTGTAATACCAACAATTGCAATCTTAACCTGAACAATGTAGACAGTCAATGCAACATTAAGAGTTTAAGACTTTACACCAACAAATGGGGTAAATGACAGGAGTCAACCAGAAAATATGACATGGAAACTCCATGATCAGATGAAGACAATACCATATTATTAAGTCCGCGACGCATAAGTTCGAAAGAAAACATTGCATTAGTTAAAAATTTGTAGGCACATCAAGCAAAACCACTGAGAATAATTTTCTTGTGATGGTACAGATGATACGAACCTCAGTTGAGAGTTGGAATTTTCGTACAGCTAACTGCCTATCTGTGGCAAGTGTGTTTCCATCAATTCGGACAAAATCTATCTCTTTCTCGCATATGAACTCCTGAGAATTTAGAATACCACAAGACTTGTATTCAGAATTCATTAGACAAGATCAACATTCAACACATCCACATGAACCTTGATATGAACTTTAAAACAAGAAAGAGAAATCATGTGTAATCAAACAATATCAAGGAAATGCCGGTAAACAATACAATCATTATCCACAATTCAAAATTATAAGTGAAGCCCTAACTATACCAACACTAATACATTCTTCCAACTTCAAAAAAAGTAGACACCATGATAATCTTGAGAATAACTAAACCAAACAGCCCTAGATTGGAGCACTTTAGCAACTGTCATAATTTTTTTTTTTCAAAAGTGAATTTAAACCATTCGCAAAGGATGAACAAGAAGCACCAATTCTAAAGAATTTCACCTGTACTCCGTCAAGTACTTTATGGTGATGAGCAAATATTAACATTTTGTGAGAACTGGAATCCAACTCCAAGTTTGCCCCACCATTTGATTCTGCAAAGAGTGGATGAATGGAGAACCATTCACGAAACCCGGCAAGCTTTGCAATACCTAATTCTTGGTTTGAAAGTTTCTTTGATCTGCAGCCACCCACACTATCTGGAGAAAAAAAAAAGAGTATAACTCGAAAAAATTTGGCATTTGGAAGTCAATACTTATTTCAAATACATGCAAAATTCAATAAGAAGAAAACAAAAATCAACGTAGAGACTGTTTTACTGCAGAACCTTCAGTATAGCATTTACCTCTTTAGTACATCAACAAACCAAACGTTTGGAGGCATAGATAATCACTGCTTAATACACAAAGTGGCAATACAAGAAAATAAACAATCCTTTGACATTCGAACTGTATTTTCATACACAGATGCAAAGAATAGTTTAATTTACCATTAGGTTCATCTAAATTTTGTGAAGATACATCTTCATCGCAACTCTTTCCCACCCTGATAGCAGCCTTTGCTGAAACTATATCTGATTTCTTCAGTACTACTTGTATAATCTGTCGGCGTTTGGGTGGGAGCTGAGACAGGACATGTTCCTTCAAACGTCTTATCTACAATTAAGCTTCAAATAAAGAATCAGATTTGAACAAAAAGCATCAACATAAAAAATTAGTACGAAGTTTTAACCATGTTAAAACAGCAATGGTTAAAACAGCAGCAACACTTTAACCCCTAGAATGACAACATGTAAGTGAACTTCAAACCAAAGAACTAAAGAATAAATTATTCTGGCCTTCACATGGAGTTTACAAGGAGCATATCATAGAGTATAATCTTAAAGATAGTCAATATATAAATAATCATCAGCCCGAACCCTATTCTCTCCTAGAGGTATGCCCACATAAGAGTTCTATTATTGTTAAAAATTTCTGATAATTAAGCATATTTCCACATTTGTATTCATCAACGTTAAAAATTCTTAGTCACTGAATCCTACTAGAACATTAAATAGATATGATCACAGTTGTGCTGTTTTCCAAATCTGTTCATAGCTATGCTTTTTGGATTGCACTTAAATGTGACCTTGAAAACGCCCAGCAGTTCATCTTTTAAAGATAAATATTAAAAGAATGACTATCACATGACTTCAAAGGAATAACAAAGTCGAATACGCATCTAAGGAACAAGAGCACACCATAACTGTTTGCGTAAGTAACATGTTCAACTCCTCCAAACGAGTGCCCTTTGAGAAATCCTGCAGCAACAATCCCATGGAGTATTTCATTACTTCTCTTCAAAACAATAACTAATTAGAAAAGGCTGGTGTTAATAAAAGATGTTAGAAGTAATTCTGTAATGTGTAGGTAAAGATACAGATACAGATTTCCAATATGTTTCCTATAGAAGTTAAAACATCTGAAATAGTCAACTACAAGGCTCTTTAGGACAAAACATTTGGGCCATGGCCAACTGTATCAAACAAGAAGCAGGAATCTTGCATCTGTTTAAAACATGGATGCATCAGTGGAATGCCATTTCTTATTTTTTCTTTCCAAGGTTGCAAAACACTATCATCTTAAGTCTTAACTACTAGGAAGCACAAAAAGGACACATCTCAAGAAATCAATATGACGATAATGAAGGATATCCATATACTACCTGAAAAACTTTCCCTTGGACACCCCGAACATATTTGGCATCACAGTAAGTTTCGGCAAATTTAAACTTGTCCTTTCCCAGCAAACCAGGCCTGCAAAGAAACAACTGAGATGTAAATCAATAAAACTAGAGATAACTAAGCCAACCAGAGATTCAACTGTATGAAGAGCACTTACCATAACATATCTATCTGATGAAAAATGTCAAATGGCCTACAATCACCTAGGAAGAAATACAATATGATGTTAAAATGCACTAAACAGTGGTTAAGTAAGGGGAATAACAAAAAACAAGAACGCTATAGAGGTGCAACTTGAAACAAGTAAAAAACTACACGCATTCCAGGAATAATCAAGTACTGCAGTGCTTTTAAAGGCATGTGGTACAACCTTGACAAAGAAGGTGTCCCGGATAGTAAAACTATGCGCTTGACCTTTCTTGCCACATCAAGAACAGCTTTTATCTGTAAATTTACATGATTAAAATTGGCATATAGTAAAGACTGCATGTTAATAGTGATTACTACAAAAATTGCAAGTCAGCAATCTAGGATACAAAATTTTGAACAAAAGGGGTATTCCCCATATTAAAATGTTTATGTATATTAGCATCTATAAGCTGCCAGTCATTAGAAGTGAAGACAAGAACATGCATAAAAGTTCCTACAATTTGAACAAAGAAATTTAGTTACTTTACTTTTGCTATATAAGCTAGCATATAAAACAACAAGACATCATCTGATCATCCAAATCCAATTAGACCTAAGGAAAATAATATTAAGTCCAAAAATTTATAAGATGTCAAGATTAATAAGGTGATCATTTTCCATCACTGACAGATTTCACTGCTATAGTAACTTCCTTTGATGCTTTTTCTGGACCAAAATGATGCATTTTTAGCAAAGTCAAAGACCTTTCAAAAGTCATGAAGTCAATTTTGATTCCCAAATCCCAACTAATGATGTTCACTGGTCCAACCAGGTACAATTCCATTATTTGATACAGACAACAGATAAATAGACAATCTGAATTTCAGAGCATTTATGTGACCAAGGTCTCATTTGAAAACCAGATTAAGCCATGTATAAAAGTTGATATTTGACATGATCAGAAACATGGGTACCTCTCTAGGTTCTGATTTTTTCTTCGTACATCGCACATGGTGGGACTCATCAACAATCAAGAGAGCCCATTCTCGATCTAGCATGCTCTTTTGCAAATGGTGAAGCATTGTATAAGAAATAACCACAACTCTAGGCCATCTCTTTAAATTGGCAGGGTTATTTTCATGACCAAAAACTGGAGTCAGAAGACCATGTATGAAATCAGTCCTGTTTTACAAGTAATCTATAATATGGAGATATAAAACAATAAATCAAACAAGTATTCTAGGTTACAATGAGTTCCCGAATCCTTCTGTAGATTTGCATGCACAGAGAGCATCAGCAAATACAACTTTTCATTCTCAACAAATGGCAGGTCTTTGGTTGGTTTGTTAAAAAATTTAAACTTACAAAGCATCAGTGCCAAAAAGAGTACAGCACCGCAAAAACAGTTGTTTGTTGTTTATTACCCACCTTCCCCTCTACTCAATCCAACTTAAACATGAGACAAATTTAAAATACTGAAATGTATTACCTAGATGGATGTCAGCAGGCAAGCAAGAAGGAAGCCAACGCTCTAATTCTTCTGCCCATGAATAACGCAAAATAGCTGGGCAAACAACAAGTATAGAACCTTCACTCATGAAGCAGCATGCTAGAGCAATAGCCTGGAAGGACAAATTTTAAATTTATACTTGCTGGGGAAAGTTTGAAATGCAGGAGATACACTTTTTTTTGTTGATATAGTAAAGCTCTCTGCGTGTGTGTGACTAATGACAAAGCTAGAGACTATTGGCGTATTCTATTACAATATCTCAGTGCTGACTCAATGCACCCAAAGGGCACAATGTCATTAGTCAAAATCCTAGTGCCATCAAAAGGAATCGAAAGGCATATAATGTCACTTGACATAAAACTACCTGCAGAGTCTTTCCAAGGCCCATTTCATCAGCAATAAGACATCTTCCACCCCTTTGCAAACCAAATCTAACACCCTCAAGTTGGAAAGGCAAGAGTGAATCCAATAGCTTCTTTGGTAGCTTCCCGATCAACTCATCAACCTTATTATCCGAGAAGTGTTCTGGCCTGCATGGTACCCACTGCCCTGTGATATATGACTGTGAAAGTCTCTCTACAACATTGAAAGTAGCCCAAGGTATCTCTTCAATGTCAATGCCCTTGTTGCTCCTTAAACATTTCAAGACTTCTTTGTAATCACTCAGCTTATAAACACCAGCCTTTCCACCACCGTGATTTTGCGTGTAGTGGGATGGCATGACCTAAGACAAATTCATAAAATAAAAAATAAAAAATTAAACACAAAATTCTTAACTACCTAATAGAACACAGTTGAATATTATGATTTACTGTGTCTATGTTTTGTGTGCATGGATCTAGGTATGCCTGTATTGAAGTAGCTACAATTAATGCTTCGATGAAAAGGCTCAAAAGCGAGCAACAAAGAGAAAGTCAATTACTCAATATTAACACCACTTTATCTATATAGAATAGTAAACAGAAAGTCACTTGGAAGTTAGAACTAAGCCTTTTTTTGGCAACAAAATCACCAAAATTCAACAAAACTGAGATTCAATTTCCTTAGTGTATGCTCATTTCCACTCTTTTCTCACCACCCAAAAAAAAAAACTCCAGAAAACACTTACATTTGCATATTCCGAGAAAACCAAGCTGATGATGACCGCTATAAAAGCAACTTATAAATATAAAAGGAACAACGACGGTAGTAAAAAAACTCAAAATTTAGGTCATTTTTAGAATCAAATTCATAAATCCCAGAAACCCACTTACAGTAGCCAAGCAATCACTTAATCTCCTTACGCACTCTGCCTGTCCCGGAAATGTAAACCCTTGAACGGCAACTGGCGTGGCTGAAAATGAGTCCGGAGAGCAGATTTCAAGCCTGACCCGGAACATCGTGGGCATTTGGTTCTCCATAACCTGGTTAACCCGCGAAACTTCGGATCTTGGATCGCGGATGCAACGATTCGAGCTCGGATTGAGGTCGGGAGAGAGCTTTCGGCACTTGAAAAGCGACCACGGGTCATGTTGTTGTTGTTGTTGAAGATTGGAGGATTCGCTCAGCGCTTTGCGTTTTTCTAAGGCTGCTAAGCGATTCGCTTCGGCTCGCTTTCGTTGTTCTTCTGTGATTTCCATTTTGGGGTTTTAGGGTTTTCAGAGAGAGTTTTGAAAAGGGGTTAATTTGCGCGGGGAATGGAGAGAAGAGAGACCCATTTGTCGTTGTGTTTGGCTGCAACTATTTGAGCCGTTGGGTTCCCTAGTCACGTGCCTTAATTTTGCACCTGCAACTTTTTTTTCCTTTTCTGTTTTTTTTTTCTTCACACATTATTGACATTCTACAAAATCTTCATCAATTTTTCTTTATCACGTGAAAATTGTTCTAATCTAAGAGTTTAGAGGCGTGTTTAGTGCGATTTTACCAAAATTAACATCATATTAGACTTCACTCACACATCTAATAATTTTAATGCTTGTGTTTATGTACAAGCCCCATTACAAATGTTTGGTTTCTTTTTGGTCTTCAATTATTAAGAATGTAGGTGCTCTTGAATTATTAAATCACAACTACATTCTTGGTTAAGAATATAGTTACAATTTAACTCCTAGAAAAGTACCTTAGGAGTTGAATCACAACTCACAAGTAATAATTGATGAAGATCTTGTAGAATTACCAGGTGCTTAATTGAAAAATTGGCACTTGACCATCACAACTCAATAGTATATAGGTAATAGGTGCATGAAAAACCCCAAATCAAGCAAACCCAGATGCCTTTTAATCTTTTACAATAAAGTAACCGACTTGACCTTATTGCCCTTGCCAAAACTAAGCAAAACCAACCACACACATCTGTTATAGTTCCCAACCTTGCAAGGAATGTGATTATCAGAACTAGGACATGAGGGCTGAGGTTAAGGATCATATAATTTAAGCTGTTGCTTGTTCTGGTGGGCCAGCAGAATCCAATGTTGCTGTCAAGACATTGGATATTATATATACCATTCCCTTCAAAGGGAATAAGGAATAAGAGAATAGCTGCACAGAATGGGAATTTGGTGATTGGTTAATCAAGAGTTCCATTTCCATTACCAAACTTGAAGAACACTACTGCATCAACTTTGACTACAATATGAAAGATGGGTCTGTGCCAAACATGGCTTTAATGGAGAAAAAAGCAAGCAGGGACCTAAAAATGGAATAAACTTGTTAGTTCAGGCTTATGTGCATGGCATGTGCCTGTGAAGGGAAAATCCTTTGCTTCCCTAGCTTTTCATTGATGCATCAAAACTGCAAAGCATATTTTCCCTTTGCTTGCTTCTCAATTTTCTGTTCATGACCTAAATTTAATAAAAGCAGCATCACGTCGAAGGCTTATGCTTCAGTTTTCCCTCTCAACCAAACACGAATCTACTGGAAATTAAAACCAGGAAATATATTCTGGCATAGAATCAGCAACAGATCAGGTTCTGAAGAACAATGGATACTTCGAAGAAGCAGAAGAGGTAAGGTACTTATAGCTTCTTGCCCTCTCCTATGTCTAAATTTTTGCAACTTAGACATAACAAAATTGTTCATTTCCAGGATACATTAAGTATACTTGGTTTCTTTCACAAAAAGTTGGTTCCTACTTCTGCTTCTACATATTGTCAAAATCAGCGGAAACTTGGAAAGAATTAATGACCAGTTTGTTAGAGTGAGATTTTCTGGCCCAGGATCAAACACAAACAAGGAGCAAGGATCAGATCCCATTAAAGAAAGAAAGCCTTCATTTCAACAAGCAGAGTCCTTAGGTACTAAAGCTGCATACTTTTATTACTTTTCTACTAACCCTAGTAAATATGAAGTAAGAGTCAAGACATTGTGAGAAAGGAAAAAAAAAACACCCTTTATCTCGGTTCATTTTTGGTCCTGGTATGAAATCTTTTGAAGTTGTGGACCTTGTGGTACATGGATGAGTGACTTCTATTAATGGATTAATTGAAAATAGAATGTAGTTTTCTGTTCTGTGGTTGATCCATGGAACACAAAGAACTAACATAATTACATGAAACAAATACTCTAGAAACTCCTAGTGATTAAATTTTTTTTTATCTTTGTTTGCAAGATAACAAGGGGCAAAATTGGTCGAGAATGCAGTTTCCGAGGGAAATGAATCAGGACTATGATTCACAAGACAGCGAGTTTGCAACTGCTGTTGCAGCAGCTGTATTTTCCATTCACTCAATCGAAGAAGCTGAATTGCAGTATGAAAAGGAGAGTAGGAAAAGCCTTGAAATCTCAAGGACCAATAGTATGCAGGACATCATGACTGGGAGGCCAAGTTCTGGTGGAGTAACTCGGCGAATATCAAACAAAGGAGCAAACAATGCTGGTAAGTTTAGCTGCACATATTAATTCATTGTGTGTTTTTTTGTTCTTCATAGTGTAAACAGGTTGTATTTAATAGGTGAAGCTTCAATGAAAAGGCCAATGGGGCAGGACCAAAGAACATTGGAGAGTGTTTTTCCATCTAGGTATCCAAATCGCACAACCTCTACAAGGCCTTCAACTCCTGCAGACAGAAATCAAAACCGAAAGGGAAATTCAAGAGGACATGGTAATGCTGTGGAAAGCAAAGCAGATGCTTGGGAGAAAGCTCAGGTGAAGAAGATTCAGAATCGGTAAGGACTAGTAAAGGTTGGTTAAAAGTCTAAAGAAATAGGACTAATTAATTGATCAGTTTCTTATTTCTGTAATGGCAATAGGTATGAAAAAGTGAAAGCTGCAATTCTTGCTTGGGAAAATGAGAAGAAGATGCAAGTGAAAACGAAGATGGAGAGGAGAAAGGTACTGTTTTAACTATGTTCTATTGTTGTTTCATTTAACTTTGTGAAGAACAATGATAGCAATCACCCGAATCATGGATTGTTGAAATTGCAGAGAGAATTGGAGCAAAGAAGAGCGAGAAACCTACAACATTACCAAGTTAAGCAAGAAAGAATTGACCACATAGCAGGGGGAGCAAGGGCACAAGTGGAAGAGAAAAGAAGAAATGAAGAATCCAAGGTTAAAGAAAAGGCGAAAAGAATTAGAGCAACAGGCAAAGTTCCTGTTGCATGCTTCTGTTTCACTTGTTACTAGTCAGAAAATGGAAACACAACTGTAAATACTGATAAACTTGTTTTAACTGTATATGATGTACCTTCCAATTTATGTATCATACCTGTATATCTAATATAACCATACATTTGTGGCATCTCTAAGCAGAAAAACCTATTATCATATCATTATATGAACCCCATATGCAGCTATTATGTCTTGAATTAACGAGTAAAACGTCTTGTTTGTCTTGGTTTAATGGTGCAGAGATGAAAGTATTGTAATGGACAAATTCAGTATGAACAAAAGAATAGAATAAGGACATCCAAGACGTTGATTTGGATTTGGATATTTAGGAATGTCAATAAGTTTTTTCCTCGTTCTGAGGCAAGGGGACAACAACTAGGCCAATATGCTGGCTGAATTTACCCACACCACATACAAAAATGGCACTCTAAATTGATTTCTGATAGATGACACGCAAAAGAGAACATATTCAACAAGCTAGAGGCAATATTGTTTGTGAAAATCAGATCATACATAGCTTGCTAGCTAGAGAGAAGGCAATCGATTTCGACCACATAAGTAATGCTTAAGCATGCATGAGTGTAGTGGACCTGCTTATCGTTTTCATAGCGTGCTAGCACACGCCCACGAAGATCACCATGGATTACAAGCTCACTCCTTCCGAAAAAGCTTGGAGACAAGCAAGTTTGAGATCACATTGTTCCTGGAGATGGAGCAAAGTGACCCCAGCTGCCATGCTCGTGTTCGACACCAGACAAAGGATGACCCCATTTTGTCGAGGCAGTGACCATATAGGCCGGCTAACAGCAGAAGACTAAGAATTGAGACAGACACTCGTGCTGTAGATTGTGAGAGCTGAGACCAGTGATATAGATGGACAGAAAATGAAAGACATTGTACATCCAACTTCTAAGAGAAATACTTATTAGCTAATCGATCCGAAATTCATGTACCCATAAATGTGAACTTTCATTTGATAAAAACCATGAACCTAGCTAGCTTCAATCATTTTACCTAGCACAAGAGGCCAAGAGGGTAAGAACTCCTTGAAGTTGATTTTGTAGGAGTAGTATTTCATTCATTGGCTCCAATTAATGGGAGAAATTGTTTATGGTTGGCACCTCAGTGGCTAAATAGGAGTATAGGACCATACAGGTATTGGTCCACGTGGCGCTATAGGGTTGTTTCTACATGTGTACTGCTGATGCAGGGGATTCCTTATCCAATGTGTGGTTTGAATGAAGTTGACAACTCCTTGTACAAAATCATTTATGCACAGAGCTAGCTATATATTGATTCTATAGCAAAATGGAACAAAACACAGTAAGATCTGTAAATGATATGATAATTTACTTAATTGGGGAAAAAATCATTCTCTACGAGAGAGAGAGAGAGAGAGAGAGAGGGGAGAGAGAGAGAGAGAGAGAGAGAGAGAGAGAGAGAGAGAGATTGCAAACAGGTGTCAAACTGTCAATGACTCAATATGCCAACTCAAACTTATCGATCCATCTGTCAAATTTAATGTGTTCATAACTTGAAAGATGCATGATGTCTTAGATAGTGAGGTTGTCTTCAAGTGAAGTGTGGGCGAAGACAATAGGCCTCATATACATAGAAAAAAAGGGTGCATTGTTTCATATTCTTTTTTTGGTCAAATTTTTTTATAATTAAATAAAAGATTAAACGAGAGCAAATTACACAATGTCGGCAAGTCCAAAGCATATCATTTTGCGAAAATATGTTACATATAAACAGAAAATGAAGTCATAAAGATCCTCGAATTGATGTATGTAGGTCTTGCAAAAGCTAGAGGAATGGGTGTTTTCAATAGATCTAATGCATATCCGATTCTCTCCCTAGCTAGCTCGCTCTGCTTGTTTTGGCTACCACATGTTTTGTGTAAAATCTCCATCACAGCAATATATTGTGACACTGACTACACAAACCAATTAATAAAAAGGGACCAGTTCGAAGACATACGGAGAAATTATAAAGAGAGTCCAAAACCAATCTCAGACTCATTCAGAGTCAATTATATAACAATGAGTGAAGGGGTACTGTACAGTAGAATATCAGAATAATTTGAGCAAGCTAGACAACAACGAGTCGAAGAAGTAGAAGAGGGAAACAGATCGATATCCTCTCGATCGATCTTGTCAATTATTCAATATGCAGCAGCAGCAGCAGCAGCACATCACTCATCTAGTCCCCTGGTAAGCACAATATATATATATATATATATATCTTCTCATATAATTAATGCATGAGTTTTCATCATCAACATGAGTACTTCTGCATGTTCTTAATTTGTGATTTACTATATTTTCTTCTTATGGAGTTTGGATCATCACTGTGAGGAGACCCAACTTTGTGTTTCCATTTTTATGATCTGATTTTGCTAGCTAGCTCCATATCCTTGTTAGTTATTTTGCCACTTTCTTTTTTCTTCTTCAAGAAACAAAATATGTTCTTCCTTTTCTCAGAAGGAGAATCACTGCTAGTACATTACATGCTTCTTAATTCTATCTATTTTTCATTGATCAAGGCGATTCTTGTCAGTTCGTTTATATTTAACTTGGTTTTTCTTCTTGCTGGGTGCTCATTACCCAAACCCTATTTTCATTAATTATATATCTGTATTTTTTATAGTTATTGCAAAATTAATTCAACATCATAATTTGGTTGTCCTCCTTCCATTCATTCTGTCTTGATAGCATGATTACCTCAACAAACAAAGATTGCATTGATTTGACATTTCAAATTCTTGGATTAGATTTCCTCAACAAACAAAGAAAAAAAAAAGACTTTTCCTTTTAAGACCTCCTCCTTCTTCTTCTTCTTCTTAGGGCTATTTGAAATAATTCAGATTATATTTGGAAATACAGGTCTAATTATGACGTTACTGAGCTAAAATTGGAAAACGGCCAGTTGGCAATGCGTGGGCTTGGTGGGTTTTCTTCCACGTCCCCGGCAAAGCCAACTTGGAGTAATAGGGCTTGTGATACACTAGAATCAATAGTTCATCAAGCTACATGCCACCAAGTACTAGTACCTGAAACAAATTTAAGCTCAATGGTTTCATCCTCCGGCGGAACATGGACTGACGATTCCGGCCAGCCGCCATTGGCACCCGGATGGATCAAGAAACGCACTCGATCAGATTCCGACCACGACGGAAAAAACATTAGTAGTACAACTAGTACTACTAGCAATGTTCTTCACAAAAAACAGGCAGAGTACCAAAGGGACAACGATACAACTCTAAACACATGGGCTTCTTTTGAGTCTCCCAAGAACAAAAGCAATGACGATGATTCTACTTGTCACGAGGGATTGGTAATTTTATATATATACTTCTTAATTAGTCAGAATAATGTTATATACATGTATTACATTTATTGATCATTTGTGTACTTTTAATAGGAAAACCAAGACGAAGGACGAGAGACCACAAAAGGCGATGAATCAAGCCGTTCACGATCAACACGACCAAGGCGAGTTGCTGCCATTCATAATCAGTCAGAGAGGGTAATAATCTTTTGAGTACTTTCTATCCTAGCTAATAACTTTGGTCACCCCCAAAAAAAAAGTATATGTTTAACTTATACAAATCAAAATGGTATTTTTTTTCTAGAAACGAAGAGATCGCATCAACCAGAAGATGAAAGCTCTACAGAGGTTGGTACCAAATGCCAGTAAGGTACGTGAGTCATGCATTTTGAAAATTAGTACCAATCGATGGAAATTAAGCAATATTTGTGTGGATTTTAATTCAAGCTACTTGCTATATATAATAATATTACAGAGTGATAAAGCTTCAATGCTTGATGAGGTGATAAAATACTTGGAACAACTTCAAGCACAAGTTCTGATGATGAGTAGTATGAGGAATAATATGCACCCCCATATGAATTTGATGATGCCTTTAGGAATGCAGCAGCAACAACAACACCAAGAACAACAACATCTTCATCAAATGTCAGTCCTAGCGCGTATGGGCATGACTCCTGTTGTTCCTGCAGGTGCGCTGGGAATGGGAATGAGAATGGGAATGGGAATGCTTGACATAAGCAACATGGCACGAATGACTCATCCTCAGCAACCGCTCATTCATCCTACTCCGGCATCATTTCTTCCACCCTTTATGGTGCCCCAACTGATGCAGCCAAAACCTGATCACCCTGCAGCAGTTGCCACTAATGCTAATTCAGACCCTTTGGCTGATCCATATTGTGCCCTCCTAGCACAAGTATGCTAGCTAGCTTAACGTGTTTGCACATAATAATTAAACATGGTTTGGGAAAAACTAAAATGAAGGGCTGCTAAAATAGCCTAAATAATGCCCCAAATGAGATCAATTTTCAAAATAGACGTACCTTATAGTTTCAAACAGGCACCCATTTTTATCTCAGATTCTAAAGGGAAACAAAATTTGATTAACTTAGGGTAGACAAAAATACCAATGAATAATTTGAATTTTTTGAGTTTAGGGTTTTGGATAAACTTAAAGTTATAATTTTTTCTTAACTTGAATCTTGGTTAATTTTGCAGCAGCAATCAATGAATATGGACCTCTTCAACAGGATGGCAGCACTATACCGTCAACAAGTCGATCATCAGACGACAGCAAGCAGCCCATCACAGTCAAACCATTGAAGAGCAACAAGTGGGTTTCCAAAAGAAAATTTTCAAGATTGCCTAGGCCTAGTTTGTGAATACTGTGACTTTGAACAATATTTATGTTGGCATCACTAATAAGTCTTCCATATTCTATGTTCTTTCCTCTGCATACATTTCACAATATGTGGATTATTTTCTTCTTGCTAAATGGATGATCAAAGAGTATAGATAGCTTCAATTGTGTTGCCGACATTCTCAAGTCTCAACTCTCAACAAGTCGTATGGGTCCTACCATTTTCTGGGAATGGCAAAAAACTCGCTCAAGTCAGATCCCCATTATGTCCTGATCTCCAGCAATAATGCAATATTAACAAAGATTATAAAGTTAAGACTCTCAAAAATGAATCAAAGAGAAATGAATATTATCTTTTCTTACGTGTAATGAGTAGGAATATGGGTGTGAATAGAACAAGCCCACACGGTGTACTGTCTCTTTTGGTCAACCAGATACAATCTTTACATAGAAATGGAAATAGCAACAAAACTAATCACAATATAGAGAAGAAGGAAAAGAATACTTATCAAGAAACAAGCTTTGTAACTGTTCTTTGACAAGCACAAATGCTGTCTTCCAGAAGCGAAAACTAAATCAACATAATCAGAAAATACATACAGAATATAACAATACATTCCACTCTTTAGGCAAACCAATAGATGGCATCACACACAAGAAAAATGTTCCATAATTCTCAGAGAGCCTTCTCACATTGGTTCAGTTTCTGTCAATATATATATGCCTCTGCACCTTCACAATGACCTCCAAAACGTCTTTGTTCATCACTTTCTTTTCTTTATTGTTTTTTCTTTTCAAACATGTACAGAATACGCTATATGTATTTGAATAAAATCAACATGCATCTGCCGTAGCCGCTGGTCTGATGTCCTGAAGAGAGATCACAGTCTCGAAAGCACCAACCAACGCCCTGACTTTACTTTTCCTAGTTTCGACAAGCTTGCTGGCCGTCTCTTCAATCACATTGTTGAACAATTTCTGATCATCTTTCTTTCCTCCAACAACTCGGTGTCTCAGCACAACTTTTTCAGGATTGCTTCTAATGCCATTCAAAAGACCAACACTAAGCCCCTTCCTCCTCAAGCTCTTCCTTGAGAAAACTTCAACTTGTCCTTGGTTTCTCAAAACAGCTTTCTCGGATATGATTTCAGCACCATTTGACTGACCGTCATCAACTTCCTTCCTCACATTGCCAATGATTCCTCTTTTGATACCAACACCATTTGACTGGCGATCACCAACTTCCTTCCTCACATTGCTTGCCCATTTCATGATACCAGCACCAGTTGACTGGCAGTCATCAACTTCCATCCTCCCATTGCTTCCCCTTGTGGTGCTGCCTTTACAATTTTGAATCTCCACCGCCAATCTCACTCGCCTGAATTTGAGTCTCCTTGGAGTTGTGTTCTCAGGCTGAAGTGTGACCACCCTACCTCTCCTGAATGTCAGCTTCCGGGGTACAATGTTTTTGTTTCCAGAGCCATGTACTCCAGACCTCCGAGGTGTACTCCTGTGTTGCACCTTCGAGTTTCCCATTGGCGTCACAGTTCCAATTGTATCATGTTGAGAGGTGGCACCATTTTCTTTATCGTGAGTGGACTCAGATAAAGAAATGGACATGGATGATGAGGATGACGATGGAGACAAAGATGCTTGATTAACACGAGGAGTACGTCTCAACCCCTTGTGCTCGGGGACTAAAGGACGAGCTGATCGGGAATGCGCTCCATTTACAGGTTTCAACTTCTTCTTCCCAGAGGATGGAGAGGATCCGGTTCTACCAATTCCCTTCCTTGCATGCTTCAAGTTTTTGCCTTCAAAGGATAAAGATGAGGACTGTGATAACTTAGGAACACGAACACCATTTGGAGCTGATTCCACATTACTATTCTGAGTACTCGATTCAATGACATACAAAACCTTTTCTGGCATATCCTTATCGCCGGGTGGCTCAGGTTCAACTTTTCCATTATCGTTTTGATCTTTCAGATGAAACAACCCCTTGAGGTTATAAGGGCTTCCAATATTCATGTTGGAGTCTCTCTTGTTGGAGTGCTTGGAAGACAAAGAAACAGTTTGAAGCCCCATTGTCGTTGTCTCACCCGGTAGAGAAGTCCTCCTATTGTTGTTTCTGATACTTCTATTTCCTCCGCTGCTGGAACGGTCTGGTGCTTCCTTGCTCTTTCTGGTTCCACTGTTTCCTTTATTACTTGAATCATGCTCTTCCATAGAAGCATCAATTTCCTTAAAGGAAGACGTTTCATTTTTTGGAGAAGCAGTTTCTTTCTTTTTCAATGATAAAACTTTTTTCTTTATGGCAACAGAATTATTAAGTTTCCGGGTTTCAGAATCTTGAGAAGGCTTAGGACTGATTCTTGATTTCACCTTCAAATCGATGGAATCTCTTGCAGATACATCAATTTCCTTAAATGGAGATGAAGCCTTTCTTGAAGAAACAGCTTCTCTCTTTGTCAATGATAGAACTCTTTTCTCCGTGACAACAGAACTATTAAGCTTCTTGGTTCCGGAATCTGGAGAAGGCCTAGGACTGATAGTGGATATCACTTTCGAATTTCTCAGGCTTCGGACTGATCCTAGGAGAGAAGAAGGCTCTAATTGCTCAGGTTCCTCCTCCAAATCCATGGAATCTTCCATAGTAACATCAATCTCTTTTTCCAAAGAAACTCCTTTCTTTGTCAATGCTATAACGTTTTTCTCTGTGACAGAAGAATTGTTAAGTTTCTCTGTGTCAGGACTGACTGTGGATATCACCTTAGAAGATGGCTCAAGTTGACCTGGCTTCCCCTTCAAATGGATGGAATCTTCCATGGGAACATCAACTTCCTTAAAGGGAGACGAAACTTTTTTTGGAGAAACAGTTCCTTTCTTTGTCACTGATATGACCCTTTTCTCCGTGACAAAAGAATCTGGAGAGTTGATTGTGGATGTCCTTTTCCTATCAGCAGAAGGAGATGTTTCAAAATTCTCATCTCCACATCCTTTCCTCATTCCATATTTGCAAAAATCATGGCAGGAGCGCATTGAAGCTCTGAGATAACGGGATTGGATCTTTCTAGCCATAGACCTCCTTCTAATATCAGCACCACTAGCTTCTATACCCACCGGGATCACTATGACAGAGTTTCTTCTGATATCGCCATCCTCGGGCTCCATTTCCTGTGGGATACCTGTAAAAGAGTTCCTTCTCACATCACCACCATTGGGGTCCATCTCCTCTGTGATCACTGGAATAGAGTTCCTGCTGATATCATCACCATCGGCATCTGTTTCCTCAGGAACCATTGGGATAGAGTTCCTTCGGATATCACAGCCTTCGGAATCTATTTCCTGTGTAATCACTGCGACAGAGTCATCGGACTCATCACCATTAGGCTCCGCCTCCTGTGGGATCAATGGAACAGAGTCCTTTCCGAAATCATCACCATTTGGCTCTGTTTCCTGTGGGAACACTGGTACCATTCTATCACCACCCTCGAACTCCATTTCCTGTGGTACCAATGCGATAGAATGCCTTCTATTATCACTGCCATGGGGCTCTATTTCTTGTGAAATCACTGAGATAGAGTTCCTTCTGGCATCGTCGCAAATGACTTTCAAGTCTTGTAGGATCACTGGGATACCGATATTCTCTACTTCCATTATGAAGAAGATGAACTGACAACCTGTACAAGATCAAAATTCCCAAAAGAGCGAGTGAGTAGAGTATGCAACTTTACTGCTTTTTCCCATTAAGTTTCAAGTTAGAAACAAAAATGAAGCAGAATGCTCACCAAGAATTGAACGGTGACTATAATGCAGTGAACACTACAGGTCTCAAAACTTCACAAAGTGGTAATCCTGCATAAAATATGAATCACAAAATTCCACTAAGATTTACTCGGAATAATCATTTCTTAACAGAAGTCAAAGTATCATTTCTTAACAAAGTGTCAACATCTGGCAGCTAAAATAAGAGAAAGGTCAAATATGAATTTGTTAGACATACCATGAATGGTCTCCTCCGAGGATTAGTTTCCTTGTAAGTTATATTTGTTCAAAACCTGAAGAACCATTTGAAAAAGTATAATCAGGATAAAGAAATTAAAGAATGAACAAAACCAGACCAACAGATACAATCAATAAAACAAAAAATCTCTGAATTACAAACACCAATACAAAACAAGATAACATATGTCCTAGAACAAATCCTTGGTAAACAATTTCGCAATTCCCTCACTCAACAAGTCAGAAACATTAATCCACACGAAAAAGATGAACATTTCTCATCAACTATCATACCTAAACTAAACAAAGACCAGCCATTTTCAAAAGCTTAATGTAAAATGCTTA
This sequence comes from Rubus idaeus, assembly GCA_030142095.1. Lineage (NCBI taxonomy): Eukaryota > Viridiplantae > Streptophyta > Magnoliopsida > Rosales > Rosaceae > Rubus > Rubus idaeus. The sequence goes on along the minus strand of CM057969.1, from coordinate 1,929,984 downwards.
TTGTGCAATGATAAACATGTATTAAGCAGCTGCTTATCAATACCATAACAATTAACAGAGACTCACCCATCACAAAATATGATTCATTTTTTTCTATACACTAAAGATGATTCATTTCACAAAGTTACAAACACAAGGATCCTTCTTTCACATCAACCATGTAATTATAAGCATGAAACAGAGAAAACCCAATTGAAATTCGTCAATAAAATTCTGAACATTGAAAGGAACAAAAAAAAATTATCAAGATCATACCTTTTTCTTGTTTCTCTTCCCACCCAAGAAGAGAAGAAACCCAAAAAGAGGATTTATTGGTGGCTTTAGAAAGAGTGGTGATTTATTATTGGCTATGGATGATACTATGCGCGTTTGTTACACCCAAATTAAACCCCATTTCCAAAAATGAAGGAACTCTAGAAGCCTCTTTTTTGGCGAGGCGAGAGAAAGTACTAGAGAGAGAAAAGCAAGCAGCTTTGTCAAGAGAGAAACTTTATCCCTCTTGATGGAAAAAAAAGGATAGCGTCACCTGTCTGAATCTATCTGTGATTCCGCGACAAAAACGCTCCCTGTTAGAGGTCATGCCGTCTCTCCAACCATGATCATCTATTTTCTATTTCCTTTTATGCTTTTGTTATTTCCTTGCCAAGAAAAAGCCTTTTCTTTTTCTTTTTCTTTTTATGGATTTTTGTACACTGTATATCCCTAGTATAAAGTGTACCATGTTGAAATAGCTTTCATGAAACATCAATGTATCATGACATGACTATATTGTGTTTAGTCATTTCAAATTCAAACACTGCATCTAATATACATGAATTTGTAAATTGTTTTCTAAATTTAACACCCATGCGTTTCAAATTGCCCATTTAGATAGATAGTTATATTTTATTGGTTAAGTAGTGAGCAAATCTTAAAATCAAAATGAGTTGAATTTAAAGATTAGTTCGTGTTTGATTCGAATGATTTGTTGTACTTTTATTTTTTCACTAGTTGATGCATCATGGTTATCGATCAAAATTGTAGACAAATTATTGAAGTTTATCAACTATATTACGTTGTAGACTTGTAGATTACTATTTTTTTACGGTAAATTTTGCCCTCTTTTTTTTTTAACAATAACAGTAAATTTGACTAACGTTAATTGGTATGTGTGCTTTTTTGAGCAAAAAGTATATATCAGTGCATTATTGAACACTTGGCTGATACACTAGGCTTAATTAGGAGGATGGGAGCTGCAAAATTATTGCATAATCGTAGGGTCCAGCGCGCATGCGGCTGTTGTCCTCTTATACTAGTTTTTTTGGTTCATACTCCATAGAGTCTCTCTAATTAATTAATCAATAGTAATGTGATTATGCCGTCACAAGAGCTAATGATTCTCTCTTAATCAAGTGTACGTGATTCCATAGAATTGTCTCCTCCGGTCCATCTCCAGCTCATAGATTGAACTACGAGATAAATTTGGACGTAGGACATTCATAATTAACAGTATTGAACTTGATTAACAAGGAGGTTCACATTAATTTTCGATGAAATTATATTCATAATTAATTACGTACGTACTGTTATTTAATTTCCTTGATCATGAAGCTAGGGATCCAACCCAGTAAGAAAGTTATAATCCACGTAACTCGGCCAACACAACATTGATCTGTTGTAAGTTTGTAACAAAAGCTAGCATCGGAAAGGAACGACATTGATGAAAACCTTGTGGGGATGATACAATGGACTATTCAGCGATCTCAATAGGGAAGATATCCATCTTGAATTAGAATGGACCCTGAATATTTTAGTACATCTTTTTATGTTCAAAAGGAAGAATTAATTCTTACGACATCCTTGCGTATGTGTTCTCAGCACTAATTAGGTGTACGTGGATGATCTGTGTACGTACTCTTTCCGATCGTCGACTTTCTTAGAGATATAGGTACGTCGTCCTGGTAGGCTTGAAGTGGCCGGCGAAGGAATAGGAAACCACCGGATTGTACGAGTAAGATTGAATTAGGAAACTACTAGTTTTTTTCTTTTTCTTTTTCGAACACATCCTGCAAGGTTCCAACCCTATCTTAAAACCCCTAAATTAAAAGAGCTGGAATTATAAACAAGCCATATATGAACCTTGACAAAACACACGTACTTTATTCCATTGGAGTTGCTCGATCGCGATCGGGTGGTGTACGTAACGTAGGTGTATAATTGTATTGTGATCGATGGGTTGCATCAGTACGTACTACTCTTTCCCAAGTAGGAATAATGGAAAGAAGCAAAGGAGGATCGGACTTCGGAGTAATGGTATGTACGTTCGATCTTCTCGATCGATCTGGCTGAAAATCAAGATCTCGTAGTAGAAATTCTTTCAAGATTACCTATCAAGTCTGCGCCCAGGTTTAGATGCGTATCTTTACGGCTTGAATCAAAATCACTCATTGCTGTATATGTTGGTGTGATGGAGCCAAAAGATAATTCTAGCTAGCTATAGAAAGTCTCATTACCAATTTTTATGTATGTTTTTCTAGCTAGCTATAGCCAGTAATTTATTCTATTGTATGTTTGGAAGCAGCAAGGAAACAAATTACAATATATATATATATATAATATTTTAGTTACGTTGGAAATCAACATCAAATTAACCAGGCTCGCTCGTATTGTTTAGCTAGCAAGGCATGTAACTGAAAATGAACCTAGCTACGTACTTCTTTAATTACCTTACTTTTAAGCTCCATTTTGCTTCCCTTAAAGGTTCATTTGCTCCATATTTAATTAATTCAAGTGTAGGTAGATAATATTTCAGATAATAATATAGGGCAATGCTAGGGGGCCTCATTAAGGCCTAAGATGTGGATGCCTCAATCCTATGTGTCATGCCATATCACATATAACAATTTATTTTTTTAAAATTTATGTTAATATTTCAAATATGACAAAACCAATGTTGCCCTCTCAAATTTTGATTTAAATTTTATTTACCTTATCAATTTAAAATAACTTTGCTGAAAATATATAATTCCAAAATATAAATAGAATATAAATTTAAACCCTAAAATTCACCATACCCATAATCCCTAAACCCTAAAATCCATCATACCCATAATACATAAACCCTAAACCTGAAAATCTACCATACTCCTAATCTCTCAACCCTAAAACCCACCCTACCGCTATTTCTCAATCCTAAACCCTAAAATCCACCATACCCATAATCCCTCAACCCTAAAACGCCACAAATCAATGCACTAACCAAAAACGTTAAACTCTAACTCCTCAACCTAACCCTTAAACTGTAAATTCTAAACTCGTAACCTTAAATTTTAAACCCTATATTCTAAATGTAACCCCCCTAAAACCCTAGCTATAGTAATTCATCAATCTAGTTTTCGTAATTAATGATCATGCTTATATTGGGACATATTACTTGATATATTCTCAATTAGGTTGTTATCTACTAACATGTCTTATAATTTGCACTATATGAACATATGAGCACAGTCTTTTCTAAATCCAAAGTACTAAGCATTATCAATTTATTATTTAGTTGTCTTTATTTTCTCTAGCTATGATGATGAGGTAGTAACATTGTTATGTGAAATGAAATTTAGTGAAAACAATTGATTTGATTCGTTTGCGATCAATTAAACAATAGTTCTCTCATGTGGTTATAAACAATAATTCCATAATTATAATCTCAATTAAAGTTCATCTAAATTATATCTCCTTTCCAATTGAGTTTAGATTGCTAGGTTTTTTTTTTCATTAATAACATATATATGTAAAGATAATTAATGTAATTCCTTAATTATAATTGTAAAGTCAATCGATTGAAAAATGTATTAATTATATGTATTAATTGTACGTTTGAATTTTGATACTGCATTTGAATAATTAATTATGCACATAATTAACCTTACAATTATAATCATACGATTACGTTTATATGTAAAGATCTTCTAAAAAAAAAAGCTTTATATGTAAAGATAATTAATTATCATTAAATATCATTAATTGATAAGTTTTAAAGTTGAATAAGTAATAGTAATTAGATCTAGGATGGGTATAATAGACTTTTGCTAAAATAATTTGTTAATTAAATAATGATGTGTATATGATGTGACATGCCACATATGATTGAGGCCTCCACATCTTAGGCCTTAATGAGGCCAACAATCTTTTTCCAATAATATATAACACAGAGTTAATTCATCAAAATCCTGACATTGCTGTAAAATGATGGATTTTTACTGTCCAAATCTGTTGGTGTAGTCTGACGGTACCTAACTTTGCAGTCAAAGATTGCTGAATTAGAATAAGTGTTTTGGACCTTTGTTTGGTAAATACGTGCATGATTTTGAAAGCAAAGCCAGCCATGCATGATTATGATTCATGATCGAGCTTGTCTTCGATCATGGATGAAAGCAATCTATTGAAACGATCCAATCCATTATTTTTATTTTTATTAATAAATTTCTAGATTTCATTATTTTTACTAAAAAAAAATTAAATTTATTTTTATTAGCAATCTACGTAAAACTTTCACATTACTATTAGTAAAGGTGTCATATTTTGAAAGTCTCGTAACTACATCTCAAGTAATATATATATATATATATATATGCTTTGTAAGAAATTTTGTTAATTTTTACGTTATCATTAGTAAATGTATCATGCTTCAAAAGTCTCGTGACTACATCTCAATTAAAATAAAATTCATTGTTTAACTCTAGACTGCATATATTTATATTTGTTTTATAGCCAAGCTTAGCACATAAAATGTTATCATTTCCCTTAGATTACACACTAATAATAGATGTTAGGAAATTGCGAATCCCTCCCACTTGGTCTCTCACTCAAGATCAGTTACTAATTAATTTATCAGTACAAAGGAAAATTTGGAGAAAGAAAGGAAATCAAAGAGGGATTGTCTGTACTCAACTCCATGACCACATTTGGAAGTCAAATGAAAAAGAGGAAACTGTGTTGAACAAGGGAGAACATGTTTACTGTTTCATGATTCCTCATGTTCCCTTAGCTAGCTTCCAGAAGGGGCATTGATTCTTCTGTTCTTGAGAGTTGAGACTCTGAGTAGGTGATAGGTACAACAGAAAAGGTATGCAAACAACGAAAGAAAAATAAAGGAAACTAATTCATATACATTTCACGTCTGCCCCACTTGTGCAATTGTTACATGTTTTATAGCCGAAAGTCCCAAACACAAGGTTACATCGTTTGACTTCTCCTCGTAAAAAATAAAATAAAATAATGGTTACATCTTTTGAGAGAATCCTCTACGTCAAGCCCAATTTGATGGAACTAAACTTATTTTTAAAGCTACTTAATAAACAAGTTAAGCAGTAAAAGATGTTTGATAAAAAAAAATTAAAAGCAGTTTATTTCATAATTTACACAATTTGGCGGCAGTAAAAGTTTGTAAAATATTACTTTGATAAGTTAAAAGCTACATGTGCTTGTTGCTTAATTTAAGCTACATGAGCACATGAGTGTAGTCCAGTGGATTAGGCAGTGACCATCTCCGCTCACAACCCAGGTTCGAATCCCCCCCACCCCACAAATTTCGAACTTTGGAGCCATATTCCCCCTCCCCTAAAAAAAAAAAAAAAAACTCCACCAAATTGGGCCTTATAGCCTAGAATTACTACTATCTTAGTACGTGGAGACAAGATGAAGGCAAAACGGTAATCCTACTGTTGTTAGGTTAGCAATGCCACCTTAATTAGTGCTAACAAAGGGCTACTTTTCCTCTTGTTGCTTACTCAAGTATCCTACAATTTTTACAGTATAATTAAGCAGCTAGCCAGGTCTAAGTGGAGGATTTTTTTTTTCTTTTAAAATAAAATTATGTTGCTCGATATAAGTTATTAGTTTATTACAAATAAAATCAATCTCGCATTAAAAATATGAAACTATAGTTAAAAATTTGTAAATTGATGATCCACCAATAAATATTTTGAGATAAAATTTTGCAGATGATATCTCATTAATGATTAAATCTAGCTAGTACGTATATGATGAATGTTGGATGAGTCATAAATAACAAATAGCAAAAAGTGACCCTGAAAATTTTCACTCAAGTAAGCTTTTGAAGTAGACAAAAATCGAAGACATTGATTTCAATTTGTCACGTTGTGTCTGTTTCCAAACTAACAAAAACCATCTCTATCTCCCAGCATTATTATGTGCCCCATTTGTTTTTTACTTAGGGTTTTTTTAATAAACAAATTGAATATAATTATAACCATTTTTGTTTGAAGGATCTTAAACTTGAAATACAAGGGGAAAGGTTGTTAAAACCAAAAGCTATTCTAATCTAATTACTGATCATCATTAGCCACCATGTTGGACTCACCATAAGCCCTCATAAACATGTTTACTGTTTCGATCATGATTGTTCATGTTCCCTTAGTTAGCTTCAAGATGGTTCCAAATCCCAAACCATCTTGATTTTTGGGTTTACGAGCCTAGAACATCGATCGGAGCTTAATTACCTTTAGAAGAATTGCTCCAAAAGAAATCTATAGAAATGACGTCATTAACCTAATTAGTGGGATGTCTAACTACCTAATAAAATAATTTATTAACTGGTTTGGCATGCTAGAAACAGAAGAGTTTTTTATGATCTAGACAATTGATTAGATTATTATTTTATTTTTTGACAAAGATTAGATTAATTTCAACCTACATTTTCTTTTGAAAAAGCCCCATCTGTCTGCTTGAATAATTCACCTATTAAGCCCTCATCACCAACACCAAAAAACACACCAAATCAAAATCCATACAACCAAAGGAAAACCCAATTACACAAGCATGGTGTCTGAGAGGTACCAATCCAAAAGTGTGTGTGTAATTGGGGCTGGACCCTCAGGGCTTGTTGCTGCAAGAGAGCTGAGGAAAGAAGGTCACAGAGCGGTGGTATTGGAACAAAACCATGATGTGGGAGGTCAATGGCTGTATGACCCAAATGTGGAGGGAGAGAACCCCTTAGGAAGGAACACTACTACTGGTACTAATTCTCATCACCTGAAAGTGCATAGTAGTCTTTATGCCTCTTTGAGGCTTGTATCTCCAAGAGAGATCATGGGATTCACTGACTTCCCATTTTCAGTTAAGGGAAGAGACATGAGAAGGTTTCCTGGGCATAGGGAACTTCTTTTGTACCTTCAAGATTTTTGTGACTGGTTTGGGTTAAGGGATTTGATAAGGTTCAATACTAGGGTGAATTATGTGGGCATGTTGGATTATGTTGTGGGATGCAAGGATTTGAAATGGGTTGTTAAGAGTGTGGAGAAGAAGACCCAAGTTGTGATGGAAGAGGTGTTTGATTCTGTGGTTGTTGCCACTGGCCATTACTCTCAGCCTAGGTTGCCCTCCATTAAAGGTAAATTAATTACTTGATGCATGGTTTCTTTAATTCCGGCCTGCTAACATATCTAATCGTACGTACGTATATATTAATTTATATATAATTTTTCAATTACTCTGTTGATATTGTTAGGAATGGATTCATGGAAGAGGAAGCAAATGCACAGCCACATCTACAGGGTTCCCGAGCCCTTCCGTGATGAGGTAATCAGTCTGCATTTGATATACATTGCATAGCAGTTCAAGCTTTTGGCGTCCATTTGATCCAATATTTAAGTCTTATATTCTTTAATTTTCTTTATACTTGATACAGGTTGTGGTGGTGGTTGGAACTTCACTAAGTGGGCAAGACATCTCAATGGAGCTAGTGGAAGTGGCAAAGGCAGTGTATCTCAGTGCAAGATCCTTGAACAATATATCTGAGGGCTTATCCAAGGTCATTTCCAAACATGACAATTTGCATCTTCATCCCCAGGTACTACAATTCATCGCAGTACTCGTGTTCATATTAAAAGGAATTGAACTTCTAAAATGTGTTAAATCCCAACTCATTTTCTCACATTTTTGTGCTAATTCTTTACGATCCCATTAGTTTTTATCATTTTTAATCGTCTGCATTGTTTATTTAATGAACTGCATTGTTTATTTAATAAACATTACCTAATCGAAAAAACTACGTTTCAATCCAAGTCTTCTTTTACATTAATTTGATACTGGTGACTTCTAAATGCAACGATTTTCATATGCATGCAGATAGAGTCCCTACACGAAGATGGGAAGGTATTATTTGTGGATGGTTCTTGGGTACTTGCCGACACCATCATTTACTGCACAGGGTAAGTTTTCATCCCAATAGACAGACTGCAGAGACATATGTACTGTTTAGCAAACAGTATAATGAAAACGAAAGAGATATTTAGATAAACATCTTCCCCACTTTTATTTTCTAAAATATAGTCGGTTGATTTTTCGGTACTACATCCTCTCCACTTTTATTTTCTAAGATATATTAAATTTGAGATGTTCCACATAAGATATTTTACTGTCATAATTTTTTAATTATTTACTAACTATGTCATAATCAGAAATATTTAAATACAAAATTAACATTTAATTTAAATCCCTATAAATAAGCCCAAAATTCAAATTTTAGTTATTACTAATCTATAATAAATGAGAATAAATTTGTACAATAAATTGTATCCTTCAAATTTTTATTACCTTAATTAGTAATTGACAGAATAATCGAAAAAATAAAAGTAAATTACTAAGTTTAAAAATTGTTAATGTATAAAAATATGTAACAAAAAAAAAGTAGGTAAATTGTTCATAAAATAGTGTACATTATATAAAAAAAAGGTAATATGTAAATTGGTAATAAAAAAAACTAGGTTAATTATTCATGAAAAAAAGTTGCAAAATAGAGGGAGGAAAAAAAGTTCTTACCATTATGAGAAGTCAATGATGGTTTAAAGTTGAAGACTAGGTTAAAGGATATTTTTGGCGTCTCGAAATATAAAAGGCTGACTTATTATTCTCAAAATTGAAAAAAACTTAGTTGGCATATAATCAAGAGATTAAATCTATCAATAAAAATTTACTTGAATTTTAATTAAAATTTGAAAAGTGACAAGGAATTTTTCTTAATTTCTCCTTTATTGATTGCTTAAGGGGCAAGATATCAATGCCATAAAACCAAAGTTACCTTCACTGGGAGATTTTCTGTGGGTTGTGGTGATCACTGATCAGTATTATAAACTGACTGTTCCTAGTGGGTTGTGCAGGTATTCATACACATTCCCATTTCTTGACACCAAAGGAATAGTAGCTATTGATGATGACAGGGTGGGTCCTTTGTATGAGCACACCTTCCCTCCCTCCCTTGCTCCTTCTTTATCTTTTATTGGCATTCCTAGAAAGGTAACTAAAATTGATACCTCTTGTTTGTTTTCTTCTTTTTTCTTGGCCCAACATATGACTGTAGCTTTCATGTTCATCACAGATCATAGGGTTCCCTTTCTTTGAGTCACAAGCAAAATGGATAGCTCAACTGCTCTCTGGGAAAAGAACATTGCCATCACTGGATGAAATGATGCAGTCCATTAAGGATTTCTATCACTCAAGGGATGTTGCTGGCATCCCAAAGTACAATACTCATGATATTGCAGATTTTGAGGTAAAAATATTTATTACGACAATAAAATTATTTGTACAATATTTACTGACTATCTTGATGTGTATACTTTAATACTGGTTATTTTGTGACCACAATTGCCGTAGCTTGCATTCTAAGCTATATATATATAGGTGTAATTTGTTTGCTTCTTGTTGCAGTATTGTGACAAATATGGAGATCATATTGGGTTCCCACATTTAGAAGAATGGAGGAAAGAGCTTTGCCTTTCTGTCTTGAGAAATGCTGACATCAACTTAGAAACATATAGAGATTCGTTTGATGATCATGACTTGCTCCAAGAAGCTCTTCAAAGTCCACATTTCACTCAACAAGAGGCTCAAAATTATCCTCTCTAAAGGCCTTTAAATTATTGTTGTTTGTTGGACCAACAGATTTAAAAATATATTACATGTATTCGTTTTGTTGAAACTTAACAGAATGTATTTCTTTTTCTTTGGTACTTTGTAAGAACCAAGAACGCCTTCCACTAGCCTATTAGGTTATGGGGTCATTACTTGAAGTGGCAAAACAATTTTTTATTTTTTAAGTAAATAGACTCCCTTGTGATTTTTTTTTTCTTCTCTAAATTGATCCTCCAACAAAATGCTTGATTGAAGAAAAAGAACTCTCTCATGGTCTACTATATATCACTTTGCCAAAAACAGTTCAAAGATGAGTATTTCATTCTGCAAGTGAGGGGACTCATTGCATGAATATCATGGCTTCTTCCTTTTCCACCCAAGCATATATACCCGCCCACGTACATGTATGAACTATGAAGGTTTGGCGGATATTTACAAAAACCAACCTAATGATCCACACAATTAAATCTCACCCAAAAGAGCATTAAAACAGACTCTTTGTCATTCCTTTCCCTATACCTGGCTTATAATCAGCCGGCGATCACTAACTGGATTTCTCTGCCCTCTACGCCGCCTAGTTACATCTCCCCAATCAATTAGGCTTCTCTCCTCATTTTCCAATTGCCTTTTGACACCAATGTGCTTCAATGGTGATGGGGAAGTGTTCTCTGCTACAGTGGAATCAGAAATGGTGCACCTCCTTCTCCCCCTTGCCAACCCAAATTTAGCTGCATGTCTAACTGACCTCGTTTCAGAGCAACCAGCAGAAGCCTCAATTAGCGTTCCTATGATCTGAAGATCCTCAGTCACCTCATACCTTGACAAAGAAGCAAGGCCTGGGAGAATTTCACTTTGGAAGTCTTTCCTCCGCTGCCTTCCTTTTCTTGGCCGACCCTTTCTTGGCTGACTCTGTGATGATGCTGGGCCCATCTTTACCTCTTTGCGGCCATTACTCCTACAGCAGCAGCACTCTTCCACCTTGGTCTCTGTTAGCTTCAGTGTCATGGCCTCAAAGTAGTCTATTCCATCAGGTAAAACCTCATCATGATCACCACATCCAAGCTCGTTTTCTAAACTGCCTAAAACTGAAGAAGCTAACCCAGCAAACCAATGTAGAGAATCACATGAAGTTTTAAATGGCTTGAATTTGGTCCTTTCAGAACAAGTATGAAACCCAGATGATGAAATGGAAACCAAACATTCTGCTGCAGTTCTGAACAGTTCCTCTTCCAGATGCACTTCCTGTCCTGACAATGGAAAACGTGTCTCAATTTGTTTTTCATCAGAGTCCATAGGCTGAGAGCAATCTTTGCTTTCCAGATCTGACAATGGAAAAGGTGTCTCAATTTGTTTTTCATCAGAGTCCATAGGCTGAGAGCAATCTTTGCTTTCCAGATCTGACAATGGAAAAGGTGTCTCAATTTGTTTTTCATCAGAGTCCATAGGCTGAGAACAATCTTTGCTTTCCAGATTTGACAATGGAAAAGGTGTCACAATTTGATTTTCATCAGATTCGTTTGGCTGAGAACACTCTTTGTTCTGCAGACCTCCCTGCCCTGACAATGGAACAGGTGTCTCAATTTGTTCATTAGATTCTGTAGGCTGAGAACACACCTTACATTCGAGTTCTTCCTGTACTGACGGTGGAAAAGGTGGATCAACTTGTTCATCAGATTCTGAAGGCTGAGAACAGACCTTATGTTCAATATCTTCCTGTTCTGACAACGGAAAAGGTGTGTCAACTTGATTTTCATCAGATTCTCCTCTTGGTGGAGAACACTCCTTGTTTTCTGGACTAGCAGGTGCCTCCAAAAGAATTTCTGACGAAGGTGAGGACATTGGTGAAAACTCATCTTCATTTAGGGATGAGTTCAGGTCAATGTGAACTCCAAAACCTCCATCATTTATGGATGTGTTCAGGTCAATGTGAACTCCAAAACCTAAATCTTTCTTAAATTTACTCTCTACTACATGTTCATCAGCAGTTCGTTCTACTCCTTCCTTAAGCTCTGAATCGCAAGCCACATTTAAATCAAGTACCAGAGCTCCTTTGCTGTTCTTGACATCTTGAGGTGAGTTCTGATGGGGATTGGAGTGGGAGAGATGATAGCAGTGATCACCAGAAATGTTAGGTGACTCACAAGTAGGAGACCCATGAATCGTTTTACTTAGGAAGTCACTTGCCTCTGCCTGATTTGAATCTTCACATCCTTTATCAGTTTTCCCACAATAATCAAGCTTTGGTCTATGCAAAGGAAACCTCTCATTAGAATCTTCAAGCTTTTCTGCTCTAGTTGTTTGGAAACTCCGGGAAACTGCCGCATCCAAAGAACAGCTAGGAGGCATGAAATTCAAGTCTATATCCTTCAGAGCATTGACATTTGCAGAATCCTGCAGGTATTTGGTAATGCCATGAAGTTCAGTCACTAAACCATCATTAACCCTTACTGTTGATGATTTACAGCTATTACTGAGTGGTACAGAGGTATTAAGACATGGGAGTGCTTGAACTGCTATAGGGGTGTGTGCCAAGTCAAGTATAGGTTTTCTTAAAGCTGCAATGCATGAGGACCCAGAATTTTCAATGTAATCACGAGGATTATGTTGATATGATGTGCACATGAAACCTCCACTTGGTCCTGATTGATGATCATTTTTAGGACCAGAATGTCTTCTGGAGCTCTGAACACCAGTCATTGCTCTTTCACTCGATGAATCTTGGTTATTCTGATGAAAGGATGAAGGTTCATCAGCTTGCTTAATCTTTTCATGTGATGAGTTAGATGACAGGGATAAGTTATGTGCATGCAATCCTTGAGGCAAAGAACACAAGTTGCTTTGAATTTTCCCTGAAAAGATAAGTGCTTACAATATAAGAAGATTGAGAGTTATCATAGCTATTCAGACAGACTACAAGTAATCATGGCATTCATTAAAATGGGGAAACTTGAAATTCTCACCAGCCTTGTAATTATAAGATGACCTCCACTCCTGTTTGCTTTCTGGGCCTTGCAGTAGAACATTTGAGTAAGCTTCAAAATCATGTCTTGTCTGAGTGGCTTGGAAAAATTTGTTGGACAAATTTTGAAAGTGTGATTTTGTCTTTTGTGACGCATCACTACATGGAATTTCTGTGTGACTGGTGGGCCCCCAAAAATTATCGGATGCAGGAGCTGTTTCTTCCTCTAGCTTATACATATAATTTAGGTCAACTGAACCTTTTTCTAATGATGCAGCACTTGAGGCATAATTGGAGATAGAGTTAATTCCAGCAGTACAGAGAAATTGTCTTTCATTACCATTACACACAACCTCAGGAGTTCTCTTCATAGGATAACTTGATACCTCAGGTGCTTCAGAAACCTTTCTGTCTTCTAACAATTCCTCTTCTTCACTATCAATGTATATTGCATCATCTGGAAGTCGAAGGTCCAAGTTCTTATGAGATTTCTTGCATTTGGATTTAAAAAATTCACAGTCTCCCGAATTGCCTTTTGTTTGAGCGGGATAAGAGCATGCCTGTATGTTCTTCCCTTGAACAAAACATGAAGGTGACTGTATATTGTCAGCACCTGAAACAGAGACTTGACTGCATGCAGAGCTTACCAAAGGCAAGCAAGGGATGTTGAATGTCTTTTGAGTACAGAGGAGAGAGGACTGAGACAAAGAAGTGGTCGGCCTTGAAGCCTCCATGCCCAGTTTATCTAATTCATTCTTTCTTATTTCATTCATTAATTCTCTTTGTCTTCCATACAGGCGATGGAGGTCCAGAATCTGGATGTCACAAGACAATTCAGGCATATGTAAGTTGTTAACTGTTCATGTCACTGATATTGAACGAAATAAAATTAAAAACCTAAAAAACTAAGGAAAACAGAAAACTAAAGTGTAGCACAACTATTTATAGAGTATGACTCAATGTTTTGCATTAATTCCAGTTATTATGCTCAATGAAACAAAACATGCACTCATGCAGTATATTGTTCTCGACATAAACAGTAAAACAGTCAAAATAGTATACCTGATCCTTAAATATCATTTCTTGATTGAGCATTGTCTGCTTGATTGCCTCCTTGTAGTACCCAAAAAGCTGGTCAGAAGATAAATTATGATTCCTCTCACTGCCATTAGCCCATAAGTTATGATTCATTGTGGAGAAATATACTGGGAAATAGCTATTGCATGGAATATGAGCCTCCATTTCCAGCAACTCTGCATGTAATGAAGCACAAGTTTACTGCATTACACAAAAAGTATAACTGAGCGCGTTCAGTTCCATAAAAAAGAAACAGCATACAGAAGTCAGATCTTTTTTTGTATTGTATAGACATATAAAGGAACCAATTGAGTCTGTTTCCATCGTTTGAGCACATTGAAGAAAAGTATCAAAGAAAAAAGGAAAGGTTCCTACAAACGGCCTACAGAAACATCAAATCCACGTCTTAGCAGCACTCTCAAGGCTGGACATGCTTAAAGATGCAGGTACTGAATGGCCAATGCTTTATTTGACCCAAATGCACAAACTTTATTCGGGCAATCAACTCATATCAATTGTTTTCTAAAGGTTCCTACATATCTAGCAGAAAATTGAGAGAAAATGCAATGCAAATTAACGTGTGTACATTGAAGAAAAGGAGAAGATTGAAAATCCAAGCTTTGATGGTACAACTGCGCTAGCTCAAGATATCCATCACAGAAAAATTAAAGCCAGCATACTGTAAATAAATCGAAAAAGAATCAGACCAGAGTAATCTACCCATTTCACTAATAAGGAGCACAAAAATACACTTCCTCAAGAATCAAGACCAAACAAAGCAAGATTTTGGCAACATGGTCTTCATTTTCAGCATCGATACAGCCTCTATAAAGAACCCTTTTTGGACTTGCCCTCAAATAGTAAAGGATGTTGTCAAGGTCACAATAAACAATATATCATAAATCCAGGGAATTCATACTCAGAGAAAAAAAAAATCCGAGTTTCTATGGAACGAAACAGCCAACAGAAGAACTGAGAATATTGAAGGGGAAAAAAAAATCTCCTTTAGCAAAATGTGGTCGAAAAATCCATAATGGGAACAAACAGGCCCAACAATGAAAATCATCAAAGACTGATAAACGCACTACATCCCACTTCATAAATGTTCATTCACAAGACTAATAGAGAAGGAAATGGGAGCAAATACAGAAGAAGAAGAAAGTGTTTTTTTTTTTTTTACCAAACCCATCAAAGAAACCAGCTTTGATCGTCAAAACGAATCAAAATCGTACCTGAATTCTGATACATGACTCCTCCTCAAAAACCCACAGAGGATTATTCACTCATTCCAGAACTCATGGCCAGCTCTGCACCCAAAACAAAGCAACAGAAGAACAACCAAACAAACCCATGAATCAGAAATCAGAAAAACACAGTAAACCAACACAGCTCAAGCATCTAAGCCAGCATTTTGGGAAGGCCATGACGAAAATATAATAAAGATGAAAGCTTTGGGATCCGATGGGCCATTTTTTTCTAGGGAGAGAGAAGAATACCAGATAATAAGGAAAAATCCGGAGAAAGAAACGAAATTTACATGAGAGTTGTCCGCACCCAATAAGTCTCGCTCATTCGCATTTTCTTGTGTTTGTTTTTGGATTTTTGAGCAAGTGGGCATTGTCTTATGAGGCTCTAGATTCTCTCAGCCATTTCTGTTTTCGGCCAAAAAAATATCACATATTAATTATGCATTTTCCAAATTATTGCGAAAATCAGACAACGCGCCACAGTACCACACAGTAACAGTAGTAGTATGCAAACCGGATTTTACTGCGGATATTTTACTGACACTACCAGTACAGTCACTCAGTCAGTACTAGTATATGCTCCATATTTTCTAAGTGTGTTTTTTTTCCTGTCTACAGAAAATAAATTAAACTTTTATAAAATTAAAATTAAAATGTAATTCATTTCCAAGAGTATACTTGGAAAAGACAAACCTAAAATTACCTACTACATGGAAAAAAAATTCCCCAAAATGGAGGAATAATTTTTTTTTAGAACAATTGTCAATTCATTATTAATTTAACGAGATTACAACACAATAACTCGCCCAAGTGGGGCTGTCAAAATGGAGGAAGTTGAATCCTCTTATTTGTGAAATGCATTTTATCAATAAAGTGTTATTAATTTTCGCATGTATACCGACAAAGATATTTCATTACTTGGTCAACCTATATAATACCATAACCGAAGCTTTTCCTTAAGAAACAAATAATAATAATTTTTCAAAATCATCATTCAATGAACCAAACGAGACATAAATTGTGATAAAAATAAAGCTAAATTGATTGTTTCGGCTATAGGATTCATATTGACAAAAGCTATAATAACTCGTTCATTTATAAAAATTGAAATATACTCATAATATGTGCAATGACATGTCATATGATAAAAACAAATTATTTTTTATTAAAAAAACTATCATTTTTAACTCAACCATCATTTTGTTGTTGTTGCTCGAGTCATTACCTGAAAAGCTTTGTAAGTAAAAGTTAACTCTCTTCTAGTTAAATCTACTAATAAATTCAAAAGTGTGAGTTTCTTTTTCATTGTTGAACTTTTTTTTTTGGATCATTTCCTTGTTGAGCTAATCATTCGTAGTTATGTTCCTAAAGACATGACACGTTTAACCAACAGTCTAATCAAATAATTAATAATTAATAATGGTTGTTAGAAAATCATTAATGCTAATGATTCGAGCCTCAAATACAACTAATACGACAAGAAGATCATAAATTATGAATTTAATGAATTAGTTAGAAGGTTGCATCACCATGTATTATGTAGTACTTAAAAAAATGAATTATAGGAAAAGAAGAAGAAAAAGGACTAATTGATTATGAAAGAGCAAAACAACAAGAAATAAAGGCTTTCAATGAAAGCTTCTATATGAAAAAGGACATCGGAAAAGCTTAATGGAAACTTTGTATATATGAAGTCAAAAAATATAGAATAAGTTCAACTTGGACACAAAGAAACCCCCTATTATAATCTATTTCCTTTAGCCTTTTTAAGAGATAAGGATAATCCATGTGATAGAGTTGAGCATAGATATGTTTGGTCTTATTGTCCAAAATATATATATAAATGATTAAATGTTTATGTTTGGCCTTTACGATGAAAGAAAGGCAAAAGATGGTCCCTATCTCCAAATATGATTAAAGGATGAACAGTTTATGTGAATATATAAAAGCCTAAGGGCCTCAATTACAAATACAAAACAATCGAGGGGGAGAAAAACGAATTCTCCGTACAAGTTTTGTTTCAGCAACGATTTGTGTGCGGTATTACGGGAGGTGGGCCCCACTCAGTCCAATCCCCGATGTCGATTGCATGGACTCTCTCTATTCCTTTTCGCATTAAAATTACCGATGTGCCATTGAAATGATGACGTCACTCTCGCTGCCTGAGATCTGCCGTAAATATTAAAATAAATAACAAATATCTTCCCAACGCAAAGTAATCAACATTTTTCCCTCTACCTTTTTTGGGCCTCTTCTTGGTAACTTTTGTTTATTTTTTGCTTTCCCTTTTTGTTGGGCCTCTGATTTTGATCACATAGTATTCGCTTGTTAAAAATCATGGTCATGCTCTGTTTGGAAAACGCCCAAGAGCCACTTCTCTTCAAAAATCAAATGTTTCTTGTAGAGACATTTGGGCTTTTCATGGGAAAAGTGTACTTCATTTTTTTTTCTTCACTGAAGATGATGACGCAATAATGATGATGGTATAAAAAATAATGTGAAATACAAGTTTGTTAGTCAGGTAGGTGTACCAAGCAATGATAATGATCATTTAACCCCACCACCGAATACACCCACTTTTTATTTTTTGATAAGATATTTATATTCCTCAACTTTCAGTGAGTACTAGGAATCCATGGTTCACAATGACCTAGTTGCTACTTTACCAGATCATAGTACACACTCAAGCTAGCTTAATTAGATATTCTTAATCAAGAAGCATATTGCACAGTACATGTTCAGATGTTCTAAACAAAACTTTGCACAAAGAGAAATTAAAGTAAAAAGGGTGCATGCATGGTAGCTAGTTGGGGGAAGCTGGTGGTGGTGTTTGTTTGGTAACTGGGTACTTGGTAGCATTCTTGACAATCTTAGTGAGTGCTGCTTGTCCAAGATCAAGTCCGCAAACATCGGCGAGTTGGATGAGATAGAGCAGAACATCAGAGAGCTCCTCTTCCAGATGTTCTTTGTCATCACAACTCCAGTTTGGTAGTCCTCTTGCAACTTCACCCTTCCACTGAAAAATCTCAGACAGCTCTCCAACCTCTCCAACCTGCACATGCATAAACAAATTAATAACTAGTGTGGAATAAATAAATTAATTGAGGCTTGAATTGAAATGAGCTTACTAGTGCTAGCAGGAGATTCCTAGGACTGTGGTATTGATCCCAACCTCTTACTTGAGCAAACTCAGCTAGCCTATCTCTCAGTTCTTGAAGTGAAACATCTTTGTTGTCACCAATATTTCTTGAAAACTCATAAGAACTCCCCATTTCCTCTACTAGCCTACCTCTTCTACACTTTGCCTCATGCACAACCAAATTTAAAGACACAGATATTGGGAATATTTATTTTGCTTTTGAAACTAAAATGCTATAGTGGAGGGAACACTCAAAACACTCATGATTTCAGGTATGGCACAGATGTCCAAATCCTATCATTCATGACTTGAAATCATTTGATTTTTCACTAGGAATATGGCCGGGCATCAATAGGTGCAAAAACTTCAACTTGTCATTTAATTAGCTCATTTATAGTCATCCATCCCTCCACAGAATCTAGTCTCAAATACTTTGGAATCCAGCTTTGTTCCTTGGCATTTTGGATTTATCCTCCCACCATAGTACGAATGGCGAACTTTGCTTGCATTCTTGGATTTCAATAATCACAAAAAGATCTTGTTTCTCTCTATGAACATCATTGTCTTTAATTCTTTATGCATGCATGTTTGCTTTTGTGAGGAGCATACAAAACATAAAAACAAAGCATTCATGTCCCTAATTAATCCTTAGCATTGTTGTTTCTACTTTGCAAAGCTAGTTCATACTCTGTGGAAAAAATATACGTGTAAAAGGCAAAAAGTGTTTTAAACTTGTTCTGAATTTACTTTTACGGTTTTACCCTATGCTGATCTCAAAGAGTGCACAAAGGAAAAGGAAAGCCAAAAAGTTACCGCACTATCACAACTTAGGTAGTAAAATGGTGCCTCCCAGAGCAAATGCAAGAACAATAACTTCATGTCCTAGGATGCTTTGAAGGCTTGAACAGATGTTTAATTTTTGAAAATTAAATTTACATATACAGTAATATATATGTAAATTTACTTATAAAAAAAATGCAGTAAATATAACTATATATAAATCATTCAAATCCAAATTGCATTATTAATTATAGTTGGCATCCAAACTCCAAAGGGTGTCGGCATTTTAAGAACCGTTGTCTGTAAATCCAAAATGATGGTATGAGCTCCGAGGTCCCATCAATCTGATTCATCTTTCCACAATTGTTTCTCGAAGCATTAGTCTCATTTCTATTTTAGTTGGTAGTGATGAAGATGACAACGGAGATACACTGCACTAACATAACATGTGAACATGATAATTAAAGCAGAATTGAATTAGAAAAAAAAATGAAAAATTCATGTCAGCCTCAAGTTTTAGATGATTAGGTCTGTTAAATGATTGAATTCAAGAATGTTTATTTGCCTGTTGTTTACTTTTGGCAAATGGACATGAGGCCATTTTCTTGCTCCCCTGTACTTCAAATAAGTAGCAAAAGATCAATACGTATAGTTTTTTTCTTTTTCGAATCTTCAAATGCCAAACCAATTTGCTTGCATTAGTCCTGTATGAATCTTCAAGTTGCGGAATCTCCAACCGACTAGCTTATTGGTTCACCAGTATTTCTCTCCACAACGACTCATGAAAAAATCTGAGTCTTTTGTAAGGAACAGATGTCTGTAGCTGCAAACTAAATGGGCCAATCAATTTTCATAACCTGTGGCTGCTCAAGACTAAGAATGTAGACCAAGAGCAGTGTACATTGTACACAAGCTCATGTGAAAATTGAACAGAATCTGAAGCATCACCAAAAATGAGTTGATTCTGTAGCATAATGAATGATATCTGTTTACAATTAAGAAGAACTACAGAAATAAAATCTATGGAATTAAATGTGAACTATGGAACATGTTTAGTATTATATATGGATATGGACATTCTCTAAACAAACTTGATGATCAAAATGCAGGAGGGGAGCCATAACTAAAATCCCCTTGGATGTTTGCTATATTTATCAGCATAGCTAGAACTTCCTTCATGTTTGGTCTAGACTGTGGTGCCTCAGCTGTGCACTTTATGCCAACCTTTAGTAACTCACACATCTCTTCTGCCCCATCAACGAGTCCAGACCCCATAATCGCAACTGGTATCACAGATCGACTGAATCCTAGCCTTCCGTTTCCCATCACCCTTCTGGCCCATTCCACTAGACACTCTTCTCCTCCATCCACTGCTCTCCTCGCAGTTGCCAATTCCATTGCTAGAACTCCATAACTGTACACATCGCCTTTCGTTGTGGCTTGCCATGTCTGCCCATATTCTGGTGCAACATAACCAACAGTCCCAGCCACCATTGTGCTCACATGAGTATACCCTGCATCAACAATTCTAGCCAGCCCAAAATCCGTCACTCTTGCCTTTCCATCTTTATCTAGCAGCACATTGCTAGCCTTCACATCGCGGTGCACGATAGCAGGGAAGCACTCGTGGTGTAGAAACACCAAGGCTCGAGCCACATCAACTGCTACATCAATTCGTCTGCGCCATCTTAGTCTTACTTTGTCACATATAATATCCTCCAAGCTCCCACCTTCCATGTACTCATAGACTAATATTTTCTCCGAACCGTGGTGGCACCAACCATGAAGTTGTACAAGATTTGGGTGAGGCCAACCAAACCCAGTTCCAGTAAGAACTTCCATTTCAGCTCTGAACTCCCTTTCGCCTTCAAGTCCTTCTCTCTGAAGCTTCTTCACTGCTACTTCTCTCCCATCAGGCAACACTCCTTGGTACACTGTTCCGAACCCTCCCTTCCCTATGATCCTCCCTTCCGAAAAATTGCTTGTGGCCTTCAAAATGTCAGCATGAGTGAAAGCAGTTTTGTCCAGTCGAATGACCTTGACAGTATCTGATAACCATGGCGATGAAGAATCTGAACTTGATGCAAACTCATGCCGGTATTTGGTGTTTGGAAACAGATACCCTTGTGGCTTCTCTGCTGGGCTCTTCATCAATAAACACATCACAAGTGAAAAGACTCCACATATCAAGAAAGTCAGTACTAGCACTAAGAACACCAAATATGCAGCAAACTTTGCAGGCCTTTTCAGGTATCCAATTGTTTTGTTTGCTGAATTATCTGTGTAGTTTTTGATAAAGTCCGGAAGGATGAGAAAGGGGTCACCAAGATAGGCCTCTTTCTCAAATGTTGCCAACTGCCCACTTGAAGGAATAACACCAGAGATGAGTGGATTGTATGAGATATTGAACTTGCTTAGCTCAGTCAAGCTGTTTAAGCTTACAGGGAATGTACCAGAAAAGTTGTTGTAGGACAAATCAAGATTCTGCATGCACTTAAGGTTCCCAATTTCCATTGGGATTTCGCCTGAGAAATTGTTCTTAGTAAGGTTAAACACTACAAGTGGCATTTGTCCAATCTCTGCAGGGAGTTTTCCATCTAATTTATTGCAACCCAAATGCAACATACTAAAATTGTGCATCTTACCAATCTCAGGAGGGACCTGACCTGAAAGGTGGTTCCCACTCAGTTGTAGATAACCAGAGATTTGCAATGTTCTTACTGCAGAACCAGCAACACATATGGGAAAAAGGCCATTTCCTTTAAGTAGCCGATCCCATATGCTTCGACAACTCTTCCTGGTCAGGATTGTATACACGAAACTGAATGGAGGGTAGTCTGCTGGAATCCATCTCTTCATTGTTAAGCACTCCCCGGATCCGGCTGCGATCTGATCCTTGTCCTGATTGTTTGATTCAAATGTTGGACCAGGATTTGTCCCAATGTTCTTCAATTCAGATGGGATTGTTCCATTGAGCTTGTTGTGGGAAAGGTTAAGCCACAACAAGCTAGTACAATTCCCCAACTCCCTAGGAATTGGACCGGTTAGCAAATTATTCGCAAGCATCAACCACAAGAGAGATTTCAAGTTTCCTATGGTGGCGGGGATTGACCCAGTTAGGCTGTTAAAAGAAAGGTCCAGTGCTTGGAGGTTTGGCAAATTTCCATACTCTGGTGGTATAGTTCCATTAAATTGATTGTAGGCTAGGAACAAATACTTCAAGCTTGGCATTTCAGCAATTTCAACTGGTAAAGAACCTGTAAAATTGTTGCGGCTGAGGTCTAACCGAGAAACATTG
This sequence comes from Rubus idaeus, assembly GCA_030142095.1. NCBI lineage: Eukaryota > Viridiplantae > Streptophyta > Magnoliopsida > Rosales > Rosaceae > Rubus > Rubus idaeus. The sequence continues at coordinate 1,907,575 of CM057969.1, read as the reverse complement.
GGTAGCTTGAGAATCCCAGATGAATATATACCACCCCTGTATGAATTTGAGTGCAGCACAAGAAACTTCACCTGCGTGAATCTCCCGAAAATCTTTTGTATATCCCCTCCAAATTTGTTCCTGCTCAAATCCAAGAAGACCAAGTTGCTCAAATTCAAAAGGGCTTCCGGGATCACTTTAGAAAAACTGTTATTGCCCAAGAACAAAGACTTCAGACCCGAAATGCTTCCAATCTCAGATGGAATTGGCCCTGTAAATCTGTTTCCCCAGAGATTCAATGTGACCAAATTCCGGCAATTTGAAATCTCTTTTGGAACTCCACCAGAAAAATTGTTTTCTGACAGGTCCAAACTCACCAAGCTACAACTACCATTGAAAATAGAAGGCAAAATAGTCCCACTGAGATAATTCTCAGAAGCCGAAAACTCCCTAAGCCTGGTGAAACCAACCCACACATCACCACTGAAATCGTTTGCGCTCAAATCCAAGTACTGCAAATTAAAGCACTTATCAAAGTACTGGTCAATCCTACCAGTAAAGTTATTCGACGAAAAATTTGCTACCACCAAGTTTTTGCAAATTCCAGGGAAGCTCGTCTTCATGTCCCCATAAAACCTATTCACAGACAAATCAAGAACCTTCAATTGACTTAACCCCTGCAACTTCAGCTCACCTTCTAGAATGTTATGTGACAAATTGAGGTGCTGGAGGCTCTTGCATTGACTCATGTCCTCCGGGATAGCTTTGCTGAGAGTGTTCATGGACAGGTCCAGGTATGAAAGTGCAGTCAGGGCGGAGAAGTTTCCGAAAACCTCACAGGAGATTTTGCTATCGGAGAGATCAACGCCAGTAACTCTTTTGTCACCATTGCATGAAATTCTAGGCCACTCACATGGGTTGGTGCTGCTCTGGTTCCATTTTGCGTATTGGCCTTGGTTTACTGGGTTATGTCGTTGAAGAAATGCTTTAAGGCTCAGCAGGACTTCCATGTCTGTGTCTAGAGAATCTCCCGCTACAACTTCAGCTGTGAATCAATCAAAACAAAGTTGCAGACTTGGTATTAATTAATCAAAATCAACCTCGAACAACGCAAATACGAGATTTTCTGACAATGCCCCAAGTGTTTGATTAAATTCCCGACTGACAAAAAAAAACGAATCTTTCTCGGGAAATGATCAAGTGGGTTGAATTAAAAACTCAAAAACAAGAATACCCATAAAAAGATTTCAACTTTTCAACATGAACATGGAAGATTTGGAGTAGTACGTACCTGTGATCATGATGATGACTAAGAATACGGAAGAGCACAACACTAAACGCCATGAATCAGTTTTCGAATTCGAGTACATGATTTTCTGGCCTACGCTTTGTTGATGATCAAGGAGCTAAATGAAAATGAAAGAATTATAATTTTGCTGTTGGGTGTGTAAAGATAACAATTTACAGGTCCAGGAAATGTGAAAGGTTGAAACTTTGAAGTTTGAACATGTTGTTGATTGTCGTTGAAGGCACACAGAGCGCCTGCATATACAGACTTGGATCAACGTCCTTCTCAATTTCGCTTCTTCAAATTTATTTATACTTTAAAAAAATATTTAATTTATTAAATTGGTTGAAAATATTAACATAATGTCTGATGGCGTTGATTGGTTAAGATTGTACTAATACAGAATCTGCAGGGAAGAGGGTAGGGGTTGATCGAGCCGCACATGTTGACCGGTTTGCTAAGACCGGCTCGGCGATTTGACCACTATGTCTAAAATGCTTTCACGTTGGTTTGATTGGACTTGGATTCTAGAATTGACATTTTCTTCTGTTTCTTGGCATATATAAACAGAATTCTTCGTCATATTATGCTCAAAATGAAACTTGGGGGAAATAAGGTGTTGGTTGGCATATGTTGCTTTGTCCGATGAAGTTGTGTTAGTTCAATGGTTAAAATACTAATTATCTAAGTTTCAGGTCATAAAATATAAGTGAAATCCTTCAATCCTCTTATAAAAAAAGAAAAAAAATTGTTGCTTTGTCTCAATCCTTGGAAATTTACTAGCAGAGAACCTTTAGGCTTTAGGAATAACATGTTCCAAAAGTCAAAAGTGCACTCATGGTTTTGGACAGTTTGAGTTGGACCCGTTTTCCCATGATCAAATAGAAACATGCAGTTCCTAAAACGTACATGTAAAGTAAAGAGAGATTAATTAAAGAAATAGTAGGAAAAGAAAAAAAAATTGGTGAATGCAACTTCTTTCTCGCAACATGTATACAAATCTAACGTATTACGTTGAGGGAAGTTATATGCGATCTGCAGATACAAAAATTCATCCTAATTTTTTTTTGGCAAATATTCATTCTAATTTTTAAAAGGACAAAGCTTGGAGTGCAAGGTAACTTCATTAACATATTAACAAACCATGGTTAATTTGTGTCATGGTGGTGCTCAATGCTCACCTAACAAACTACAAACAGATACTATTAGGGACTTGGAACAATGCCACTGTTCATTTGGGTCATTGATTCTTAGCTATACTATAATTAATAAAATCTAATTTGGCATGACATATTAAAAAGTTGGACTAATTGTTTTTTGTTGTTAGTTTCTCTTGGGAGGTTTCGGTTAGGTCTCCCTCTCGTGTACTCTTTTTTTATTTGAATTATTTATTAAATTTTTTTTTTTGAAAAAACTAATCTTGATTTCTTTGATAACTTCCCATTTTGATGGTTGGCATGCAGTCAGCAGTCCTAATATAATTTAATCTATTTTTGATAAGTAAAGAGATCCGTACCATATCAATCAAGTGATTTAGGTACTTCTGTTCCCAACAACTTCTAAGAACTAGAGCCTCACTATCAAAGACGGGGGCACATTTGCTTCTTAATGGCTCCACTGTGGGATCATGCACTGTTTTCTTCATATACGAAAGCCGGGATTGGGAAAGACTCTAAAAGAAACTGATACAAAGGTGATTTCGGACCTTCTAGTCAACAAAGGCTGTTTTACTTTTCCAAATTAGACATTAGAATTAGAAAGCATATATATAATCTTACTCGGTAGCTAGCTGATCTGGAATATATTATTATCTCAGTATTAATTATATTATAGCGCCGCGCCCTCTAAAAAGAAATGTATGAATCTTGCTAGCTGCTGCATGTAACCTCTTTCCCTTTTTTCTAGAGTAGTGAGTACCTTATGCTGCAAATGAGGACTTGAAAACAATTGGCGTGAGAAATATGTGGTTGTTAGTTGTGTCCAATTATGAATTGTACGTAAATAGTGAAGCTTAAAAGGGCTATATATTTCTTTGTTCTTTATTTTCTCTATCTGCAACCAAACATATATATAACTTGACGGAAAAACAGTCATATATTTTTCAATTACCACTAAATTAAGATTTCTTATATGAATAGCTTATAATATAAGATAAGAATATTGCATACTCTATATAGAATACAAACACAAAAATCCTCGATATGCCGGACACAAAACCGATCAAGAAAATTACATAAAAGGTTCTATATATTACATTGCAATATATTGCATCAATATTGCATATGCTTATGTATTAATTATTAACGTAATGTAAATCGTTGGAAAGCAAAAAACATTTTTCTCATGGGGTTTGATCAAAGCTAGCTATGAGAGGCTAGTTAGGGTTAGGGTTTTCACTTTTCAAAGGCAATATATCATGCGACGAGACGTGTGGGGGCCATAGGGTCGGCCAACGGTCGTGATGTTGGACTTGGCTTCACGGTGGAGGTAAGTAATACTATTCCATCATTCATATATATGTTTCTGTGGGATCGAACTACGTGGGTTGTCACGTACTATTAATATTATTCATGCATAAATATTCAAATCCAATAAAGAAAATCAAAGTCAATTTGGAGGACTCTGTTTGTCAACCCTTGTGCCATTATTCGCTTCTCTCTCTCCGTTGTTAGGAGAGAGAGCTTTGATCTTCTCGCTGTGGTTGTCATATATCAATCACCTGTGCTTGCTAATTAATATATGACAAAACAAAACAAATTAAATCCTACTAGCTATAAAGTTAATTTGTATATATTTGACAATATATGAAGTTCAATTTCAACTTGCCTAGCTAGTGTATCTGCTTCCAAAATAAATTAATTGTAGCTAATTAACTTACTTGAGGGAAATAAACCAACAAAAAAAAAATCACTCGGTACGTTACTCTTCATCTATATCTTAGTCCTACTAAAGATGCCTAATTAAATAACTCTACTTAATTTTATCTCAAAAAAGATGCCCAATTAATGGAGGATCTCTTCATTAAAGATAAGTTGCATGTGATCGAAGAAATAAGAAAATTTACTTATAAATATTGTCAAAGAATGAGAAAACAATATGTATGTACATATCTAGTAAAGGCGGAAAGACAATATAAACCAAACATAATTGGGAATATATAGAGGTTAATTTGAATCTAAAACCTCCGTCCAACAAAATCAAATATTATGTTAATTATCGTGCTCTACTCATTTTCTACTTCTAATTGTGCGAACAAGTACGTTTCAGTTACCCTAGCTAGCGCACCAAGTGTCAATCTATGTTTCTGTAAGTTGTGTCAATCTATCTTCAGTTTTAGGCTGCATGTTTATGAAAAATATGGGTTGTTATATATGTATCGTTTTATCTCTCGTCCTAGCTACTTTAGCTAGTGGGAAGTTCTTATCATGTAATTTATTTTCTATGATAAATGAAGTAGTTAAGCATTCTCTAAACAAATAGACCATTATACTAAAATATATTTTTAAATTTTGGGTTCATGCTCATACTGTATTTGTATTATATTTTTTCTTTTCGGTTTCTTATATAATTCTATCGCAACATGATTGGATCCAGTTTTTGGATTGTATCACTGGTTAATTGGATCCAGTAATTTTATTTATTTATTTTTATTACAATATATGAAGAGTGATCGAGGACCATATATTCAAACAAACTTCCAAGGAAAATAGAGTCGAGCTCAAGGATATAATATTGTTGAAAATATAACTTCTTAGCTTATAAGTGATGAAGGAGTGAGCCATGCATTCGATCCTTTCCTCTTGTTGTGGTGTACGTACGTTTTGCTTTTCTTTTCACGTTAGTTTATTTGTGAGTGATAATTTTCATGTTTTCTTATTTACGCATATTTATTTAGTTTTCATATTTGATAGATAGGGATATATGGGGGGTCTTCATCCAGAGTGTTGGTCAATACATTCTCGATCTCCTTTAGGAGGAAGGGTAATTAAGCTCTCTCTCCTAATCCTCTATATATGTAACGTCGTAAAAAAAAATATTTGACAAAATAATAAAATGAACACCCCCATTTGTTTCACTCTAAAATATCTTTAATCTAATCAGGGGCGGATCCAGAACTAAAATATAGGGGGGCAAAAACCAAAGCGCCGCAGTTGAAATTTTTTTGTTGAAGTTTATGTTTTTCACGCATACGCGTATGCGCGTGCCATCTTCTTGTCTTTTTTTGTCTCTTCTCTCTCCTGCGTCTACTCCACGCCCTCCCTCCATCTTTTTTTCCCTCTTGTCAGCCATGCAAATTGCAAATGGCCAGTGGTCCCCCTCACCTTTTCCCTTCTTTCTTTCCTCTATTTCTCTACTGCGTCTCTTTTTCTTTCATTTCTCTCTCCTTTTCTGACTGGTTTTGCCCCTTCTCAGCCATTTTTGCCCTCCTTCTACTTGGTTTTGCCCCTGCTCAGCCATTTTTGTCCATGCCCAAGCTTCAATTCTCTATACTCTTTGTGCTAGCAAGAGAAATCGAGGGGGGGCACTTGCCCACCCTCCCCCCCCCCGGATCCGCCCCTGAATCTAATGTGCCTAGATGTTATTGATATTAAATATAACGTGTGTGACAACAACCCAATGGATTTTTTTTGAAGCATTATTTATCCTAGCCTAGCCTCTACCAGTGATGAGGTAATCAAATGTGGACATATGGAAAATATATTGGTTATTTTTATTGGAATCATTGAGATGAGTTTAGATAAATATATATATTGAGCTCCATTTTCTTGCAAGGCTATCAGCCAAAACTTAAACTGAAAAAAATGTTGAATCGGTTTGGAATTTTGATACATATATGGCCGGCCTATTCACTTGATGCACGTCATTAGAACAAATTTTGTTTTTTAATATCGGATTGAGGTTGAATAATTACCAACTAGGTAGCTAGCTACTTGATGATTATTTAGATTATTTATTAATTATTAGTAATGCCCTAATAAAGAATCTTAGGGAAATATGAGAATGTCAAAGTTTGATATTGTTTTTCATGGGTCGCTCAATTATGCAAGTAAACAGTTCATTACAAAATGTATTTAATTAGTTTAGCTAGATTAATTTGAAACCTCTATCAAGTTACTCTTAAATTACAAATAAAAAGAAATCAAAGAAGACCAATCCAGATCGATGTATATAACTAATTAAAATTACAACACGAGAAAAAAAGCATGGAAACTTAGAAAGGGAAATTATTTCTATTTAAATCTCAGAAGCTTATGGGGAAATGATTAAGCTTAATTATGAGACAAAAGTATGTAAAATAATTTGTGAATTGAAACAAAAAGCTGAAAAAAGAAATGTAAACAAAAATCCGTTAATTAATCTGTCAACTAAAACAACTCGAAATTTCCTTGGAATTAAGCTGTTTGGCTCTAGAACTTCTTTAATTGCTAGAGTTTTGTTTTGTTGGATGCCAAAATTAGCGTTTATATGTCAAGTGATGAGATAAGGTGGAAAATTGAGTTAAGAATAGAATTAGGTTAATTATGTCCATCAGGGTTTAATATTATTCAATGTAACAAAAAAAAACGTTTTTTTTTATGAAATATGTGTTCTCAAAAATGAAAACTGAAAAATGAAAAATAAAACAACCCAAGAGATTTAAACCGTGGAAAAAGAGACAAAGCCATTTTTTTTTCAATGATTCAAAGCCATTGTCCAAACAAAGGAAAGAAAAAGAGACAAAAGAATATATAATCTTTTGAATCATTGAAGACTTCTCAAGATAAGTTTAAGGTATCTAGCTAGCTTGCTAGTCAAAGCCAAGTTAGAATAGCTAAACCACAAATTAAAGAACTAATTAAGTAGAGCAATGAATGCGAGTACGTACGTAGTCTAGCTAAACCAATTAAACCACCACAACAACTAAAATTTCAACCACGATCTATCCACCATATTTGTTTAAGATTCATGAATCATGAAGAAAAAAAAGATGATCGAGAGTAGCTACCAGGAACACATGAGTCTTGTTCATCTACTCAATAAAATTTTTACTCAGTCATGCTCAATTGTTATTAGATCTAAATTCAATGGTGGAGAACAATAATCATGAACCAAATAAATTCATTCTAATTGTCTAATTATTTTTCACTTTTGGATCTAGATTCAAAAACAATTGAACACAACTGAGTAAAAAATATATTGAATAGGTAAACGGCGTTGATGCACACATATATCATTAGCTATACCCAGATCGTGGCCTTCTTGGTCCTTGGTCATAAGCAGGGGAGAAACGTTATGTGATTTTTCCAATCAATATTAATATATATACCACTCAATTTACTACATTATTTGTATGGTAGGAATAGGATTTACTAATCTCAATCAATAACTAATTAATCTTTGTTCAAGCATGTACAACAATATTAATTAATCCCTAAACCACCCGTGTACGTGCACAAAGTTTGGACTTGCAATCGAGATCGAGGGGTCTGCTATATCATTCCTCTCACGTGTGGACAGATCCTTGACCTTTACGCTTTTCAACACATATATTAACAAGAAAAATTTTCACAGTTCACACAGTCATGCATCGATCCATATATACTTATATACGATACTAAAACTAGCTAGCTAATTCGACTCTGTCTATGTGTTGCACGTTTTGTGCTTTGCAGACACTTAGTTTTGTCTCAAACCATTTAGATTTCTGCTTAAAGTGCAAGACCAATATCGGAGGGAAAAAAAAAAACGTACACAGCAAGACAAATAGCTAAGAGATTGATTAGGGCAATTTCGGATAAAATGTTTGTTAAAATATCTTTAAAAAATTTATTCAAGAACAAAAAATTATAAAAGCGTGAGTACGTGATACATATGTAAACTAATGAGCTAATATGTAGTGTCATATGGACTATGGAGCATAACTAGGCTCCCTATCCATCTTCCATATTTTTATTCTTTTACCTGCATTGCAACAATACTTCTACATACTTACCCGAAAAGAAATAAAAAACAATACTGCCATATTTAGAAGCTTTAAATCCTTTAATTGTGCTACCTTGAATGTAGTACGGACGTCCGCACGTAAAGTAAAATGTGAACATATGCATTCCGACCGATTGATCGACAACATAACTCAATCATCGGAACCGTACGTTCATCATTTAGATTTATTTTCAAGAATTATCTTTGCAAAAAATCAGCCGAATTAGAGATCGTTTGGTCATCTATTCGTTGTATAGTTTACAGACAAATACAGTTCGTCAGATAAGGTTGAAACGATGAATGTGGTAATCAAATGGATAAATAATTTCCAATTTGAATTTTTTTTTATCAAAATGATATTTGAAGGATGACCTAAAATATAGACGGTTTTGATCATTAGTTTGCACTCGCAATGATGATGTTCGCATTTTACTTTACGTGCGGACGTACGCATGTGAATGAGACTATATATACATGTAAGCAGCTAAGATCAGAACGTACACAAAACTACACTACACTTCACGTACAGATTAATTAACAAGCTCTCATGGGCGTATACTAACATGCATTAACAAATTGGAAGCTAGATACAATCCTTCTTTCGTCTGCACAGAAATAAGTTGTGACTTTGCCATTAGTTGAATTGGCGGGTTTGAAACAGACAGGAGTTTGTTAAGCCCCCAAAACCTACATCTAAGTCAAAAGACTCAAAACTTTTAACAAATTAAGATTTTACAGTGAAAACACTAAGAAATCCTTGTTATGAATCCTAATTAGTGTGAGTCAATATGTCCTCAGAAAATCAACTAAATTCAAGGTCGAGGCTGATCATGAAGAGATTAATGTTTCATCATGAGGCATTGGATATCGGCACAAGGGGCATTGATGATTGATCTCAAGCCACTGAACTACGCAATCTCCATGATAAAAATGTAAGCAAGGCAAGCGAGTAGCTTCAACTCCGGCTTCAAAGTCCTCCATACAAATAGCACATAACCCGGCATGTCTCGCAGCTCCCACACTATCGAGTCTCACTTTCTCCAACTCCTCTATTGCTGATTTACTTGCAGCTGGGATGGTCATGGCCAAATATGTTTCCATGGATTCCAATGTAGCCCTATCAATCTCCTCCTCATTACTATTAATTATCATCGGTTTCCATGTCTCCATAGGCTTCAAAATCCATCTGTAGTAAGTCGTCGATCATAAAGTAATCCTCAATAACATCATGATGATCAGCCGCCTCAATATCTTCAATGTGATGGTGATGGTCATCTGTTTCTATGAGCACAGGAAGATTCCCTTGAGGATTAATATCATAAAATGTGTCGTCATTAAATATCATTTGATCAAAAGGATCTGGACATTCGATCTTGAAATCATCATTATCCGGCTCAACGTTAAGATCAAAACCTGGTGGCCTTGTAACCCTATCATCATCATGATCAACATAGTTATCCAGCGAGAATAATATTTGATCAAGGCTGCTGTGACCTGAATCATGTTCCTCATCATCATCATCATCCGGAACAATATTTAGATCCATGGATCTTCTGGGCCGAGCCGCATGATCATCATCATAGATTATGAGCACCTGAATATAACCATTATTCATGGTGTGGTCGTCCATGTACCCAAAACCAAGAAGATTAGATATCTTTGCAACAATAGTTTGCTGCAGGTGGCGTGGAACACCCATGTCTCCGAGAACCCTAGTGATCTCAGTGAACAAAAACTGCACATTACTAGGATCATCGTTACGAGGGATCAACATAATGGTTCTCTTGATTTCGGTTTCGATTGACTTATTGCAAACTACATGGATGGGAAGCAAATGTTGACTCGTAGTTCCGGGTGGGCTGATCGGAATAAGCCACTCTACATAGCTTCGACAGTCGGCGTGGTGGTGTCTTGAGTTCACAGAAGGCCCCTAAAACCCTAAAGAATTGACTCTCAATGATCGATCAATGATCTCTCTTTCTCTCAATATATAGTTTTGGTTAATTCTTTCTTTTTCGGGAACAAATTATTTCCACTGCTATTTATAATTAACCTAATCAATTAGGTTTCCTTGTTTTGGTCGGATTCGCTGTAGTCCACACTGTCATCTTAGATTCGCTATTTATTAATTTTGATTTTTTTTTTTATAAAAAAAAGAAGCAACAATTATTTTGAATTTTTGATCGAAAATAAAAGAAGCTACAAATAAACATTAGCCACTAAGCTGCTAAAAGCACTTCACACTTATTGTGAAAGAAGCAATTGAACTTGCAAGCAAAAATCACAAAACAATTAATTATCTCAATCCCCTCTATCTTCATCGTGAGGGTTGATTTGCTGATCTTGATCACATAATTAATAAGCATAATTCGGAACTGGCCGGCCATTCATTCATTCATACATATACCAAGTCCAGCCTAAGCATGCACGGCATGCATTGTGTGGACCAATTAATTAAGGTGATTCATAAATTTAGGAAAATTTCATTATTGATCCAATAATATATAAGGTCACTCATGATACAATAAACATTAAGATTATCAAATAATTTCATGAAGCAGTAGTACTACAATTTGCCATTCACATAAACACTAGCTGGCCTAAACTTGCACAGAGCAGACTAGAATTTCAAGTTTAGTACCTCACCTAGTGGGGGATTTTCCTTTTCTATTTCATCATATGCAGGAAGGCTAAATTCTTGAGGAGCATGATATCCATATTCTTTAGGAGCAGCTACCTCCCTAAGTGCAGCAAGAGCAGCTTTTCTCTTTTCCCTATGCTCTCTCCATCGCCTTATCTGATCCTCGAGTCCTGCTTTCGCTATCTCAGCAAGATCAGCCCTCGTAACTGCCTGTTCTGCTCGATTCCTGAATTGCGCTACTTTTTCCTTTGCAGCTTCCAACTCCTTCTTCAACCTTTCCAATTCAGACTTATCTTCCGTGGCGCTTAAGCTTGATTGTCGACTAAAACCAAAACCCTCCTCCAATGACAAAGGAACTTGATCAGCCTTCTCAGACTTCTCAATCAAGTACTCGTATTCCTTCAACGAAATTGTTATAACTTGGTCACCATCCTCTTCTTTTCTCCGTTCATGATCTTCTCCAGCCTTGAGTTCTTCAATTTCTGTAGCTTCAGCATCCTGAAATTGTTCAATATCAGGTTCTTCATCTACCCCATCTCCTCCTTGTTTTAACATTATATTCTCCTTCTTGGCATTTTCTGCTTCTATTGCTAGTTGTTGAATTGCAAGGTACATCCCTGATTTCATATTCTCGGTTCTTGCTTCAGCTGCCTCGGCTGCTGCAATTTTGGACCGTCCTCTATGAAGCTCAGATTCCAGCAGTGCTATCTCAACTAGTGCATTGCTTTCCCTTTCCTTGATCTCATCGATCTCAGTTTTGGCCTCCTGTAATTGGCCCGTGAGAATTTCAACATCAACCTTCACGCGATTAGCCACTTCATTTTCATTCATCAGCTCTAGCTTTAACCGATTTAGTTCCATTTCTAGCGACTCAATCAAACCTTCCTGACCCAAGTTCTTTCTTTCCTTCACGTCCAAGTCTTCTTGAACCAGCTTCAAATTAACAATAGCATCAGAGGCAGCCTTCTCAGACAAACTAAGCTGCTCACGTACCTCTTTGATCTCCAATTGAAGCCTTTCAATGTATTCAGACTTGGTAAGGAGCTGATTCTCCAACTCATAAATTATTTCCGTTTGTTTTTTCATGTCTTCTAGCTGCTCCTGTGCTTTAAGAGCAGCTTGTGTTGCTAATTCAATCTCAGAATCTTTCTCAGATAACATCGCCAACTTCTCGTTCTCAGCCTTCATGGCAGCATCGTTTGACATAAATATCGCCTCATTGAGATCCGCCACATGTCTTACAAGCTCTTCTGTCCTCTCTTGCTCCATAGTGAAAGCAGTCTCCATCAACTCCGCTTGCGTTAGAGTCTTGAGCTCTGAATCTCTGGCACGTGCGAGGTCAGTTTCCAAGATAAACAGCTCGGCTTGCGTGGTCTTGAGCTCGCTAAAAACGTGAATGAGCTGCTCGCGTAGCTTGGCAGTTTCCGAAAGCTGATCAGCCATCTCCTTCACCTTGGACTCGAGTTCATCCACGCGAGTCCTAGCCTCTTTACATTCTCGTATGTATTCGTCTCTCTCAATCTCAATGTTTTGAAGCAGAGTGGAAAGTTCATCTGCTGTGTCCTGATGGTGTTGCAGCTTAAGCAGAGCTTGCATGTAGGCAGCATCCTTTGCTTCCAATTGCACCTTGTAATTGGCCAAATCCTTTAATATCCCTTCAATATCTCTCTCTTTCTCACTCTCCCTCTACCAAAAAAAAACCAAATAAAAGAGTACAGAATCAAACCATATATGCAAGGTATCCAAATATACAATTTACCACAAATTATATACCAAATACACAGATTGAAACTTTCACGTAAGGGATTGTAATTCAAATTTGCAACCTTAGAAAATACCAAATGCATTGTCCAAAAAAAAAAAACCAAATGAACATCTTATATCACATGTTCAAATCTACAGCATCATTGCATATATAAAATAGGAAGGTATGAGAATATGAGCTAAAAAGACATTGTATATTTCAAGCTTAGCTAGATCGAGAAGAAGAATATCCAATACAAATTCCAACTAGACTCGATGCGCGCAACCATATAGCTAGCTTCTTCAACTCGATCTATAATTTCAGGTAGCTGAAGTACTAGCTAACACATTGAGACTTAATTAAAAGTACTAACCATATGCCCTGGATCGAAATTCAAATTGAAAAAGTCTTAGAAAGTACTAAGTCATGATCATATATATATATATCACATATATCTTTTACATCAGGGCATGATTGCATAGATAGAAGTCATAGAACATGAAGGTTGCTAAGACTTAGAAAACCATATATATTATTTATCAGAACTAAAATGATATACCAATACAACTAAACATTAAAAGTTGCTAGTAAAAAAGGAAAGTTCTTACATCGGTGGTGCCGGTAGGGCGGGGTTTCCGGTGATCAGCCATGTCTTCAAACAAGGACAAAGCAGCCTGTACTGATTCAATTGGTTTGGTATCAATCTCACCCATGTTAATTCCCACTCAACTAAATACCCTACAAGAAAATAGTAACAATATATCACTACGTACTATATATGTTAGCTAAAAGACCAACTATTAATTGTTACCTCAAAATCCGAAGGAAGAACTGACGGTACCTGAAACTGAGTGAACGAAAGTGGAAAGTGAAAATGAGATGTGAAGAAAGAAAGAGAAAATCAGATCGATCATTCATAGAATGAATCATTGTTTTTTGGTGTCTTGGATTTTGGATCTTTTTCGGTTTTTGAGGATGTTTACGAAGTTGGCCGAAGCCTCTGTGTTTCATCCGCCTGTGCCTTGTGATCACCACAAACTTAGACTCTATTTCTTGGAATTATTTGCTTTCACCGAAATGCTTTTCTTGATTTTCTGCAACTGATTCTGATTTTATTGTAAGTGACAATGAAATATAGCTGAACATGCATGGTAATTCAGGCCCTTTTTCCTTTGGGGCTTTGACAACAAAGAACATGATGAAGCCCAGCTCAGTAGACAAGAAAGAGAGTAGTGTACGTAGTTGAAACAGAACGTCAGTGACTAATGAGATGGAGCACGAATCGGAAGGGAATCAGCTTATTATATTTTGGGATTTGGACATCTTTTTATGCTTACTTGCATTATAAGACTGTGTTTAAACAATGGTCATATTTACGTACTTTTCCATTTATGTCATTAGATTTTCTTTCCCGTTTATGTTTTTCTAGTCCAAGGACAATAGAATGGTACCCTATAAAAACACTTGTTACGTGAGTTTTTGGAGTTTGTGTTATCGAAATTTAAAGATTTTCTATGCCTTGACTTTGTTATTCTTGATAAATTTCCCTTGCTTCTTTTACATGATCTTGCTACGTCAATCGACATCTTGACTATATATAGAGGAAAAAAAGGTATAGTTCTACTATATATGTATCCTAGAAAGAGCTTAATATTTGTTTAATATTCTAACTAGCTAGGCTGGTCTCTCCCTAGAAAGAGCTTTTTTTTTTGGACAATAGAAAGAGCTTTTCCTACAATGTATTTTATGATTTTGACTATACTATTTTTTTTACTTGGTAGAATATGTTTTTGAATTTTGACCATATTATTGTTATGTAGTAGTAATTTCAGATACAAGTGATGATGATGTGTAAAACCAGATTATTACGTTGTAGTCACATGAAAAAGCAATCAAACGATGTCGTGCTACCGTTGCCTCAAGAAATTTATCGAATTCACTTTTATTTATTATTACGCCACTCATTTGCCATTTGATTATGACGACTCATCTATACATATATGCATGTGTTTTTCTCAGAGACAGAGAGATTTGCTGAGGTATTGTTTGGGTGAGACAACAACTACTACTTCTTCTTCTTCTTCTTCTTCTTCTTCTTCCCCATCAGAGTTCAGCGAGAGCCTAGCTAATTAAAGAATGGAAAAAACTCTCACAAAAGTTGGGAGCTCTTGGATTGCCAAGAAAGCCAAGGAAGAGATCAACAACATCAGTGATGACCTCTCTGTATGTACTAGTTACTTGACCAATTTCACACTTTCTATGCCTAAATATCAATTAATTTCTGTTCTCTCACACTTTTTCCATTATGGTTTTTTTTCCCCTCCATTATGAGTACTATAACCCTAATAGAACTTTACCCATTTGGGCATTTGAATGATAAATGTTGGTTTTCTACAAAAAGCTAGTTGTGATAGTGGATTAGATTTGAGGAGAGTGTGGGGCTCTAATGGTGCTTGTGGTGCTATACCTCCAATTCTATATCACCCATTTCATGAATCCTAGTTGATTTGCAATCATAAAAGATTGAAGCTTTGATGTTTGATATCCTTGTCAATCATTTGGGAAAAGTTTAAAGCTTTAAGCTGATTCAGAATTTGAATTGTATATTACTGTTCAGAATTTCTGTATTCTGATACTATCAGAATTTGTTCCGTTTAAGTAATGTTTTTCGTGGTTTCTTGCAAACAAATTCAGTTACTCTCAAACGCTGTTGAGGGAAAGGCAAAATGGATATTCAACAAGCTGAAAGGTATGGAGCTGTGTCTAACTTTTTGCCTCAATGAGCTCATTTTAGTGTTACTAAATATAAGAACATACTCGTGCTGGTGCCATCTTTTGTTGTCTGTCATATCATTCCTCTTCTGATTTACCGGCGCGATTCCACAATCTTTGTCCTTTCGAAATTTCAAATGTTCCTCTTAGTCCTGATATTAGAATTTGGAACAAGGTAGCATAGAGGCAAAGCAGAAAGATATTCTTAAGCGAGTTATAATGCAGAAAGAAAAAGAAATAGAGGCCGATGATATAACATAAACTGCCCAACCATCTTAATGAATGCTAATACAACTTCCTAAGCATATTAACTAAAACACACCTTACAAAATATCAGATTACTAGAGAATATTAAACAGAGGGAGTCTGGAACAATTTTCAAGAGATGGCACTTTTGACTAATAACTAGACTGCATCAATCTGCCATATTCGTGCACTGGCACCTAAAAAAGCTGAAATCCACACTTTGTTTCCTAAGCAACTTTGATGAAACCTAATTTGATTTCTTTAGCAACTAGTATAATTGTGCTTGGAAAAAATAACCAATAAATAATAGTGGTTGAGTTATAACAATTTTTTTCTTTATAACTTGGAATATAAGGGATTTGGACTACGAACCTCATCCAACATTATGGATGAGAAATACCACTCAGCAATTGCTAGTTGGTTGAGTGAAACTTGTCAATGCTGTTACAGTGTTACCTAATAGCTCTTAAAAAAAATGATTTAGACTTCTCAACTCGATCACTTGTCAGAAACTGATTTAGACCACTAACCCAATCTGATCGAGGGTTACTTGGGATACAATCTTCTGTGCATTATGTGTGAATTGTGCTGGCACCTGTACGTTTTAATGTTTTATTGAGGCATGCATTTACTTTAATCACATGGCAATTCATTGATTTATTAGAACTAACATGAATTTAAACAATTACATCTTCTCCACTTTTATGCTTAATTAGAGGGACTTTTAGCCCAAATTAACAAGGATGCAATTTCAATTTTCAAAGCAAATGAAGTTGACCCTAGGGAATTTATTTTACAGGCAAGCCACAAAGAACCTTGCCGGATCTTCTCCGGTTGTACAACCTTCCTCCGGGCCTCTTTCCCCGAAACATAAAATGCTACGAGTTCGATGAATCCAAAGGGAAGCTCATTGTGTACTTGTGCTCCCCCTGTGAGGTGAGCTTCAAGGACTCTTCTGTTGTAAGGTACGGGGTTCGGGTCAAGGCAACATTGTCTAGGGGGAAGCTGGATGTAATAGAAGGAATGAAGACAAAGGTTCTGGTTTTTATCAAGGTCACTAGTGTAGCTGTAGAAGGCTACAAGTCAGACAAGGTTTGGTTCACTGCTGGATTGAAGAGATCAAGACCAAAAGATGCCTATGAAATGCCTCGAGATGCCATTAATGTTGAAGAATTTTAAGAGTTATTTTTTTCCCTTTTTTGGCAAAAGTTATCATCATTTGTTTTTGTTATATTGGAGAGGAACTGACGTATAATTTTGAGGTTATTTAAAAATAATAATTGAGATTACAGATCGAGGTCTACAAATTATCAACTACGTATGATCAGATAAGGCTTGATTCACGGTTTAATTTACAAATTTTAGCTGGTAAGTTATCCATTTAAGCTGCAAATCCCATATATATTTATAATACTTTAGTGCATATATAATTATCCATATTAATTCTATGCTTGACCTAATCCCTAGGAAGACTTTTAAAATTTCTCGGATCGTAAAAGACTTGGAAAGAAATTCTCCGTAATAGAAAATCTAATTAAGATTGTCTCTTTCTATATGTGCGAAAATCTTCATAGTTTTATCACCATTGATAACTAAGCAAAGCACCTCCTTAGTGTTCTCAGTTTCTCACACAGCACCACGTACATTCACTTGCTTTCCCCGGTATGTACGTCTCCTTTTTTTGTAATATAGAATATTAAAAAAAAATCTACCATCTGGATATATACTCTCGTTGATTTTCTACTGTTAGATCTACTTTTTCACTACATCTAACATTTAGAACCTAGATGCTCTAGAGCATGTTAGAATTTTCATTTAGGTTATTTTCTTGGTGATGTGAGAATTCTATTCCTGCCTTCTATTAATTAGGTTCAAGAGAAAATAAAATAAATTAAAAGAGAGTAGCATATTCATATAGTCATGGCGGATCAGCTAATGGATCTCCCACATACTAAAGGAGCAGGCTTTGCAAAGACTTGCTTCAATGGGTTCAATGCCCTATCAGGTTCTGAATTGTTTCTTTTTCTTCAATTTTTGTCCCACTTTTTCTTCATATATATATATATATATATACACACACAATTGCTTAATCAGAACCCGAACTCTTGTGATAGGAATTGGATTGCTTACTACCCCTTATGCACTTTCAAAATCCGGATGGTTAAGTCTTGGTCTTCTTCTAGTTATGGCAATAACAACTTGCTACACTGGAATCTTGCTCACCAAATGCTTGAACACCAACACATCCATGAAAACGTATTCCGACGTGGCATTTCGGGCATTCGGGAGAAAGGGCAGAATAGTGGTATCCATTTTCTTATACCTAGAGGTTTACCTAGTCCCAACAGGATTGTTGATAATGGAGGCTGATAATCTAGTTAGGTTATTTCCACACCTTGGAGTCAATTTGGGTGGACTTCACATTGGGGGAAAACCATTTTTCACAATGCTTGTGGGTCTGATAATATTACCTTCAATGTGGTTGGACCTGAGATTGCTTTCCTACATCTCTCTGTTTGGGTTACTTTCGACCGTTGTTATTGTCGCCTCCATTATTTGGGTTGGAGTTGATGGAGTAGGGTTCTCCAGAGCAGGAGTAATATTCGATTGGAAAGGAATTCCTACTGCTCTTAGTTTATATGCATTTTGTTTTGGAGCTCATCCAGTCTTTCCAGTCCTATACTCTTCAATGAAACAAAGAAATCAATTCTTCAAGGTAAAGTAGCTAGCTAGTTCACCCAAGTCTATATTTTTTAGATTCTTTACAATGATCATAGACTCATAGTCACTTGGATCGATCTGTCATAAAATTAATTAATATTTGAAATAATTTTTTTTTTGTTTTCAGGTTTTGTTCATCACCTTTTTCCTATGCACTCTAAACTACATGCTGGTGGCTATTCTTGGCTATTTGATGTTTGGCAAGGATGTTCAATCTCAAGTGACACTGAACATGTCTACAAGTAAAATCAGCTCAAAAATAGCAATATACACCACTTTAGCTGCTCCAATGGTTAAGTATGCACTGATAATCTCACCTATAGCAGATGCCATTGAGATGAATTTGCCAAGTAAATGGAACAGCAAACCCATTGGGATGCTCATAAGGTCGTTACTATTGGTTAGCACGGTTGTAGTGGCTTTAGTTTTTCCGTATTTCGAGTCACTAATGGCACTTGTTGGAGCAATTCTTTGTGTCACGGTTTCCATTTTGCTTCCCTGTGTATGCTACTTGAAGATATTTAGACTATTCCAGAAGAAGTTTGATGTGGAAGGTTTGATTATTGGGAGCATTATGGTTATGGCTGTAGCTGTTGGTGTGATGGGTACTTATGCATCTGTTAAAGAGAGACTATGATGTTTAATTTTCTACCAAATGTTTCGGATGTAGACGTATCTTTCCGATACAATTAATGTACGTTTTACTCTTCTCTGTCTAAGTTTAAGTATGAAAATTCCTTGCAAATTGAGATATAAATGTTGCAAAGTTGTTACCAAAGATATATATATATACAGCAAGATAATCTTGATGAAAATTCCAATACTTCCATGGAAGTTCTGCTTTCAATACTTGTTGAATAAGGTGTGGCCTCGAGTTGAACTGAAAGGAGAGGCAAACAACGGTAGTGGATCCCATGAACTGACAGAAATACCATGTGTTTGGGATAGCTATGCAAGTAAAGATGAGAAGGACACAAGTGAGGGATACAAATTAATCTGGTGGTGTCACCCTCAAGGAGAAGTTTATTCCCCTCATCAAAAGTTCGAATTTTTTTTCTTCGATTAGTCTAATAATCTTAAGAGCTTGTATTTTAAAACTAAAAATCATATCCAAATAGATATCAGACACGTTCTTTATATAACACATTTGTTTATAGTTAATGTCATAAATGATACTTAAAATGTCGTCTATGAAACAATTATGTACCAAAAAATACTTATAACATAGAAATCGCTTATCAAATATTATTGCATTATTGGACAATTTGGTCACTCAAATAGGTCCTTAAAATCAAATGCTAATACACAATTTTGTTTATTACCTAAAATCAAAAATGTGTGAAACTAGTAGTCAAACTACTGTGAGTGTGAAGTGTGAACAGACTGTAACATCTAAGCAGACCACCCAAAAAAAAACAGAGAGAGTGAGAGAGAAGAAAAATGCTTCTCCTCTAGTGTGTTCTTCTCCTATTCGCTTTGACAAATAAACCAATCAGAGAGAGAGAGACAGAGAGAGATGAGTAGTTCCTCTTCTTCTTCTTCTTCATCATCTCATCGTTCTCGAGGTGGTAGTAATAGCAGCAGCACCGGCGAAGATAGGCCGCGATTCTTCGACCCAAAAGCAAAGAGCAAGTGCTGGGCAAACGCCGATATAGTGCCAGGTCGACACCCTGAGAGGTGGCGCAAAGACGCCGCCGGTAACATTGTCTGTAAGCGCTTTTGCAACTGCCAGGGCTGCCTCTGCTTCGAGTACGATCACATAGTTCCCTTCTCCAAAGGTCCCAACTTTTTCTCTTTTCTCGAATTAAATGCTTCAGTTCCTTCTGGGTTTGTTTATCTTTGGGATTCATATTCAGGGTCTTTTGAATTTAGAGCTTTTGTTGCATGTACTAGCTTCCTGAGCTCTATTTTGAAATGGGCCTTTGTGATTTGCTTCAGTAGTGTGATCATGTACAAGATTTGATTTTGTATACGAAATTTACTTGCCCTCGAGTAATTGCTTTCGGTTCCTTTCTGGGTTTGTTTATCTTCAGGGTTTATTGAGTTTGAGGGCTTTTTTTGAAAATTCTAATTGTGTAATCATGTACAAGATTGGATTTTTTTTTTTTCGAAATTTACTCTTGCCCTCTTTTAAAAACCTTTGTAATTTGGAAGTCTCAAAAGTTGTTTCCTTTTTGTTTCCGAGTTCAAGAGCGCCTTTTTGTTAGTCAGGTTGGTGTATGAGTTTGTTGAGGTTTGGGATTGTTCTGTAGGTGGTGAGTCCGTAGCAGAAAATTGTCAGATTCTTCAAACTAGAGTGAACAGGTTCAAATCAAACAAAGAGCAGGTCGACACGAAACAATTGAAAGGTTACTCTTGTGATGTCAAGTTTACAGGTAATGTGCTTTACTCTCTACTTCCTCTTTGTATTAGGTGGGATGTTCTGCTATAAGGGATTATTTGGTTGTGCCTTTTAGTTGTAAACACAGTGACATTGTCGCGATTTGATCTATTGCTTTTAGGGGGAGCACATTACTAATATATTCTCAAGTTAAGAGTGGCACACGACTTCCAGACTTCCAGTCCCCCAAATAGAAAAGGAAAAGAGTGAACATGACTAATCTACTTTCATTGATTTCTGCCGTCCATGTCTATAATCAAGCTTTAGAAAGTGCTTCATGAATCTATATGATGTTGATGGTCTTATGTTTTCTGATTATAGATCCAAATAATGAATCCCAAAGACATTCATCACCATTTGATTGTTTGAAGTTCAAAGAGAAAGTTGCGATAATAGATATTGGATTTTGGGTATTTGTGTACTGCATTTGCAAAATTTTTGAATATCATCCTCAAGCATTCACTACCAGAAAATGCCTTGGAACTGTTTCTCTGGTGTGAAGTTCAAAGAGATAGTTGTGATGACAATATGTGTAATAGGTCCAATGGTCCATATATACTGCGCACTGGTGTGATGGTATTGGGGCTCTCTGTCTCAGTATGACCAATGTTTTATAAGTATTCTAGTTGTGTCACTGTCCCAATGGAGATATTCGTATTCTGTTTGATTTAACATATTATGAATTGCTCGGGGGCAATTTTTTGGTATTTGCTTCTGACCTTCTTGGAAGCCAGTATGCAAATTTGTTTTCGAGAATAAACAAAATAGAATAATCAAGGAATGTAGTAGCCTTTCACGTTGTTGTTCTTGTAGCGGTTATTAGAACATGCATCTCAGAATCACTCTTCTTTTTGTCTTGCAGATAAGGAGCTTGACATAATTGAAATGGCCGTTTACGGTGATGTGGTCCGGCCAGGAAACCAGTGCCGATGCAGAACTGTAGCCGAGATGCTTGGCCAGGTCAAGTCAAAAGACCAAACAGCTGCTTGCAAGTTGCCTCACAGCAATGAGGCTCTATAGCAACTTAGGCCTACCTAATACCTGAATTCTTTTAGGCGTGATTGGAATGCAGTGAGAGGATTTGGATAGTTGTTAGAAAAACTAAAAGCATTAGATAGAATGTATCTGATTAACTATATACAATACAGCTGAAATAATTTTACTTTTGTGACTCTCAACTTTTGGTCATCTTGATAATGGAATGGAACAAAGTATGTCGTGATTTTAAGAAATCCATCTCACTTAATTAAGAAATCTAATCCTAATTAATTATAGAATATTTTTCAACTCAGCACCATTATTCTTCTCGATAGGAAAGATATCATACTCCTAAAGTCCTAATTATATTCGATCTGAATCCTAATTATGCTTGGCCGGGTCAATTTGCAAGTTGCCGGACAGCAATGAGGCTCTATAAGTCTATAGTAACCAAAGCCTGCCTAATTCCTGAATTCTTTTAGGCCTCATTTAGATGGGGTGATTTTTCAAAAAGAAGATTTGGTTTGGACAACAAAACTTAATTTGTAAGAAAAGGAAAATAGATAGAATGTGTTTGATCTAATATATTCAATACGGCTTAAATAATTTTAATTCTGTGATTCTTAGCTCAACTTTTTGGTCATCTTGATAGGTCAATTGGAAATGGTAGAAAGTATTTCATTTTCTTTCTTTTAACTTAGTAGTGAAGCAGCTGAATCCAATCTAGGTGCCAAGAAACTGTGAAGACTCTGCTTTTCCTCAACTAAGTATGAATGTAATCTCTATTTTGATGCCAGAAAGTCTGTGATGAAGAGCAGCATGTGGCCAACCTGCAATTGGAATCTTGGTTGATTTGAAACTAGAAAGATATTGTTGACTCTAATAGAGCATCTTAATACACATGACATGAGCTAGAATAATAGGATTTATGAATAAGACATGTCAAAGTGAAGTGGAGTACTACTGTTTTGGTGGATGTAAGACTTAGAAAAACCATATCATGGACACTAGCAATTTGAGTGATAAAAAAGGATAACCTCTAGTTGAAGAATAAGAGGATGGTGCATTGACTAAATGCATTATCCTCCCTTGAGTCCTTGACCCATAAATAAAGCTCAATTCAGTCTAGTGTCACTTGAGATTATGGTAGCTATTGATAGTCATAAGTTTATAACCATGATAATAACACAAGCTGGAAAACATTATAGCCCGTAAAACTCCAGTACTTTGACCTTCTGTATAACCATAGTGGAAAGCATGGCTAATTAATCATTTGCACAAGCACCACAAAAATGCACAAAACCTAGCAAAATGGGTATCCAATAATTTTTTTTTTTTTTGCAAACAGAATGTGCAAGAGTCTCAAATGTCAAAAGACAAAATGCACACATATCTCAAATGAGTTTTGAGGACTAATTGAAACTTGTTAGGAACAAGGTACTGGTTCTTCAATCTTTGGCTAATACATAAGATATTAAATGTTTTTACCCTAGGAGACATAGAAGTAAGTTAAGCTAATCATAATATTGACCTAATGAGTGAGGTTGGTGGACTATGTCTTTCTGCAGTGACACAAGTAGACCTAACTTCAACTACCCCTCATTTTTTTTTCAAGTTAATTTGTGATGCCCACATCTACATGCTAGTAGAGAACTTTAATTGGTTTTCAATTGCACAGTTGCATATCATCAAACTATGGCAAAATGCCACTTCCATTTAAAAGCTGGTCTCTTTTTGAAATTAGGTGTTGGGTATCATCCTAATGCCTTGGTCAATCCAGAAATTAAAGTGCGCTAATGGTGTTTGTTGGCTCATTGTTAATGGTTTTCTATATAATCTATATATACTTTTCTTATGATGAGTGCTATTGAGTAGCCTAGTACAATGAGAGATAGATCTTGATCGGATCATGGGAGGCAGCAATCATAGCTTAGGAAGAAGATATTTTTATCAAGAAAAATACATCACATGACAACTTCTTAAAGAACATCATGCATCATTTGGATTATCTTAACTATGAACTATAAGCTCAAAAGAGATATACTTAGGAAGATGATATTTTTATAAAATAATAATAATAATACTAATAAAAAGATTATTACTCATTATTTTAGTTTCATTCGATAGGTTGTTCTTTCCAATTTGACAAATTTTTTATAAAAAATAATTTCTAAAATAAAAGTTAAGAAATATGCAGCTCCAATAATTCCAATCGAAGACATTGCAAAATTAATAGATCCAGTTTTTCTTATAATATTTGTTATGTATCACACATTGTTTGGTAGAAACTAATGGCAAAGGCTGACAAAAACTCTGAAGCAGAGAATTATCAGCACTAGATTCTGTTTAGTCTGCTACTGCAAATTAAGGATCTGAAGCCATAGTACATGTTTGATTCCTAGTGAGTATTAGAGATCATAAATCTAGCTAAAGCTGTCTTTCAGTTTATGGGTAGTTTAAGGTCAATGATTAGCCCAAGCACTCTTAACACATCTCTATTGTACTGCAGAGAATTGCTTTGAGTTCATCACTCTGGTCTTCATGTCAAGTCAGAGGCTCACAGCTTTTACATTCATGCTCTCATTTTCTCTAACTTTATTAAATACATTACTTTTACGCCTAACAGTTTTTTATACATACTCATCAATGGCATGGCCCCAAAACATCATACATATATTGAAACCCCACAAAAAAAGTTTATTTTCAGCATCTGAAAAAAGGACATATTTAAGAATGAAAAATGTGGTCACATTTCATATACTGTATGTTCATAAAAAGATTAGATTTACATTTAGATACTCCTACAGTCCTACCAAAACAAATAGGGTCTGATGATATAAGATGTTTCATATTCTTAGAAGGGTGGGGAGGGCAGCTCCAACAAACCAACTTGAGCCTTGAGGAATATAAAGTCATAACCTAAGTTGGAATATAAGATGTTTCATATTTATAGAGATGCTTGTCCCATACTCCCATTATTTTAGTGGACCATAACAAGTAATGAAGTGAGGCTAGATGGGAAATTGTCCCAAGAATCTAGAAGACGGAGAAATTCCTACATATTCTCGTGATGAAAGAGATAAACAAATAATTAATACCATTGATTTGTATGGTATGAATTGAGATGATTAGATATTATTTTACTGATTATCGTCCTAATATACATGAACTATTCATAATTTTTCATCTATTATGGGAATAAGAGCACGTAATTAAACAGAATAACAAGAAGAAGATTCAAAACTTAAAAGCAGGTGTACGTAGAAACTGGCTAGAAAGAGATGGAACTATCTCAGGATTGAATGGGTTTTTCCTTTCTACTTTTGGCTTTTGGCTTTTGGCTTTTGCTTTCCCTTCTTCTTTAATCAAACTCCCTTTCTTTCTCTTCCACCCCATTCCTACAGTCCTACTCATACGTTAAACCAATTTAAAAACGCATAATACAAAAGCTCATTACTTTGGAAAAACACAAAATAGTAATGCGAACAAAAATAGAGAATAAAAAGTCCCCAAACAAAACAAAACCCGCAGACCCGTCGTTCGCGTTCTCATTTTGTTTTCAGAAAAAAAAAAAAAAAATTTGGGGGCTTGATTGAGTTAAAAACACAACTTTCCCGTTGATTTCGGGTGTTTGAAGAAGCAGAAGAAGAAGAAGAAGAATGAAAGAAGGCGCGCATTAAATCCATAATCTCCCGCAATCGTCGCAAAAAACAAAAAGTGAGGAAAAAAAAGTTGGAGAGAGAAAAAAAGGGAAGTGAATCATTTGAGAGAGAAAACAGCAAAACATTCTATCTTTGGAGTGTTTTGTATATAAACCCGTTTCTGTTTGCTCCTCAATTCTCTGCTCTGCATATCTGCATTTCGATTTTTTGTTTTCGGAGCATAGGCTGAGCTCCGGACCCGGCTGACAGTTTCCCGATCCGGGTCGGCCCGGAATTTTTGTGGGCCGGGCGGGCCGTCGGCGATGGGTTGCGTCAGCTCAAAGCAGACGGTGTCGGTGACGCCGGCGATCGACCACTCGGGGGCGTTCAGGGACAATGTCGGGAATTCGGGTCGGAGCCGGGTCGGGGATGTGAAGACGAAGAAGAAGAAGAAGGGGGGTGAGTTGAGTGGGAGCGAGTTGGGTGAGTCGGGAAGAGCGAGTTCTAATGGTGGCGGGAATTATCATAATAAGAAGAGCAATTATTCGGAGTCGTTGAGTTTTCGATTGAGTAATTTGCAGAGGTACGTGGAGGGTGAGCAGGTCGCCGCCGGATGGCCGGCGTGGCTCAGCGCCGTCGCCGCCGAAGCCATTCACGGTTGGGTCCCACTTCGTGCGGATGCCTTCGAGAAATTAGAGAAGGTAGCATTTCATTTTTTTTTCTTGCAAAGTTTCAGTTTTTATTAATTTGTTTTGCATTGCATAAAGCACTTCCTTTTAACCTGTGAATTTGATAGTTTTGGTTTCTCTGCTCTTCTTGATGAACAAGATTTTGGATTTTATTGAAATTTTGAAGAGAAATGTTAATAATGGTTGAGTTCTTATGTGAAATTCAACTCGGTGTAGCATAAGTATACCCATCATTCATTTAATTTCACTGCTTTAAAAAGTTTGCATTTCTGTTGAGAAACTAAGCAACTTTACTGATAAACATTTAGATATAAAAGCCCAAAACTTTGAGCATTTACTAGCTTGAAACTGGCATGCATCAGAGTAGCTGATAATTACTCATCCTTCCTTCGCTTAGTGCTGGTGTTCTACATGCATATGTTGTTTGATATGTTCATTGTAATTCCTTGTTGCTTTTGGCTGCTGCTATGTCTTTTAACTTCTATTATTCGTTTCAAGTTTCTCTTTGCAAATGTCAAGTGTTTGTGAATTGCAAATGCATATAGCTGTTTTGTTGGTCTTGCTATTTAATTCTTACTCTGTTACAACTTTGTGAATAGATTGGACAGGGTACATATAGTAGTGTGTTCCGAGCACGTGACCTGGAAACTGGAAAGTTAGTTGCTTTGAAGAAGGTGCGGTTTGACAATTTTGAGCCTGAGAGCGTCAGATTTATGGCACGAGAAATCTTGATTCTTAGAAGGCTTGACCATCCCAATGTCATTAAATTGGAGGGCCTAATTACTTCCCGGTTATCATGTAGCATATACCTTGTGTTCGAGTACATGGAACATGACATTACTGGACTCTTGTCTAACCCTGACATCAAGTTCAGTGAGGCACAGGTTTGCTTGCCTTGCCCTTGTGAGTAAATGTTGTTGCATATCATGCTGGGCTGTATTGAGACCACGCAAAATAGTTTCATCTATATTTGTTATCTAATCTCATGCTAAAAAGACTGATGTTGGTTTTATTTGGTAGATTAAATGTTACATGAAGCAGCTGTTGTCTGGACTTGATCATTGTCACTCGCGGGGTGTAATGCATCGCGACATAAAAGGATCAAATCTTCTGGTGAACAACGAAGGAATTTTGAAGATGGCTGATTTTGGATTGGCAAACTTCTGTGATTCTGGGAATAGGCAACCCCTTACCAGTCGTGTTGTCACTCTGTGGTACCGCCCTCCTGAACTTTTGCTTGGATCAACAGACTATGGAGCTTATATAGATCTTTGGAGTGTTGGTTGTGCATTTGCAGAACTACTAGTTGGGAAACCTGTTCTTCAAGGGAGAACGGAGGTGATTACTTATCAAAGTACATGGGTTTTGATTATAACGTTAGTCATTTAAATCTGACTGAAGTATTGAGATAGTTTGGTTAATTGGCTTTGAAAGTGAAAATCAAGGGTGTCTTTGGACTCATTTTTATATGAAAATGATTGTATATTGTGCACATGCGGAGACCTCAATATGTTTATCAACACAGCAGCATGAATGCAGAGTCCTCCATTCTAATTATGCCTGTATAAATAGAGGAATCAAAAGGCCGATTTTCTTAACAAGTGCATAAGCTTATTAGAACAACCAGGTTGATTCTCTTATCAAGGGTTAGATTAGTAAATATATGTCATACGTGCATTTTGAAGAATTTTCACTAGAATTGTCTGTTCACTCTGTTGTCATACTTTGCTTTGACTTCTCCAGTTCGAGTTCTTAAGGATCTTTCATTGACAGGTTGAACAATTACACAAGATTTTCAAGCTCTGCGGCTCCCCACCTGAAGAATACTGGAAAAAGTCCAAACTTCCTCATGCAACTCTATTTAAACCGCAACAGCCTTATGATAGTACTCTGCGAGAGACCTTTAAAGATTTGCCAGCAGCCACTTTCAACCTAATAGAGACTCTTCTTTCTGTAGAATCACACAAGCGTGGGACTGCCTCCTCTGCTCTTGCATCCGAGGTAATTATGCAAGATAATGGATTTTTTTTAGTCGTGTTTGCTAAAACTACCAATTATACTCTGCATGCATACAACTTACTGTTCTTCATTATTTTGTTGCCAAATCATATGGTTCTGAACTCCTTTTTCATTTTACAAGTGAGTTTTTATTTCTTGATTTTAAGTTTTATATGTTATATATTTTTCTTTCTCTGATTCCTGCATTCTGATTCTTATTCTTGATGCTCAAAGTGGAGCATGAGTGTAAAAATTTCTTACCTTAAGCATTGATTCTCATCACACGGTTTCTCTTACGCATTCTTTATATGCCGCTTACAGTATTTCAAAATGAAGCCTTATGCATGTGATCCATCAAGCTTGCCAGTTTACCCACCTAGCAAAGAGATTGATGCGAAAAATCGGGAGGAGGCAAAGAGGTGAGATCCTTTTTCCCTTTTATGAGGAATTCAGTATAGTCCTGACTGAAGATGAAAAGTAACATTTAGTATCGGCACTGAATTTTCAGGAAAAAGATTGGTGGGAGGCTTCGTGGATGTGAAACAAGAAAGCTAACAAGAAAATCACTTGGAATAAGTAAATTGGCACCAGTTGAGGTCTGTCTCTTTCATCGTCTAGAATTGTAGATGTACACATTTTTGGCTGTAAATGATCTATCTTAACCTTATCTTGCAGGACTTGGCAAACCAAATGCAAGATTCGTATAAAATTAATGGCACTAATGGACATATTATTAAACAAGAAAATGGTATCATAGTCGGGGAGTTGCCAAAGCCATCAGCTTCCAAAGCAGAAGAGGCTTTACATGTAAAGAATGCATCTCAAGGAGACATTCCCTTCTCTGGCCCATTAGAGGTATCTACATCAAGTGGCTTCGCATGGGCAAAAAGACGAAGAGATGATGCTTCAAGAAGATCTCATACTCGGTCTATTTCAAAAGGACACATATTTAACGCAGTAGAACCTTCAATTGCGGTGCACACAAGGAAGAACTTTGACTCAAAAACGCATGAAAATGGGGAATACAAAGGGCGCACTGACTCTAGAGGTCATGATTCATACGAGATTGCGAAGCTAGCGATGTTGAATCAATGGGGCAAACTTGAACGTCCAGATTCTTTTGATGCTTCTGATGGATATCATTCACAGGAGTTATCGTTGGCACTTTATCAGAGAGAGGAAAGGGCAGCTGCTACTAAAATTGATCTGGTGAGTTTGTGATAAGAACCATATATTATGTGTATATATGGAATTACGAAACTTACTTAACCTCATTAATCTTGGTTTTGTAACAGAGTTTTCAACTTCACGATGAAGGAGACAAGGTTGAATTTTCAGGACCCTTGTTATCTCAACCATATAAAGTTGATGAATTCTTAGAAAGGCATGAACGCCACATTAGAAGGGCGACCCGGAACTCATGGTTCTATAGAGGTACAAGATAATAGTGCTGATTTCTGTTTGACCAAGATAATCCTCAAGCAATTAAAGTCCCTAAACTAAGACCTTTAATGATATTTGTAATATCCTTGTTGGCTTAATAGTATGACTTCTGAATTGCAGGTAAGAAGCAAGGGAAGTAAGTTATCTTATAGGGTCCAATTGTCTTGATCAAGAAGAATAGATGTCTCAACAAGAAAACAGGATATACAAAGGTTCAGCCTGGTAGATGCCATTTCCAAATTCTGACTAGGCTGCTACATCTAATAGTTGAGAAAGTTCAAATCTTCACCACCATTTCACTCTAGAATACTTTGGAGAGGAGGACAGAATGGTTAGGATGATCACATTTTCTCTGATTTAAACCTTTTGTTTGCCTGATTTAGTTCTCTGTTTCCTTATCTTTTGGCAAAGCCCAAATCCAATGTATATACTCTAGTTTAGTAGTAATGGTTTCTGAGGAAAAGCCTTGTTTATTTTCTTGGTTCATAAGGCATAGGTATCAGGCTTATATTCTTATTCTGATTATTCTAAAGTTCTTTAATTTGTGGGAGATTCCAAAAGACCAAGTTTAGGATGCAATTATAGGCTTCTTTTATATTGATGGAGACCTCCTAACTAAGCCCAAACAAAACTAAGCAAGTATAGGCTTCTTTTATATCTCTGCTAAATATCCCAAACCTGATATGAATGTGTTTTATGGAACTGATGGCAACCACATGCTTGGCTGCAACTACAGATTGTTAGTTCTGTTGTGGACTCTCTTGTCCAAGATTAACATTCCAACTATAGAAAACTCATGTAAAACCAGCAGGAAGAAACAAAACATTATGTTCTGGGATTTCAAATCCCCATTCAAATCATAATACAAGAACATAGTGCTACTAGCAAAAAAGCTCAATATCAATCAGCATCAACAAGTAGCTGGTGAGCTTGCACCAAAGGAATGAGGACAAATGCAAAACCACATTAGCCATGTAAGGTCTATTTGGTTGTGCTTAGGCTTTTAACACTTGCAGAAACTCCGCCAAACATGGCCTATAGGGCAGGAGGATTGGATGTGTGATGAAATATTGAATTGAAGGCATCCATTATTGTAAGGGAAAGTGGAACAGTGAAAGGAACCAATGGGCCAAATGTGTCACCACTCACCAGCATAGAAAAATAGGACAAATACCAATAATTTGAAAGGATGTGGGTCCTTCATTTTAATTACACAGATAGATTGAAGCAATTACTCACACTATTTCCATAAATTACCTTAACCGAAAAATGATGGTGAAGGGTTCAGCTTTTAATAACACTGGCATTGGAAGGGTGAGATCTCATTTTCATCATCATAATTCATAATCATCTTCCTTCCCCAACTGGTATTTGATAATAGTATTCTTTCACTCAAATATGCTGCTGGGGTGCACATGGCATGCATGCAATGGCTGCAATCATTTCAGATGATGATCATAATCACTCACCGTTGATACTGTTGACTTTTTAAATGAATATTGGCAATAATGCATGTACTTAAGTCTCGTGGTTTTATATCACGTACACCTCTACCTTCCTCGAGTCGTCCTTGCCTCTGTGGTCCAAACTCCTAGTGACTCCTGAGTCCTGACCGACATGTGCCTCTCATTTCTTCAGTTTTTCGATTTGTGTATTTGCTTCTTTGATTACAAGGATTCCTATTCAGATTAACAAACACTTTAATTAATTACCTGATAATCATATTGTTCGGTAAATTAAGCCAATCCGTTGTCTCTAATTTTATGAGTAACTTGCTTCCACAATATATCCACGTACTGCTGGCTGGTTTTTATCCCCTAGTACAAGACACGTGCGATACACGTGATGCAGATGTATTATTATAAATTGATAAAGAGAAGAAAGACATGTTTATGACGAGCATGTGGTGCCACTAATCTCAAGCATTTCATCAAAAGCCTGCCTTAATCTCATTTTGACCCTAATCCTTCTTTTCTAACATTCTCGCCAGATTTCTCTCTATTTGTAGTACTTAATTTTTCTGGTTATATCACAATTTTTTTTGTCTGGTTATCACAAAGTTAAAGACCCATATATTATGATAATTAATTAAAAACTCAAAGTTAAAAAGCATTAAGACTAAAAACCCGTCAAACTAACATCGCCCATTGGTGATTGGTCAACTAAATCAGGTTCAAGAAAAGTAGTTGTGTGCATAAATCAGGGTCTATGACATTTCATCCTTGTTTCATAAATTCAGAGACTTCTTGTGCATCTCAATATTAGTGAAGTTTCCTACCGCTCTCGTAATGGTAATAAAGTTGCTCACTCAATCGCTAGATTTATTGTTCTTAATGGAGGTTCTTTTGTATGTTTAGAAGATGGGCCTCTCTGGCTCATGAATCGTATTAATCATGATCTTTATGTTTTTTCTAATTATCGGGGTTTAGGTTTTATGTCCCCCCATTGTATTCTAATTTTATGAATTTTAATCCTACGGGCATGGGGTTGAGCCTCCCAGCTTGACTGGGGTCACTCCTCTTAAAAAAAAGGGTCTATGACCTTTCATGCAGTTGCTTGTCCAGCACCCTACATTAATTAATTTGTCACCGTCCATTCCTTAGGCTAGATGAAAGTCAGTAATAGGATGGCGGTGATCGGTGCCTTAAGAAAACAAAGAATAGATACGACCCAAACTTGGAGGCCAAACTTTGTGTTGACTTCCTTATTTATGCGAAGCCTGATTGGTGGGTGCCAACTTCACTTGGTGATCTAGTATACAGCCTAATCCGCTTGGCCAAATGAACCCACGTGAGAGATAAATCACGTGGTTTCCAGTTGCTAGACGACAGGTCACAGTGCTAAGCAGTCTAAAGGTGTTGTCGTATTTTGGAGAAGGGAGCGAAAAAAGACGTTTCGGGAAACGTAGAAGATTAGAAGAAGAAACGTTTAGATCGGCTGACGTGTCACGTAGTACCTAACCATGAAAATCACCCAGAGAAGAAAGTGAGAGTGGCGCACTGCGCACACAACAGTTGTTGGAGGGAAAATTTCGGGATTGAGGATTGGTTGCTACACGACGACGTAACGAGTTTTCCACGATAGCCATTTAACCGATATGATTCCCTACCCAACTGATTGTAATTACTAATTAGTTTTACTAATTTTTTTATAAAAAAAAAACTATTTTCTTTTGGAGTTTCAAAAATTACAATATATATATATATTGCATATTTGCATGGCATGTTATGCCCTTCGAGCATATTGAGCCGTTCTCACTTGTATTGCTCAACATGAAAACTCAAGCACTCATCGAAGTTAATTTTCGGATATACAATGCACGTTAATACAATCCGATTGATGTCAATCCAAAAGTGTGATGAGCAACGAGCTGCTATCATCAAAGAGAAAAATGAAACGGTGCACTGTTGAGTAAAAACGTTATGATCGACCAAAATAAAACAATAGAATTATTTCTTAATGCATAATTTTCCGTTTTTCTCAACAAAAAAAAACATGGTTAAACTTTAAATTCTTACCTTTTAAATTTATTCCTAATACCATAATATTCCCGACAGAGACCGCAAGTTATTTATCAATCAGACTTTTAAATTTTAACCTACCTTTTTTAACAAGAGTTGCACATAAACTTTCGAGACAGTAGCAGTGTCCATTATTCAATTTGCAACTAATCCTTTCATTAATAACCAGTATGGCGTGATTGCCACGTAGATCGTTGCCCGTTCCCTCTCTGAGCTGCCAAAACCCAAACAACAGAAAACAAAGGAAAAATAAAAATTGAAATCGAAAGAGAGAAAGAGAAAGCGAGAGTTGCAGACAAGGAGACGGGTCTTATAGTTTTCTCCTTTTCAGTCCACTACGCTTCTTTCTCTCTCTAAATTCCCAATTCTCTCTTTCATTTTTCCAATTTCCAAACCCTCACTGCCACACTTGTTCTCGGAAAATTCAATTCGCCGTCCTATTGTAGCTGTTTTCTCAATTGGAGAATCCCTCCTCATTTCGCCGGAGAGGTTGGTCCGTTCGGGTCGGGTTTGGACCCTGTGTAGAATCGGGTAACGACGAGATCTGGATAAGCTTGTTTCAGGGGATCGAAATTGTGATCCATTTGGAGCTTCGTTTAATTACCGTTTTGGATCCGATCGGGGGAGAAACAGCGCCACCAGCAGATGGCGCTGTTCAGAAGGTTCTTTTATCGGAAGCCGCCGGATCGGCTTCTAGAGATTTCTGAACGGGTGTACGGTAAGTCACCGTCTTTATCTTTCTTGACAATCTGACCCCAAATTCTGGTTTTTCTGTGCTCAATTATGGATTTTTCGGGTCGTTTCTGGACAATGGGGATGGATATTTGTCAAATTGAGAGTTTCTTTAGGGTTCTTTGTTGTAATGCGTTAGGCCTGGTGCATAAATCGGTGTCAAATTTTCTTGTGTGTTTGTGCACATATTCTTTTTGACGCCTTGCCTCAATTGTAACAATGATACTGAATATGGTGAAACAAGCTGGGACAGAGCTGTAGAGTTGCAAGAAAAGTTGAAGGAATTGAATTTCACTGCTTATCTACTGAACAACAACTCTGAAGCTGAATTCCAACGTATTGGTTTTATTGCAGTCCTGATCATGTGATTGGTGTTAGAATCAAGCTGAATCGAGAAAGAAACCTTTTAGATAGAAGCAGAAAGGCTTTGTCAAAACTGAGATATTCTTCTTTTCTACAATTTATTCAAAACAGAGGCATTTTGTGTGGTGATGTAGGAGTACAAATTGTCAGGGTCATTTTGTTAGTTTTCCTTTAAGAACTGGGAAATTTGTTTGATAACATGTATACGTATTTGTGTTATGGAAGTTGGAAGTTTGTGCGCCTTTTTTTCTTTCTTTCTTGGTTTTGTTCTTACTTAGTGATACTCTTAGTGCAAAATTGATTTGGAACTTCTTAGTGTCAATGGGATTGATTGTCATTTACTTCCCTTCTTATGCAGTTTTTGACTGCTGCTTCTCCACCGATGTGTTGGAAGAAGATGAGTACAAAGTGTACTTGGGTGGCATTGTAGCACAGCTACAGGACTACTTCCCTGATGCTTCTTTCATGGTGTTTAACTTCAGAGAAGGGGAGAGACGGAGCCAAATTTCAGACGTGTTGTCCCAGTATGACATGACAGTTATGGATTACCCTCGGCAATATGAGGGATGCCCACTGCTGCCACTGGAGATGATTCATCACTTCCTTCGATCAAGTGAAAGTTGGTTGTCATTGGAGGGGCAACAGAATGTACTGCTGATGCACTGTGAAAGAGGAGGGTGGCCTGTGCTTGCCTTTATGCTCGCAGGTCTTTTGCTATACCGTAAAAATTACACTGGGGAGCAGAAGACTCTTGAAATGGTTTACAAGCAGGCTCCTAAACAGCTTCTCCATCTTTTGTCTCCTTTAAACCCACAACCTTCGCAGCTTAGATTTCTTCAGTACATTTCACGAAGAAATCTGGGTGCTGATTGGCCTCCATCAGATACACCTCTATTTTTGGATTGTCTGATACTTAGAAACCTTCCACTTTTTGATGAGGGAAAAGGTTGCAGGCCTTTTATACGAGTTTATGGTCAGGACCCTTCAACTCCGGCTAACAGAAGTTCTAAGCTTCTCTTTTCAAATTTAAAGACTAAAAACAATACTCACCACTACGTACAGGTAATGTCTACTTCATGCAACTCAGTCGGATAAATAAAATAAGTTTTGAAGCGTTCTTATGAATCCTAATCGCAGGCAGAGTGTATGCTGGTGAAAATGGATATCCGTTGTCGTGTTCGAGGGGATGTGGTAGTTGAATGTATCCACCTGGATGAAGATCTGGTTCATGAGGAGATGATGTTCAGGGTTATGTTCCACACAGCATTTGTACGGTCAAACATATTGATGCTCAGCCGTGACGATATTGATATTCTTTGGGATGCCAAGGACCAGTTCTCAAAGGACTTCAGAGCAGAGGTATGTTATTGTTATCCTTATGTGCATGTCCTTTTCAGAAGCTTTAGGAGTTGAATGCATGCTCAAATCTGTATCAGGTACTCTTTTTGGACGCTGATGCTGTTGTGCCTAATCTCACCACAGTTGTGGCAAGTGATGATGGAAATGAGACAGGGACCGGTTCACCTGAGGAATTTTACGAGGTGGAAGAAATCTTTAGCAATGTCATAGATGGGCAGGAACTGAAGTTGGCATTTGATACTGCACTGATTCACAACAATGCAACCGAAAATATAGATCAGAAAGAAGTCTGGAAGGATGATTTAGAGCCTCACTCATTCCAAGACTGTACGTCAGATGATGGGAACCACAAAAAGGACAGAAATGTGGATTCTACTACTGATGCGGTGAAGGACATTGCTGTGGATGATGTAAAGTACAAGCTAGAAGAGGTGGATTCTGATCTGGATGCAGTGAAAGACATTGCTGTGGATGATGGGGATACAAAGTCGAATTTCATCTTAATTTCTGCTGATGTTTCAAGTCATGAAGGAACTAAGGAAGTGGCAGAAGAGGTGTGTGAAAAATTGGAAGAGATGAAAGATATAACTGATGGAGAAGACACTTCTACACAGAAGCTAGAGACCAAGGCTTTACAACAAAAACTGGATGCTGAGGCCTCTAGACAAAAATTTGAGAAATTACAGCCACCCACTTCTAGGAGACAGCCTCTATTGAACACAAAAACAGCTTCAGAAACAACGCTAACAAAACAGAAGGCTAAACAGCAAGAAACTCAGGGCCCTTCTGCAAAAATAGCAAAACCAAATGCGGTATCTAGGTGGATTCCTCCTAACAAAGGCTCTTATACTAATTCAATGCATGTTTCATATCCACCATCAAGATATAATAGTGCACCAGCTGCTTTTGTCAATTCCGCGCCTTCAAAAGATACGAACGCAAACCCCAAATTGAAGGCTTCTTCTGTTAATACTGCATCTGGAACTGCATCGAGGGATGTGGCAAGTGACCTGAAAAATAGTAATGTTGATCCTTTGAAGCATTCAGAATCTGCACCAGAAACACTTGCATCCTGCCTGCCATCAACAGTTCCTCCAAATCAAGAGACACATACTTCCACTGTTTCCACACCACATATTGGCCCACAAGAAGTAGTGGCCGTTCCACCTCTGCCTCCGCCTCTCTTGCCCCCGCCTAACTCTAACCTCTCATCATTAAGCAGTCTTGCTCACGAGTCTTTGTCACCAGCTACCCCATCTTTACAGGTAGCTGCACTAGCAACTACTCCATCACCTCCTCCTCCTCCACCACCTCCTCCACTAAGTAATAATGTGGTGTCCTTAAAGTCCCCTTCACTCTCATCCCCATTTTTGTCTCCGCCCCTACCACCTCCGCCTCCGCCTACTAGTTGGCAGAATACTGGTATACCTGCCCCCCCTATAGTTCCACCTCCTCCTCCCTCCAT
Organism: Rubus idaeus; assembly: GCA_030142095.1. Classification (NCBI taxonomy): domain Eukaryota; kingdom Viridiplantae; phylum Streptophyta; class Magnoliopsida; order Rosales; family Rosaceae; genus Rubus; species Rubus idaeus. Next base: position 1,870,652 of record CM057969.1, on the reverse strand, counting down.
TAAAGCTAGTGGGCAAAGTAGTGGCACAATATTTCCTTCACAAGCGTCATCTTCCCTTTGGAAGGTTGGGTACTCTTCAGCCACCCGTGTTTTGGTGGGAAGTTCTCAACCACCTCCTCCGCCTCCCGCTTCTCCCCTTCCACCTCCTGTTCAGGGTGCTTCAAGTGCATTGAAACTTGGTATTGGGATCCCTACACCACCGCCACCACCACCCCCTACTCAGGGTACTGCACCACCTTCTCCAACACATGGAGCTCCACCACCGCCACCGCCACCACCACCACCACCACCTCAAACTCCAATGTCAGGCCTTGCACCTCCACCACCCCCACCTCTTTCACGTGGAGCTCCATCTCCACCACCACCACCACCTCCGCCACCGCCTCCAATGCAAGGAACTCTACCTCCACCACCCCCACCTCCCTTACGTGGAGCTCCGCCTCCACCACCCCCTCCTCCTTCGTATGGAGCTCACCCCCCACGTTTAGTGCAAGGTGCTCCATCTCCTCCACCACCACCTCCAATGCAAGGATCTCCGCCTCCACCTCCCCCTCCTCCTTCGTATGGAGCTCAACCACCACGTTTAGTTCAAGGTGCTCCATCTCCACCACCTCCACCACCACTTCCAGGAGCTCCACCTCCAATGCATGGAGCCCCGCCTCCACCACCCCCTCCAATGCGTGGGGTGCCACCTCCACCACCTTCAATGTATGGTGCTCCTCCTCCTCCTCCTCCACCTCCTGGTGGAAGTCGGGCACCCCCCACCTCCCCCGCCACCCGGTGGAAGTCGGGCACCCCCGCCACCCGGTGGAAGTCGGGCACCCCCACCTCCCCCGCCACCCGGTGGAAGTCGGGCTCCCCCACCTCCCCCGCCACCCGGTGGAAGTCGGGCACCCCCACCTCCCCCGCCACCTGGTGGAGGTCGGGTGCCCCCACCTCCTCCATTGCATGGAGCTCCACCTCCTCCACCACCTCCAGGAGCTCGTGGTCCTGGGCCTCCTGCTCCACCTGGACCTCCAGGTGGTGCTCCACCACCACCACCTCCATTGGGTGCCAAAGGTAATGATGCAAGAGGCCTTTCTTCTGGAAGAGGGCGTGGATTTTCACGTCCAGGGATGGGCCCTTCTGCTACAGCACCTCGAAGATCCTCCTTAAAACCACTACATTGGAGCAAGGTGACAAGGGCATTGCAAGGAAGCTTATGGGAAGAACTGCAAAGACATGGGACTCAAATGTATTCTGTTTCCTGTGTTATTTTTCTACTTATTGTTGCTGTAATAGTATTTTTCTGCTGTAATCCAGAGTGGACCTCCATTTTTGGAATTTGCAGACTTTCTCTCTACTGCTTGCAGTCTATAATTGGAAGCATCCACAGTTTAGGTCCTACAAGGATGATCATTGCCAAAAATCAGCCAAATCGTAGATATTGTGTTTATCTGCACAATATGGATGACCAAATGGCTTCCAATAGGCTGATTATTTGCAAGTATGATCCTTGAAGACGGTTCCAATTAATTATTGAGCTGCTCTGCAGCGCAAAAATGGAAGTCCACTCTAGTACTGGCCTGGTTAATTATAAGGATCATACTTGTCATACAAACACATGTTTTTGTCTCATAATTGCTCTGTTTCAAATCACTAATATTTTCTCTTTTGTTCCAGTGCGCCTGAATTTGATGTGTCAGAGATAGAGAGCCTTTTCTCTGCAACAGTTCCAAAACCTGCTAATAAATCTGGAGACCGACGCAAGTCTGCTGGATCCAAACCTGACAAAGTCCACCTGGTAAGTTCATACATGCCTCTGTTGGAAGTAATAAACACTCCATCCCTCTATTTTACAGGAGTTACTATTGCTCAATTGCAATCATATTGATTAATATGGTGTGCAATGATACTGCCTGTTGGCTATAATTGTTAGTTTGCCTTCTGAAAAGAAATATTTGTTAAAGCAGAAATTTATTTGATGATTCTCAGTTCAAAAAACAGTTTTTATTTTTTCTATTTTTGCAATATAGTGTAAAACTTGGAAGCTGTTACTTCTCTACTGTGTTACTATGACCTTCTTCATACTATATATTGTAGATTGACCTGAGAAGGGCAAACAATACTGAAATTATGCTCACAAAAGTTAAGATGCCGCTTCCTGATATGATGGTAAAGCTTCTTCTTCTTTTCATGATATAGTTGCCGATGAGGGAATGATGATGTAGTACTTTAGCTAATGATGTACTAAACTAACATTTTCAGGCTGCCGTTTTAGCAATGGATGAGTCAGTATTAGATGTAGATCAGGTGGAAAATCTAATTAAGTTTTGTCCTACTAAAGAGGAGATGGAACTTCTCAAGGTGTAGCTTTTATTTTACCTTCAAATTGTTTTCCTCATTTTCAGCTATTTTGTTTTTTGTTGTTCTCTTTGCAGAGCTTAATCTCCACGTTTATTATCTGGTCGAGTTTATAGTATTCTCATCTTCTTCTCATTTATTTTCTACCTTCTTGGTTGTGATTTGCTTCTTTTTTTTTATTGATTTTTTAGAACTATACTGGCGACAAGGAGACCCTCGGGAAGTGTGAACAGGTATCACAAAGTTACAACTTTTCATATTGACGAGATCATAATATCTTCTTAGTTGAATTTGTTATTAATTGCAATGTTGAGGACCTTGAGCAAGTGTTTCCCTTGGTAGATTTGTCAGTGAGTCATTTAACTGTGGCCTTCACTGTGTTGTATGCAAAAGCTATGATGGTTCTTAAAAACATTCAAGAACTCATAAACTATTTAAAATAATCAAGAGCTCATCAAGTATCCCTATGATATTGTCCTCTTTGAAGAAGCTGACAGATTAAGGAAACAAATTTGTCCATTCACACTTATTTGGGTTACTTTTCCAATACTATTGAACTTATTTAAAATGCAGAGTAATGGAAGGCTTGAGGATAGGTTGATAATGTGGAAAACTGTCAATAAAGCTTGAAAATATACTGAGTTCTATTGGTTGTGAGAGTTGAATAATAGATGGATTTTTTTTTTTCATTTTAGTCTCTCCTTGTCTTCTCTCAAGACGATAATTTGGACTAGTTATTGACATTTGTTGAAAGGTCTTGGTTAGAAGAAGTCAGTAATGTGAAGGTCAAAAAAATGATGCGTTGGGCTTTGTTTTGAGGGAAATAATGTACCTTTCCTTGTTCAAAATTCTGAATTGCCCTGTTACCGGTTTAAATGGTTAGCTCAAATTAGATATAGGAACAAATTGGAGACAATTAGTCTGCATAGCATATAGTGGAAACGATGTCTCATAAGGTGGAGTCAATCCATCATTGGGTTTGTAGTGCTCTACATTACATAATGATCATTCTTTTGGTGTGTTTTTGAACTTTGTTTATCCTATACATTTTTCATGTTATTCTGACGATATTGCTAATAGCATGTGTTAGATATTTTGAGTGCATTTTTTATTTTCATTTCTCTCAATTATTTTTACAGCAAGAATTGTTGTTAGAATGTCTAGTTTATGGATATACTTTTGATGTTTCAGTATTTTTTGGAGTTGATGAAAGTGCCTCGGGTGGAGTCAAAACTAAGAGTATTTTCTTTCAAGATTCAGTTCAGCTCTCAGGTTTGGTGGTACCTCTTATTTTTTCCTGATGTCAATAAATATAACCAAACTATGTCTTCTTTGCATCATGTTCTAATTCTTGACCTCTTTTTCAGGCCTCAGAATTTAAAAAAAGTTTAAACACGGTAAACTCTGCATGCGAGGAGGTATGTCACTACTAGCAATTAATTCTTTCCTGGGGTCTTTTGTAGGTGTTGATTTTGAGTTAAGTATCCCTCACTGTTAAATCAGGTTCGCAATTCTGAAAAGTTCAAGGAAATTATGAAAAAAATTCTTTTTCTGGGGAACACATTAAACCAAGGAACTGCAAGGGGTAAGTTATATTGAAGCTTTGTTATGTTTATGGGTTTAGAGCATGTTGGAAGATCTTGTGTTATATGTTGCTTAAAGTATGTGCTTGGTTTATTTCATGTCTCCATGAGCAGCATAGTCAATGCTTTAAACTGGAAATATGAAGAAATTTTTTGGGTTTGTAAAGCACTGTTCTAGTCTCTGCATTGCTTTTAGAAACTTATGTACCATTTGATTACCCATCAGGGAAGACCTTGAAGAGCACTGTATTGCTGTTTCAAAAAATCTGAGTACCGCGGGTTCAAAGAGAAAGAGATTAAATTAAACCTTACACTTCCTTCTAAAAATTTTGCTTGGTTAAGCATTGGCTTAATGTGGTAATTGGCCTATGGGAAATTTTGTTCCGATGCACGTGCATCACATGCTGGAACTGTGTACAATTGCTGAAACTGATACCAAGGACTTGGTCATGGACTTTAAATGTGACTTGGAATTTATCCCATACAGCATCCTCTATTAACTGAAACAAGGAAACATGTCACATGGCATTTTAATTCCTCTCTGCACTAGTTGGATTATTTTGATGTTTTTTCTTTTTAATTTTTTCTCGTACTTCTGTATGATATTACAATGCTGATTTCATGTAGTACTAATATTTCCGGGTGTTGCCTTTGTGGAATAATCTGATTATCAAATGTTTATAATTTTTACAGGTTCTGCTGTTGGGTTCAAGTTAGACAGTCTTCTGAAGCTCGCTGATACTCGCGCTTCTACTAGTAAGATGACACTCATGCATTATCTTTGTAAGGTATGTATTTTTTTTTTCTGAAATTTTTGGATACATTTGAATATGCACAAATTCAAGTTTATGTGTTTTGGGGGGATGGGAGGCAGAAGATGACTAAAGCTCCATCTCTCTGCTCAATTTAATAACCTAGACTTGGATATTTCTTCCTAAGACATTCAAAAATTGCATTTCTTCTTTACTTGGTGATCGCTGTAGTTTCTTAAGCAGGCTATGGGGTTTGTCATTGTGCAATATTGGTTAGTTGATCTTGACATTATTGTTAATTGAACTGATGTATAAGAGATGTCTGCTTGCAAAATGTATGCTTTTCTTGCCAAATACTTTTGGGTACAAGTTTTCTTTCAGATGGGTTATTTTAACTCTCTTAATGTGTGGCAATTGCTCTTATTTTTTGAATCTCAGATTTGGTTTCCTTCTTTCTTAGGGTCTTGCTTCCAGATCTCCTGAACTTCTTGGTTTTCACCAGGACCTTGTCAACCTGGAACCTGCAACAAAGGTGCCCAACTCTTCCATGGGTGTTAATCATAAACATTTTAGTTCAATGTTGTCTGAGACAGATCTTGCTTTCATGCAGATACAATTGAAGTCTTTAGCAGAAGAAATGCAAGCTTTAATCAAGGGGTTAGAAAAACTCAAGCAGGAGCTGGTGGCATCAGAAAATGATGGCCCTGTTTCAGAGGTTTTTCGTAAGGTATATAGACTGGTTATTTTCTCCGTAATGTTTTCAATGCTTTACAAAAGGGCCTATCTTCCTATCTTCTGTTTTTATCTTTTATCTTTTTTTAATTCTGCGTGGTTGCCTAACATTTTACATTTTTTTTTTGTACTTTCTTTTATTGTTGAAATTTCTAGACATTGAAGGAGTTCATTACTGTTGCCGAGACCGAAGTGGCATCTGTGACAAACCTATATTCTGTGGTGGTAATATGCTAATTATAAACTGTCTCGTTGTCACTTGTCTTATATTATCGTTTATGATTCCAATTTTTTACATTTTCTTTTGGTGGACAGGGTAGAGCAGCTGATCAACTTGCATTATATTTTGGTGAGGATCCTGCCCGTTGCCCATTTGAGCAAGGTTAGTTGTGGATGTGATTATTTGTCTTTCGATAACAAAATTTGATAGCGGTTCAGAGTGCTTCCTTTAATGTTCAGTTGTATGAGATTGTAGTATATTCTTAGGTGTTGTAAGAATTTATGTTTTCATTTGGATCACTCTTTTTATATTGTAATTCTGAAGCTGACTTACATCGTGTTAAACCTTGTTTTGATAAATGCAGTTACTGTGACTCTCTTAAACTTTGTGAGGTTGTTTAAGAAAGCACATGAAGAGAATTGCAAACAGGCTGAATTGGATAAGAAGAAATCTGAGAAGGAAGCGGAAATGGAAAAGGCAAAGGGTGTTAACCTCACAAAAAAGGCAACAAAATAGTGTGAAGATTATAGTCATTCGACCACTGCATGGGACATCGAACTCCTGCCATACAGAAGAGTTCGGCTGCAATATTGCTAACTACCGGTGGCAAGGGGAATATTGCTTCTAGGACCCTGGTCAGAATCCTTTTCTCAGTACTTGTGCCAGGGAAAGCCCTCCAAGTTGATTTGGATGAGGGGAAAGGGGGACTACTCGAGTCCTGCAGCCTTTGAACTATGAAAGAAGCTTAACTGTACATGCTTGACAAGATGTTCAATAGAATGATGGTCAACTGATCAATGATGTTGGATTCGACAGCTCTTGACCATTAATTGAGAAGCAAAGGTTTCCCTACGTGGTGTGAGGGGGTAATGGCCATTGCGATGTCAGACCTGGCCCCCAAGCCATCCTTATGAGCGCAATTTCTTAAAATCTTGGTTGAGCCTTGGCAATGTGGTTTCGGCTTTCACCACTCGAGCTGCACAGATTTTACAGCACCAGGGAAGACGCCATCGGGATTGTAAAGTAAAGCACACGTTCCTGCTGGACCATGAAATCATGTACAAATCACTAACCCTCTCCTTAGTTTAGAATTGAATTCATTTTTCCTGTAACATATAAATTAGTTCCTTTTTTCCTCGTGTTCCATTGAAATTTTGCATAGGATGACCCCGTCGTGATAGATGTTGTATAGGTGTCAGGCTCAGAAGGAGACTAGAAGATGGGTTTTTTCTTTTTCCTTTTCTAGTGTAATTGTAAAATAACCAATAGGCTGACGTAGAAACTGCTTATGTCTCACTTATGGTTGTCGTTTAGTCAAAAGTATACCGATTCATGAAAGTTCAGAATAATACTCTTATGTTCAAGTTCAACAATGTGCTTGCAGATTTCTTGCATCAGTTCCTTGTATTTTGTTTTTTCATACTTGGATGACTGGCAATGCATATATCTACGGTCCACCCAAAGATGTGTACGAGTATGCTAGGACTGCATTTCCTTTTTCTGTTTGTATTACTCATCCAATTTAGAGGGCAAGCTGCTTCTTGTACAAACACACGTGATATTATTGTAATATAGAGGGCAAGAAATGAATTACAAAATAATAATAATATTATAAAGAATGGCGTTAGATTTCCCAAAAATTCATATCGAAATTACATCCCAAATGTAATTTGGAATCTAGCTCTTTTCCTTAAACCATACGAGTTATTATCCTTCCGCGCTGGTGCTTGTGCCCATTTTGTGCTCATGCTTGATATGGCTGCTGTGCCTATTTAAGTCTTAGTTTGTCAAATGTATGTGAGGTTAGGACGATGGGACCCTAATAAAATAAACAGAAGGACTGAACAAGGAATAGAATGAAAAATGCTGTAAATGGTTTTTGATCGAGTTAAAAAGTAGTCAAGAGTTACCGGCAAGTAATTTCATATTTCTCAAATCACTCCGGGTACAATGACATTGAAATTTGACCTATAACTAACTAAAAGAAGCCTATGTATCATTCGATTCGAAAGAATGAAAAAGATAATTGGAATGTAACCATGAGCAAAGCTGTGTACAATTTTCGTTCCCTGTTCAGGTTTTGTCCTCTACTTTATGCCTCGAAAGTTGCCTGGTGTCATTACCAAGCAAAAAGAAATCAACTTTGAAGATACAATCATACAAATTCTTCTTAATAATTTGTAATACCTCTAAAGAATAATGAAGAAATTTGGATCCCCAAATCATTCATGAAACTTCTTTCAAAGCAGTCTTCAAATTTCTATACCCACCACTTTCTTCATCTGTATATTCGATCTCCCCAGAACTTGGCTTGCAGCTTTTGAAGAACATGAAGCTCACAATCGTGTCAAGAACCACAAGAATTGAGTACAAATAGGCAATGAAAACTCCCTCCAACACCATTGAAGACCCAAGCTTTCCTTCAACACGGAAAGCCCTGACAACCCTGTATTGGAACAATGCTTCAATTGCAGCCAATCCCAAACTGACAGGTAGAGCCAGGAACAGAGCAGTTGAGGTTCTTCCTCTGATTACTAAACAGGCCTTCAGAATTGCCAAGTAACCCCCACTCTCCTCTGTCCCTGACAAAACCAATGCCAAGTTGCATATTATAAGAGCATTGGCAAGAACAATAGAATACAAAAGTGCCCCAGATGCTGACAAGAAGAGGAGGGTGTTGGGTGAGTCTGAAAACCCAACTCCCTCAAGAAAATTGAAGGCAATGAACAGGAGAGAAAACACTGTGGCATTTGCAGAGAGGATTAGGAGTGAGTTGCAGAGATGGGTTATGAGAATTGGGGTGTAGAGAGATAGGCTAGAGGAGAAAGATGGGTTCTTGCGGGAATTGAGGGCTTGGATTATGGAGGCCTTTGTGATGAGGAGAAAAGTTAGGGTAAAGGGTAGTGTGAAAATTGAGGAAGAGATTGTTTGGGAGAGTTTGTGAGTGAGAATAGTGAAGAATTGTGAAGAGGGTGGGAAGCCTGCAGCATCAAAAAGACTCTGTAGGCGGTTGTGGATGGTTGGCAATAGAGGTGAGGTTGAAGAAGGAACAATGGCTTGAGAGATTAGGACTGAAACTGAAAAGGGAAAGGCTATGAGTGCCACAACAGAGGTGAAGTGTTGGTAGTCTTGAAGGAAAGTGTGGATTGATTTTCTGAGAATCTTGGTTGCTTTTCCCATTGCAATTCTTGGGTTGTGTTGTTCTTCTTGCATTGCAAGAGAGAGAGGGAGAGAGAGAGAGAGAGAGACACACACACACAGAGATTGGTATGAAATATGGGATGTTTAGCCAATTGGGTATTATATTTGAAGTGGGTTTCTTAATGATTTCCAATTTAATTTTAATTGGGTCTCTTTCTGTCTAATGGTTGGTTAGATAGGGGTTAGGGGGTTGGTGTTTTGGATGCTTTGGACTGGCCAACAACTAAAAACTAACAAATTTTACAGAGGTGGAGTTGTTTTGAGTTTGGGTAAAGCTTTGTTTTTATCAAAGGAACTCTTTGGATTCTATTGTGTTCATCTTTGTAATCTCCAAATCCCCTAGATATGTGTTTTTTGGGTAAAGCCGTAAAGGGGCAACATTTTGTGTGAAATTAAAAATTTTATGAGCACAAGAAACCTTTTCCTGTGGCATGGCTTTTGCAAAGTGTGTGTGTGCCTGTTTTTAGATTGCTTCTAGATCACACATTTGCTTTGCTTCATTTTTCTTTTCGTTGCATGATGATGGCATTATGACAATTTATTTTTTACTACTACTTCTCAAAGAAAAATTGTGGGCTCCACATCCCTTAAATCTTAAGATTAAGGTCTTGCTTTCGGTTTTGATTAAATTGACCTGGTTTCTACTGATTTGGATTTAACACGGGTGAAATTTGAGATCTTTTTCACTTTTGGGACTCCTCCAAAAAGGTGTTTATAGTTTGCCAAACTCATCTCATACAATATTTGTGAATGTAACTAACTCTTGACCATCATTTTCACCAAAAAAAACTCTTGACCATCAAATGTGTTTTTACTAGTACTAACGGAGGAACAAAGTATAGTGTAGAAATTGTATTTATGGAGGAACATGTTTTTCGGCTCTCTTGTATTTATATCTTTTGTATCTATTTTTTGGGTTCGTCTTAATGTACCGATACATCAAGTAGAGTGCTACAAAGGTAGACTAGTTCGATACCGAAGTAGACAAGTTCGTATCAGTCTACTTTTATATCGAACTAGACTACTTTTGTATCGAACTAATGTACTTGATGTATCGGTACATTAATGTACCATAAAATTTTTCATATTTTTTAACTAAACAACACTAGTTCTTCCCCTAATGGGGTTTCATGCAAAAAAAAAATAAAAAATATATATATATATATATGGTGGGGTGGTTGTAGGTAGGGCTGTCAATTCCGACACGACTCGATAACACGACTCGAAACCCGCACGATTAAAAAACGGGTCATTTGCGGGTCCCGCCAAAACCCGTTTAATAAATGGGTCATTTGAGGGTCAACCCGCCAACACGAAATAAACTCGTGTAACCCGTTTACTAAATGGGTTGGGTTGGGTTATATATAACCCAAGTACACGATCCATTAAAAGTAAGTAATAATAATTATATATTAGGGTTGAACAGGTCTTTTTTCACTTTTAGGGTTAACAGTTTTGCATTTAAAAAATTAATACTATAAAATCTACGTCTTAATTCTAAATTAATTGACAGCCCTACACAAACCCTAAACCTCCTCATCTTGGCATCGGCGTCAAAATATTTTCTCCCATTTTGATTCTTTTTCAAGGTATATAGTAATACCTGGAAGTCAATTTGTGGTACATAGAAGCACCATCTGTGAACTTCTTTAGTACTACTATATTTGATGTACTTTGATCTATTCTAATTAAATGTTTGTTATGCATGCTTTGATCGATATATGTGGGAATTGAATCATTTTATTTCATATTATTAATATTGGGAGTACTTGAATGTCTCAGAATTTTTTTGTGTGACTTGAAATATATATATTTTTTTACAATTGGATTTATTTACTTATGTTTTATTTATGAATCATATTTTTTTTTCTTATGATGTGAAGAGAGCATGGTGACGTTAAGTAATTAATATTACTTTCAAGATTTTAATACATTTTTTTAGTTAAATGGGTCATAATGTTAACCCGTTAAATAGTGTAAATGGGTCATTGAACTCAACACGACACGACCAATATATTAAACGGGTTAGGCGGGTTGTTAACGGGTTACCCGTTTATTAAATGGGTTGGGTTTGAGTTTGGATTTTTGACACGATTATTAAATGGGTTGGGTTTGAGTTTACCTTTTTGACACGATAAAAACTTTGACACAACTCGAACCCAACACGACACGACCCGAACCCAACACGACACGACACGACCCATTGACAGCCCTAGTTGTAGGCTTGTAGTTAGAGTAGTTTGTCCAGAAAAATACATGTAATTAACATGTGATTATGAGAATTAGTGACTGGAATTTCAAGATAAATATTGTTTACAATTCACGCGACAGAAAGTAGGGCCTTCCTTAATTTGTAGTGTTTCACGTGGCATGCAAGAATATGAATATAAATGATATAAATGTATATAACTATATATGATTCTTAGCTTCCAAGATAGTTAATAATAATAACTACGTACGAAAGAAATAGATTATGAAATGTAGAAAATCTTAAATACAGATCAGGGAGTAGACTAAGATGGGTTACCTTCTTATTCTATCAACAATTATTGTTTGATAATAATATTTGGAACTCCATCATCATTTGTTTTTTTTTTTTCACAGGAAGAAAATTCCATCATCATTTGTTGAATGGTTATCGTCATCACCGTTCATTTTTACATTAAAATTATTAAATGGCATCCATTGATGGATGGCACCACCCTCTCTCAATATGTTGATCGATTAATTAGGGTTTCCATCAAATCACATTATTAGCATCATGATCAATAATATTCCTTATAATAAGTATACAATTAAGTGTGTACTAGCTAGGGTGTAGTCCTAGCACAGATCCTATTTTGATCCACACCATTTTCATATTTTTCGAACTTTGGACCATTTGTCCCCTCTAAAAAAAAGTATACAATTAAGTAAATAACATAAATGAAGTGCTAAAAATTGATGATCAATAATTTTAACCATGCATGTTACATACAAGCCTCCACTATTACACTATGATATAGAGTAACCACAATTTAATTATAACCATGCATGCGTGCTACGTACATTTCATAATTTTCAATTGTGTACTGTACGTTATTCCTCATATAGATATATGCAACTCGATCATAATCATAGAGATGGAAACAAGACTTGATCAAGGTACAGGTCAAGTGGGGAACCCTATTACCTAATAAGGTACAAAATTTGATGAGTTATATCAGACTTCATCATAGAGTTTTGACATGTTGAATTGGAACTTTGCCTACTCTTTTATATAGTCTTATTCAGTGGTTAGGGAGTCTTGCATACATATATATGATGTGGCATTTTCCATTAGAATTAGGTCTAAATAAATATAATTAAAATGATGATTGGGGCTGATCAATCTCTCTCTCTCTATATTTGCTTCTTTTGGTGAAGTGTCGGTGTTTCTGGTGACCTTCCAACTGAAAACGCTAGAAAACTATTAATTTAAAGGAAAATATGTGATGGTTATGACTAATTATGAGTGCGTGGCAAATTTAATAAAAAATAATTGCTTTCTCAATAGTACATAATGCATTATAACATTGATTGGTCTAGCAACAAATGACTACAAATGGTCATATCTAAAATTACAAGCAAACTTGGCTAATTTGTTAATTTGTTAATTTTGCATTATGCAATAATACGTACAATTATTCCAAGTTACATAAAGAAGCAAGGCTAAAATTAATTGATCTGGAAAAAGAATGCTAATATCTATATATAACAAGTTTAATTAGTTTAGGGTTTCATGCATGTATGGTAATATGCAGCTATTTAATTAAGTTTTATTTTGTTGTTTCTTTTGATTAACATCGTAATAGGGATTTAACTGTACGTATATATGCTCTAAAATAATTGAAATCCATGCCATTCTTAATTAATCAATTAGAGCTAGCTAGCTAGCTGCTAGAGTTGTTTCATCAACGTACCAAATAATTATTCATAGCATGCATATATGCACTTCCCATTTCATTATTTTCTTAATTGTATATATATACGGGTTGTCAATTTTTTCTTTTGGTCGGAATGTGGGTTGTCGATCATCTATAAACAGCAAGACAAATTGTTCTTAGCCCTATATATATTGAGCAATATTGATTCTTCAATAATAGAATGCATGTGTGACACTCATATTAATTATTATCACTAGCTAAATGATTAAACTCCTACATGCAAATGAACGAAGCTACACAAATAAATTAATTAATGGGTTCTGTTTTAAACTGATCACATGCATTTTCGAATTGAAAACTTACCAAACCCTACTAGTTTGATCATAATATGTGAATCATTTAATTAATTACCAAGAAATCTGATAGGACATTATTTTTGTTGTGACATTATCCCACCCAGCTATAAAGTGGAAACTTCACCACTTGAAATATATACTTTTATTTCTCTGTGGATTACGTACGTTATTGTTGGAACCTATCCACGCATCCAAACAACTTGCCTATTATTTCAAAGTATCTAAAAATAATTGGAGAGGATCTATTTATATATATATAGTTTATCTCGATCAAATTAAATAGGAGGTTAGAGAATGCTAATTGATTAGATTAGTTCAAACTTTTGTGTCAATGGATTAAGTCAACTGTTTTGAAGTAACATTATCTGTACATTTCCAAAATGATGATCGACATATATGGATTGAATAATATACAATAGGGAAGGATTAGATCTCCCAAACAGTACGTAAACCTATTTGGTTAGAAACCTTTTATTAGTGATTGGAATCCCTGAAATAGTGAAATTGAAATAAGGGGAGAAAGGGTTCTCACTTCTCAGAGAGGAGCAATATCTTCACTGTCAAGTTGAAGGTGGCTCTACCTTGTGCCCTACAACAACCATCGGCTCCGAATAGCTAATCTCGCATAAATCAGTATTTGATTATTTTAAATAAAATGAAGACATACAATGATCACAACTATTTATTTATTTACTTGATTGTGCAGAATGTTTTTCATTATTTTTTTTTGGGCCAAAAGTATGCAGAAAGTTGCAAAGTGATAACAAAAAGGGGCAATATGTAGGAACTCTCAAGTCTCAAATGGGGCCAAATAGGCAACTAGTTCTGTCACTTCTGTGCAAGGTTTGTAGCTATATATATCTCTGCATATGGGGAGCTACATGCTCTTGTACCTGGAATATCTGACATGAAGTAGACTTGACCATTAACCAAATTAACATGCATGCAACTCTATCCGCATCTAATGTATGGGATCGTCTGTTTCTTTTTAATAAAAAAAATATCAAATTAAAATATAAATTGCAAAGATGCGGGTTTTTTTTTAAAGAGAAAACGACCAAAATTTTATTAAATAAAATTGAAGATTACAACGTATAGATGCATATAGGCATCAAACAATACAAATATGTAGTTTAAACATGATCAACTTTATAAATGCGTATAAGTTATTGTAAACCATGTAGAAATTCCTCAATCCTCACATAAAGGGAAGTACTTGAGAAAGGATTGCAGAGCTTCTTTATCAAACTTTTTTCTTATTTTATTTATTGTCAGATTATATGGGCTCAATTTAAAATTGTCCGAGTAGTCATGTTGTTGGACTATAATTAGGAACTGAAATTTCAGACACCCAACTTGACAATATGCTTCGTATTAAATTAATTATCTGGGCCTTTTGTAGGAATCAATATGGATTTATATGGCGATCCATACCACAATGACCCCATTGGGCCCCTTTTGTTTGAAGATTGAAGAAGAAAGTAAGTCGAAATTGAAAGTATTTATGTTTTGTTTCGTTTAATTTATTTATTTCTCTATTTTCAGGCATTTATTCTTTATTTGTAAATATCATTTCGTTTTACCCCCTGTAACTCACAAACCGAACAAATTAAGCACTAGCATTATACTCGGTTTCATCATTGACAATGCTCTTAATATGATGGAACACTTGCTTACTTAAAATCATATTTGTTCGATTTGTGAATTACAGGAGGTAAAACGAAATTATATCTACAAATAAAATCATATTTGGAAAATATGATTTTAAGTAAGCAAGTGTTCCATCATATTAAGAGTATCATCAATGAGATTGACTTCACCGAGTATATGTTTCTAAATGAAATCTCAACAAAAAATAAAATAAAACAGATCATTGTATATTTATAGCTAAAACGTTCGAATTTGTTAATTTCCTTTATAACTGTGTTTCTTTTGTATTGCATGGAGGTTGTGTCTCTTTGCTTGTCCGAGGAGTGGTGTTGTTCCTCATATTTGATTGTAACGTTTTTCTTTTTCTGAATAAATTGGGGGTTGAAGGCTCGCTCTTTCACGCTAAAAAAAAAAAAAACCTAAAACGTAGCAATTGAGTTTGTTAGATGGGCCAAGGGTTTCTAAAAATAGGCCGCCATTTATGTATGTATAATAATACATTGAGAAGAAAAACCCACAAATGATGTAGACAAAGCTCATAGATTCCTCATCTGCATTTTGACTTTTCATCTTTCACATTAGTCAAAATACTTACTATTCACTTTGACTTATCTTAGCCGTGACATAGTACTGATAGTAGTAAGGATTAAGGAAACAAAACAAGAATTATTAACTAAACAAAAAGTAGTCTTATGTTTTGTTTATTAAACCAATGTTAGTTGACTTGATACCTTCCCAAATGGCATGAATTAAAGCAAATTAAGATTGATTATTAGGTTGTAACAAAAAAAAAAGATTGATTATTAGGTGCCTTTGTGGCCAATAATTGTGGCATCTTTCACTAAGCACAACATCACGGCCACCAAAAACCAGAGAATCAAATAAAACCAATCAGGCAATTGGAAAATCCATAACAAAATGTGGATGTAACCAAGTCAACGTGGCCTCATCCCAATGTAGCACACCTCCAATAGTATAGTCCACATAAAACCAACTCACTCGTAGCCAAAACTTTTCCCGTAGGCCCTTTCATTCCCTTGTGGGTATTTAAATTCAAGTTGTTGACCTATTTTTTTTTTTCTTCAACTTATTTAAAATCTTGGGTCACACACAATCACAAAGATACACTATAGGGTATATTGGTATTAAAGTCAATAATGGAAGCATGTGATTGAGTTTTGGTGCTCTTAGACGGTTGCCGTTTTCAACCCACCAACGGCATCAACACGACGGCTTTCTTATATAACAAATTCTACTCCATTCTGTCTCCAACTCATTACATTGATCACTAACTAGAAACTTCACAATGCTAAGTTTGTAATTAAGGATATACTTATATTAGGGTAAGCTAGCACTTTACATATGTAAGTATCACTTTGTTATTTCTATGTACGTCTAGTATTTTCTCCAAATATGTTTTGAAAGAGGATGAGGAATATTTGATGCCACGTGTACAAGACTTGATCCAACGGTTGCTATTGGGGGACTAGGTAGAGCAGGGTACAGAGAATCTGAAAAATCCTGCAGAATAAAACCCATTACGGAACAAGGAAAAACAGGGGACGGGGGGGGGGTGGAGGGGGGGGGGGGGGCTTGAGGCCCCCCCCCCCCCCCCCCCCCCCCCCCCCCCCCCCCCCCCCCCCCCCCCCCCCCCCCCCCCCCCCCCCCCGGGGGGGGGGGGGGGGGGGGGCGTAGTGGAATGTGGTCCGTAAGTGAAATGAAGGGACAGAGGGACGAACACGACGACTCATAGACAGCCCATTTCGTTTCTTTCTCTACAAGCGCTTCAAAGCTTTAAGCTTTCAGTCTCAGACTCTCTCAGGCTTCCAAATTCTCAAGCTTTTTCGACTTTGGGTTCCATTTGAATCCAAATTCAGCCATGTCTGGCGAGGCGGAGCCGTCGTCGACCTCGGGGTTTATGACCGACGGGCCTGACGACGTGGAAGACTACATTTCGGTGACACTCTTATCCTCTACCTTTAGCTGTGCGTATTTTGTTTCTTCGTTTTTCGTTTTTGTTTTGGTTGCTGAGAAAATGTGAAGAACGGAGGAAGAAATTGAGTTATTATTATTATTTTCTATGGCTTTGATTCGTGGAGCGTAGAAAACAAGCAAGTTTTAGTTCAAAATGAGCTCCATACATCTGTGTAATTGCGAACTTAGGTGGAGAAATTAAGGCTTCATTGGAGGACGAACGAGGAGATGTCTTGATCCATTGCGCTCCAGTTTTGTTCGTTTCTTTTGTAGTTTCCTCTAAAATGTTTGGTTGCTGAGAAGAGTTTAGGGAAAAACAAGTTGAATTCGAGTTTGTTTGTTTGATTTCCTTTGGACTTTCACTTTGCCAGCTGCTTGTTTATTAGTGGATGCCAAAAGTGATCTTAAGAAGATAAATTATTACCTGAAAATCGGGTTTTCTTTTTCCATTGGTTGATTAAATATGGATTAGTGACACGTGCTTTTTGAACAATTAAGTTGTTAATTTAGTTTCTGGGTTATTAGGCTTTTTATATTAGGGGTGTGTTTGCCTCAAAATCCAGTTTTCAGGGGGTGTGTTAGAGCTTCAAATCTTGAATTGTAGTTTGTTCATGCTATTATATCTAGGAGAGCTATATATACTTTAAGCTGGTACACACAGTTTTCTGGAATTCTTCAGCACTCGGTGGAATTTCTAATTTATTTGATCGGAAAACATCAGATTTTGGTTCTTATTGTGTTTCTCATTTAGATTCAGCTAAAACCATGCAAGTGCTGTATATAGATATATTTATATATTTTTTCATTTACTTAGAGGAGAATGTACTTTTCTGTTGAATTTAAGACTGTAGTAGGGATTCTGAAGGGTAAGGCAATGTTTGAAATGCAGGCTAATGAAGGAGAACCATCACTGCCCTGGGACATATTTAGTCATGTTTTTGAACTTGTGCAGAAGGGCAACCAGGCTTTTCAAGAGAATCGATTTGAGGAGGTAACATTTTATCATGTATTCAGTATATATATAAATTTTGATTTCTTTATTGATTCAGTATTTCTTCCAAGAAATGAAAGACTAGAATCAAGTGACAGATTTTTTATTAAGTGATCAGTATGGTTATTTCATACTTTATGACTTTGCTCACCATTTTGTGTAATTTCATGTGTCTTTTTACATAACTTTAAGACTGAAATAATTTTCTGCTAACTTCTCTGAACTCTTTTTTTCCCTTTGCTAATCAATCAAGTTTCTTTCTTCAGGCAATTAACTGCTACTCAAGAGCCAATAACATTAAACCATGTGATCCTGTTATTCTTGGCAACCGAACTGCTGCTTACATCAGGTTAAGTTTCACAATCGTCTATTTTTTTTTAGGTGCACTAGCTTTTGTGTCATGAATTGTCCAGGGTTTGGTTTTTCAAGGCACCTTCTGAATGAGTTCTTACCTAATTTTTGTTGCCCTATTTGTAAATCGATTTCTAACAGGATCAGTAAATTCCTTAAACGTATACCGGCGTCGGCTTCTGAATATAGAGCACGGACTGGATTGGATCCTACAACACATGCTGAAGTATGTCTTAATGGTTCATTCGTTATGTATTAGGAGAAAAGATCATTATCAACCAGAAACCCTTTAGAAACATTCTAAAAAAATTTCAACTATTCTTTCAGCTTGCTTTAAAGGATGTGGAGAAGCTAATCAACCTCCGAAGTAATTCAGCAAAACCGTACATCTTAAAGGCTGAAGCTCTCAGTTTGGTAAGGAAGTGTTGCTGTCCTCGTTTTTCCTTATGCAAGTGGTTGTCAATTCATCCTCCTGCAATGTGTGTCTTTTATGCTTACTTTACGAGGTTAAAACCATTAAATTTTTAATTTGGGTAATTATATCTCCACTCTAATCTTGATTTGAATTTACAGTTGGAGAAATACGAAATGGCCCGGGATGTTATTCTTTGTGGTCTTCAGGTTGACCCTTTTAGGTAATTCATAACTGTATCCATTTTATTGATTATTGAACAAAGGATAGATACCCACTGGCTACATAATATGCTGTTTATGAGTTTCTGATCTGCCTTATGTGCTATTCTGTAGCCATCCTCTTCAGTCATCTCTTCAGAATTTAGAGAGAATACAAGCTAGCTTGACAGGGAAGAGAAGCGATAACAAACCAGAACGCAAACCAGAACGCAGTGACGATTTTGATTGCACGTTATGTTTCAAGTTACTCTATGAACCTGTGACAACGCCTTGTGGACATTCTTTTTGTCGATCATGCCTATTTCAGTCAATGGATCGAGGTAAGTGTTTTGCTATTATCGATTTTTATGTCAATTGCACTTGCATATATCTTTCTTTTCCTCATTGTTTTCCTGGACTTGTGTTTATTATCTTAGGTAACAAATGTCCATTGTGCCGAACAGTTCTGTTCATTAGTCCTAGAACTTGTGCGATCAGGTAATTTGCTCATTTCGTAATAATTGAACGAGATGCTTGTATTCATTTACTTATTTAGCAACGGAAGCTTTGCTTTATTGTTTTTTTTTTCCCAATACCTATACTATTAGTAATGATCATGTCTCAGCACATCCAGGCAGCAATCCACAAGTTTCACCCGGTATATATTGAGGCTGGCATTTGGGCTACTACAATCTATAATAATTAAGTTTTGTGGTTCTACCTTCTGTCCACATAAAAAATTCAACCAAGATGGAATTACTAATTTGTCAGTTTGTATTTAGGCAATCAATTTGGTGGGTTCGTTCAAATTGTTGTCCTGTTCACCAGGCATACAATGCTAGGCATATATTTTTGGTTTGTTAGCATTTTCTAAATGTTCTTGTCTAATTAGTGTTATAGCCTTTCAGAATGTACTGAAACTGTTTGCTTCAGTTATGTTTTAGTAGTCTATACTCAATTTTTATTTTTCTTTTCACCAGTGTGACTCTTAACGACATTATACAAAAGAACTTCCCTGAGGAATTTGCTGAAAGGAAGTCAGAGAATGAAACGATGACAAACTTTGGTGTTGATTTGATGCCACTCTTTGTAATGGATGTTGTCCTTCCCTTTCAGAAGTTTCCGCTACACATTTTCGAGCCTCGGTATAGACTTATGGTAAGCTGGTTAACAGCTTCTAATCTTTACACATGGCTTTTATAAAATAATGCAACATAGACACTGTGCATAGCCAGCTGATTTATGCTGACAAAATCATCTAGTAGCATTTTATGTACCTGCTTGGTACATTTATAACGCCCATGTAGTCCATGTGTTTTGCTTCTTCTTTTTTGTGTGTGTGTTTGAAATGTTTATAGATTATTTTGTTTAATATTTGATACTTAAACAACAGGTGAGGAGAATAATGGGGACCCAACCCGCGGTTTTAGAAAAAAAGGGATTTTTTATAATACCGTTTAATTTTTTGGGGGGGATTTGAAATAATATTAAAGGATTTTTGGTTTTTTTTGAAAATGCGGTTCAAACCTCTTCCGAGCGGCTCTTTTGTTTGTTCCGCTTTCTCTGGTGGTTCGCACAGCAATTAAATTAAATAAAATAAATAACAAAATCAACTATTATAAAATAGAAAATAATTTTACTATTAATTATTCGATAAAAAAATAAAATATATAAGGAAGTTTGTTTGTGGGGCTTTCGGGTTTGGCCGGTTGGCTTTCTTGGGTGTCCTAGCAGTTGAACATGGGTTGGCTGGGCTTGGGTTGGCTTTTTCTGTTGCTTGTTGCCCCAAGCATTGCCCTTTGCTTTTCGTCCAATCCCCCCTCTTCTTTCTTCTTCTTCATCAGAGCGGGAGGGAGAGGGCCTTTTGAAAAGGGTTTTTTTTTTTTTTTTTTTTTTTCTTTTTTTTTTTTTTTTTAAAAAAAAAAATTTTTATTTTTTTTTTTTTTTTTTAAAAAAACTTTTATGAGTTTTTCAAAAGAAAAAAAAATAAAATCTAATTCCTTTTAAATTTTTCTTAAAAATAAAAAAAAATAAAAAAAGGAAAAAATTTTTTAAAAATAAAAAATATAAAAAAAAAAAAAAAAATTTTTTTTAAAAAAAAAAAAATTTGGGTTGAAAAATTTTATAATTTTGTATCAAAAAAAAAAAAAAAAAAAAAAAAAAAAAAAATTCCGGACTTTTTTTTTTTTTTGCAATTTTTTAAACCAAAATTTTTTGGGGAGAGGAGCAAGGAAGAACGTTTATGAGGGAAGAGGAGGCGAGGGGGAAGGGGGGGAAAGGGCGGGTTGTCGAAAGCTACACTTGAGAGAGGCATGGTTTCAAGAAATTTCGAGTACGGAGAAAGGGAGGAAACTGAGTCAATGAGGGTGAAGGAGATTGGGAGTTCAGAAGAAATTTCAGGGGTGCTTTTGCAGAGTGCTCAAAATGAGGAATTGGAAGAAAAGGTCGGTGGGAAATGAGAGTTCTGTTGTGTTTCAAACTGAAAAAAAGAAAAAAAAATTAGATAAAAAAATAATTGCTGTTTGCGGATTGAGAATAAGAGGAAAGAGAGGGGGAGAGGAAGGAGGTACACTTGGTGAGATGCATTGTGAATTGGTGTTGAATTGCAGAAGGGGTGTTCTAAATAGGGAGAGGAAGGAAAAGAGAAAAAGGAATATGAGTGATGGTGGAGATTTGGTGATGGTGGAGTGCAGAATGGTGGAATCGTGGATGCAGGAATGGTGGAGAAAAGCTCTAAAGCAAGATTTTGAATTTAAATACAGTAGGAGGTAACATGGGAGCTGTATTGGAGAATTGGTGGATGAGAGGGATCTGGAATTTGCGGCATGTGGAGGAAGAGATAAAACTTAAATTCAAAATCAAAAAGAGTTGAGAACGTGGTGCAAACAAAAAAGAAAAAAATAAAAGAAAATAATTAAATAAATAATTATAAAAAAAATAAAATAACAAAAGAAATTAAATGAAATAATTAAATTATAAAATAAACAAGGGAAAATATAATGGAGATTTAAAATATATTCGAGGTGTGGTGGTTGTGGATGTGGTGGTTGGAAAACTTGGGAATTGAACGGTTTGAAATTTCGTACATTATCGGGACATTAAAATGTGTCATTTTGATATGAAAGTCACGGTTGACTTTTGGAATTGAAAATCTCAAAATTATATTGTGATTAACATTTTTAGTATTTTCTAAAATCAAAAAAAATAAAGAAATTAAGTTTGAATAGAAAATAAGTAATTAAAGGACTTTGTGAACGTATTTTACGTTCACATCAGAAGGCAACCGTCGGATGGGAATGGTAGATTATTGTCACTGGTCCTTTTCTTTCCCTTTTAACTTTTAATGTGTATTAAAATTGACCAAAATTGTAACTGTTGCTGATTGTGGCTTCAATTGTTTAGGTCATCGTTGATTCTACAACAGGTTCCATAGCTGATTTTGCTTGTGAGGTGGAAATTACTGAGTAGGTCTTTCATCCTTCTTCTTTCCTCAACGTTTTACCATGGAAATTGCATCTGTAAACTCATTACATTCATGAGTATTCTTTAAAAAACTGATTATCCGACTAATGGTTATCTATGTAGGTGTGAACCCCTTCCAGATGGACGCTTCTATTTAGAGGTTAGATACCATTGCTTTTTGCTCAAATCCCTTCTTAATGCATAATAATGGCTAAAATTGTTCTGCTTTGAAAGAATCCAATTATTAGTCATGAACAATTATCCCTTTCTGGTCTTGATTTCTGTAGCCAAGGTTGCAAATAAAAGAAAAGGGCTTCTCTAAGATACATATATTTCCATGTCAGCTCATATTTTTGCTAAAGTTATGATTGTCTTTTTGAATGGTATATGTGTATATTTTCACAGATCGAAAGTCGTCGAAGATTTCGCATAATTCGATCTTGGGACCAAGATGGGTGAGTTGTCTTATGATTTGTCTAGCTATTCATTTGATTTGTAGTTACTGCTTTTGTTCAATATTTTTTCTTTGTAATGTGTTCTTCAGGTACCGAGTTGCAGAGATTGAATGGGTACAGGATATATCTCCACCAGAAGGATCTAGAGAGAAAGCAGAAGTAAGTTTATGATGATTTTGGTTCACAAATTGATTTTCTCTGTCGGAGTGATTCATCTATGTAAATATTTATTTTGCATGTAAAGAAGGGTAGTAAGAGAAGCTTGAGTTGAATATGATCTGGTGCTACAAGATGCTTTGAGTTTTTTTATTTATTTTAATTTAATTTTTTTATAATACATTAAATTCACAGTTATTTACTAGATGCAAAGCTTTATAATTTCCAATTGTAATTGGCAATATTTGACATGGTGATGGATAGGGCATCTTATATTACTTGTGATCTATTGAACCAGATTTGGTTGTGATTCTCAAAATGTAGACCTTTCATGGAATTAGGTCGAGTACTGTTGTTGATAAATACCCTGTAGCTAATGTATTAAATTAAGTGTAGCATTCATCATTGCAGGAAGTTGTAGCATAATGACTGACATTTCTTTTTTCCATGTTTTTGGTTGTACCTCTATGATCTAACTTTTATATGTGTGCAGTTGCAGGAATTGACGAATAATGCAGCAGAATTTGCTCGTTTATGGATAGGGCGGGGTAAAAGAGCAGCAAGCCGAGGTATAATGGTTGAATCTTGGGATGGCAGATTATTTGTTACAAGGGTTAACATTTTTATACCTTCATGTTTTTTAATTTCGTTTCTCGTCTTATCTACACTTCTGCTTGAAAATCTGGGAAGGACTTGCGCAACATATCTTATGTAATGGAGACAATTAGAATGTTTTTAGGATTACTCTTTTGTATATGTAATGCCAGTGTCCATAAGAACGATTTCTGTCCCTATTCTTATAATGTGTCTCCCTATGTACCCTTTTTGATGTATGACACCAACTCTGTACAGATCGAAGACGATTTGAGAAACTTCTCAGTGTAGAAGCAATGATGCCATCAGTTCAAGATCCTGAGCGCTTCAGCTTTTGGGTGACCTTTTTTTAATATATATTTAATCTATTTATTTTCAACAGGTGTATGAATACACGATCAAGTGTTTGACAGTTATTAGCTATGTTCTGATGCAGCTAGCTTCCCTTTCAAACCGACGTCCCCACGAAAGGTTGGATCTCTTACGCTTGAGAGATGCAAAAGAGGTAGGAATTGCACTATTTGAGATCTCATGCAATGCCAATGCCACCATATGACTTCTGCTGCATTGAATTTATTCCATGGCATATGAACAACCGAGCTTCCAAGAGAGGAGTAACTTGGTTGTCAGACTAGTAATATCTACTCTCTTGGTTTACGTACTAAATGTTCCGTATGCATTTTTTTGCTTTGCAGAGAATACAACGGGGGCTAATATATCTCAGAGCAGATGAGCAAGGTTGTCAAGTGCAATAAGAAAAGCTATAATAATAGGGTCAGTTCTTCATTAATGTTGTTGAATATATTTTAGAATGTATACTCTCTCATACAAACAAATTGTATACTCCAAAATTCAACATTCTTTGATCCACTAAATGTTGGTGGATCCCTGTTCTTTGTTGCAACTTATCAGGGTTAGACCCATAAATAAAAATCCAATATTTTTTCCAGCAAATCCCCCTGTATCATATCATATCTTCTAATGCTACTAGATTAATCAGTTGAATTTCTAGTGTGTGCTGAAAATGTTTGCCCTTTTAGTTCAAGAGTTGACTTTTGAGACGATCCCAACCTACATTGGCCTGGATTATAATTTCTCTAATTTTTGGGTTAGAATCCGCCCATCTCCATTGGCGGCTACTTTTCAAACATGATTTATTATTCCTAATGTGCAATGGTTGCCTGCATTCCTAGTGTGCTTGCACCATTGTTCTTATGTGTAAATTGATACCCTAACAACAACACAAGCACCAAGCCCTTAAATTCCTTTTAAAAAAAAAACAAATATTAAGTTAGAACAATATCATATACATATTCGCACATATTATGTTTGTGTCTGAAACGATGTCGTTTTTAAAAACACGAATACGTTATTAGCACAAATAAACTAGATAAGCATTGTATTTAGTGGGTTGGAGGGCCCAACGCATAGCTCGCTGTCCTCCCATTCTCCCAAGTTCTCTCCGTTTGTTTTACCAATTCTATCAAAAAACTCGAACAAACAAAACGAACCAGCATTCATCTCTGCACGTTTTCCCTTTGCTTGCTGCCATCTACCTACCTTCTTCCCCCATCTTCTTTCAGTATCTCAACCATTTTTATACACAAAAATCCCCAAAACCCACTACAGTTTTTCCTCCCCAACCCCATTGCCCGAGTTTAATCTGCTGCATTATTGATCATAGCTGCCAATTCCTCGGCTATGATCATTAATGCTCCACCACCACAACCACCATTAATTCCACCTCCATATCTAAACCTAACCGCATTGTATAGATAATGGGGAGAGAGACAAATGGGGCATCATCACATGTTCCTCAACACCTCTCCCCCCTCTCCTCCTTTTTTTTCCTTCTCCTCCTATACCTATTCACATTCTTCAACAATGCCTCAGCCAAAGGCCTTGTCAATTCTGCGGCTACAATAACATTCTCTCCTCCTGATAACTTCCTCATCGACTGCGGCTCTTCGCAACAAACCAAGCTCATTGATGGCAGGACATTCAAATCCGACCGCGAAACGGCTGACCTCTTGTCCACAAATGAAGACTTCCAGGCTTCAGCTGACTCCATCTCTGCCAATGCCTCTACTTCTGTCCCACCTTTTTCGCAAGCTCTGTATCAAACGGCCAGAATTTTCTCCGAGCAATCCACCTACACCTTCTACATTAACAAGCCTGGCCGCCATTGGATTCGCCTCTACTTCTATCCTCTCCCACACCAAACATACAATCTATCAAACGCCGTTTTCTCCGTGAACACAGACAAGTATGTTCTCTTGCATGACTTTTCTGCCCCAGACAAAGCTGCATTGGTGTTCAAAGAATACCTCGTCAATGTCTCCGACAACAAATTCTCTCTCCATTTCAGACCAAAGAAGAAATCCTTTGCTTTTGTCAATGCCATTGAGGTTGTCTCTGCTCCGGACACTCTTTTTAACGACTCTGCCGCCCCGGTTCCACCAGCCGGAGACTTCAACGGCTTGCAAAACTACGCTTTTCAAGTACGGTATCGGTTAAACGTTGGAGGACCATTGATATCTCCTCAAAATGACACACTGTCAAGGACTTGGGAGCCTGACAATGCATACAATGCATTTCCACAAGGGTCTCAAAACGTGTCCGTGGCTCCAAAAATCGTCAAGTATTCGAAGAGTGGAGCTACCTCTTTGATTGCGCCGAATTGGGTATACGCATCCGCTCAACACATGCAGAATTCTTTCACAAATCAACAGAATTTCAACCTCAGTTGGAAGCTGAGTGTTGAGGAGGACTTTTCGTACTTGATCAGGTTGCATTTCTGTGACATTGTGAGCAAGACCCTCAATAACTTGTACTTCAATGTGTACATCAATGACATGATGGCTATCTCCAACCTTGATCTTTCTTCACTCACCGGCGCGCTTTCCACTGCTTTTTACAAAGATTTCGTGCTCAATTCCACCGCGGTCTCCAGCGCAAATAGTACCATCACCATTCAGATTGGTCCTGGCACTACACAGTCTGGGACTCAAGATGCACTTATGAATGGAGTGGAGGTCTTGAAATTGAGCAACGTAGCGGATAGCTTGGATGGACTTTTCGCGGTGGATGGGAAGTACAAGGGTCCGGTGAAATCATCAAACACATTGAAGATACTTGCAGGTGTTGGATTGGGAATGGGCGTGACGGCCATGTTGTTAGTTGGGGTGGTTTATATAAGGTGGCAAAGGAGACCTCAAGGTTGGGAAAAGAGAGACAGCTTCTCCTCATGGTTGCTTCCTATACATTCCAGTCACTCTAGCTTGTTCTCCAAGTCAAGTAAGAGCACTTCTAGAAGATCAAGCAGTATTTTTGGCTCACGCAAGAGCAAGAGCGGTTACTCAACCTATTTCTCTTCCACTTGCTACGGCCGGTCATTCACTTTATGTGAGTTACAAGGTGCAACTCAAAATTGGGATGAGAAGGCTGTGATCGGTGTTGGGGGGTTTGGGAAAGTGTACCTTGGGGTGTTGGAAGATGGTACTAAGCTAGCTATCAAACGAGGGAACCCCAACTCTGAGCAAGGCATTAACGAATTCAGAACAGAAATGGACATGCTCTCCAAGCTACGTCATCGCCACCTTGTTTCACTGATTGGGTTTTGTGATGAGAACAATGAGATGATCCTGGTGTATGAGTACATGTCTAATGGACCGCTTCGTGACCACCTCTATGGCTCGAACCTGCTTCCATTGTCATGGAAACAAAGGCTCGAGGTTTGCATTGGTGCTGCTCGCGGTTTGCATTATCTGCATACTGGTGCAGCACAAGGCATCATACATCGTGATGTGAAGACCACGAATATCCTCCTGGATGAGAATTTTGTTGCGAAAGTAGCTGATTTCGGACTGTCAAAAGCTGCACCATCATTGGAACAAACCCATGTCAGCACAGCTGTGAAGGGAAGTTTCGGTTATCTTGATCCTGAATACTTCAGGAGGCAGCAGCTTACTGAGAAATCCGATGTGTATTCTTTCGGTGTGGTTCTCTTTGAGGCGCTATGTTCGAGGACTGTTATAAACCCCGCCCTGCCAAGAGAGCAGGTCAGTTTGGCCGAGTGGGCAATGCAGTGGCACAGGAAGGGCATGATTGAGAAGATTGTTGATCCTCATATCGCTAGCTCCATCACCGCTGGTTCGCTGAAGAAGTATGTAGAAGCTGCAGAGAAATGCCTTGCGGAATACGGTGTGGATAGGCCTAGCATGGGAGATGTGTTGTGGAACTTGGAGTATGCTTTGCAACTTCAAGAGACAGCCTCGCAGGTCGATGCTGCGGAAGATAATACTTCAAGTCTCATTTCTTTGGATAAAGCCAGTGAGAAAGATGACACAAACTCAAAGGAAGGCTCTGCACTTGGCGTTGCAGCGAGCGAGGATTCTCAAGTCACAGTTGGTTCTCCTTTGTTTGCTAAAGGGAATGTCCAGGGGAGGTAATCGGGCACCATTCCGATTTCACTCCTCGCACCTTTTCCTTTTCTGGGGTTCAACTTCCTATGCTCTCGACCTGCATTAGTTGTGTGATTGATTCAATTATGTACTATGTTCCCATCTTGTAATTAGCTTGTAGATAGGTCCCCTTGGTTTTTTTTTTATCACCCTTCTGATCGAGTTTTCAATAGCGCAGTCTGTGTTTTGTATTTCAGTTTAATCTATCATATTTCTGTATATATGTCATGATTTCATGAGGCAGTAGATAAATAAATTTTCAGCAAATACAAGTCTAATCATAGGGATTCATAGCTGGATGCTATTAAACTATAATTTAATCAATGCTAGACTGTCACTACAAAAGCTAAGATATCAAACTGGACAAGAAACCAGGAACTGAAAACTACTAAGACTCTGACTGACATACATCATTAAGATCAATGAACATCTTAAGTCTCCATCATGTACCAAACTCGAAAGCTTGAGCGCCAGACCTTCTGCTTCTGTAAATCCTTGCATCCCCATTTCTCCACTCAAATTGTTTGCAGGGTTCACACTGGTGCTTACGATTCCCAGGTACATGTGCTTGAACTCGATATTGGGATCTTCAAAGATGACTAGAGAATCTGATTCCATAACAGTCGGTTGTGTTGTAACCAATTCGCAGGCATCTACAGAAGTGTATGCAACTTCCCAATATTTTCAGCTCTATTATTGAACTGATCTTCCTAATTTACCAATCCAGCAGTTAAAGATGTTATATTTCTTCAGTCAGTTAGCCAGTTTGGAAGCCAGAACTCTATGCCGAGCTACCAGTACTTCGTTCATTTGAGCGATTTGGTGCAGGAGCTTATTAATTTTCTGCAAATGATAAATCAAATTAGGACAGGGACAGCATACAAAAGAAGGTATTAATAGCAACAAAAAAAGCAGATAGAGCCTAGCATCAAATGTGCAGCAAAGCCTTCCTGTCCATTCTAAAAGCCCTCCTAACAGATACTCTCTAACCTACAAGTTCACAGATTATAAACGAAACAAGTCTCAAAATCAAGCATACGAACTAAGGTTTGTCCTGCAAGATAATTCTATGGCAAAAATACCCACTTCTTTTTCTCTCTCCCACCATGCAAGTGGAAGCTCAAAATTTGCTTCCAACATAGAATTTTCAGCTTTTCAATTGCTTATACATTCTGTAGAATTTTCAGTCTTCAAATGGTACTACTATTTAGGCCGATGTAGACAAAAAAGCCTCATAATTGGCATTTCTCACGAACACACAAAAATCAACCCAATTGAGGCAATGCATCGAACACTTGGTATGCAACAATTAACAGTTAGCTAACCTCATCTTTCTCCTTGATAATCAACTTGAAATGGTTCCGGTACCGCCTTTGCCGAGCTCGCAAGTAAAAGGACCACAACATAAAGACCACCGCCACAATGCTCGCACCAGAAGAAAAGGACCAAACTTTCGCCCACCCAAATGAGGAAGCAATGCCCAAAAGCTTAGAACGCACTACCTCAACTCCAATACCCACCCAGTTTCTGAATTCGCCAGATTCTCTGACATGGGTATCGGACTTACGCGGCGAAACCGGGCCCGATTCATCGGAATCGGAAGGCGAAAACGAAGACAGCGAGGAAGATGAAGAAGACGATAGTGATGGAGACGACGGGAGGTGGAGGTTTTCGTGATTGATTGGAGGGAAGACGGAGGAGCGGTCATTGTTGGGGCTGATCGCCACCATCGACCATTCCTTGAATTGGGTTTTGGAGATTTGTTGTTCCCAGTGTTTGAGTTCGAAGTTGTCTGGAACTGGATCGAATTGCTCACCCACCATTTTTTCACTTCACTGCAGGACACTTATTTTACCAGAAATTTCTGCGATAATTTAAATCTCGCTCACCGGTAAACACATGCATGTTTATCACTCGTACTATGCGGACGGGTTCGGCGATTAACGGCTCTGATGCACTGGTTTATCACACATGAATTCTCATATGAATTAACGTCTTTCTAGTTCGTTGGATAAACTGCATGCATTTGATTTCTCAGGTGTCATTCCGCTCTTCTCACATCTTTCGGGAAGGAAATAGAGTAGCTGATGCTTTGGCTAATTTTGGCTCGTCGTCTGATAATTCTAATTTCACGTGGTGGGATTCTCCCCCTTCTTTTATTGTATCTTTGTGTAATGAAGATCATTTAGGTATTCCTCAGTTTCGTTTTTGTTAACTGGTATGTTATCTCTTTTTTCGGGGAGGTTTGGTTTGGTCCCCCTCCCATGTACTCTTTCTTCTTCTTTTCCTTTAATGTGATAGCTGGGCTATTGAGGGAAAAAAAAAAAAAAAAAAAAAAGTTGTGAAAAAAAAAAAAAAAAAAAAAAAAAAACGTCTTTCTAGTTTCTAGTTTTCTACAAAATGATTTCATATCATATTGATTCATTTCATTAACTACATATTATGGCATAATAATAATAATGTAGCGTGCCAAGCAGGACTTCTTCTTCTTTTTTTGGGACAATGTCAAGCAGGACTTCTTAACCTACCTTCACTAAGCGCTATTCTAATATCCCCCAATCACAATTTTTTTTTGTCACAAGTCATAACCACGATCACAATCACAATCAATAGCTCAGAGTAAAGACTTTCCCTTCATCTAATGGAAACAGCTAGTAACAGCTAGAGCCTGCAAATGTTAATTGGATTTGCAACATCGAGTGACTGATAATGAGTTAATTAAATCCATTTTAGAGATTGCTTTGAAATAATTAAAAAAATTAATTATAAATATAAAAAAATTTGAAAAAAATAAAATGTGTTTTGGATGAGTTTTAGAAGCACTTAGAAGTGATTTTGAGAAACACTTGACAAGTGTTTCCTTGTGAGTTTTAGACATTTCATAAACAGTCTCAAACATGCTCTTATAATGCCCTTATATTGACCCTTTCAAAAAAAAAAGCCCTTATATTGACTAAGATAGTACTTAATTAATTGAAAACAAAATTCAACAAAGCTTAGATCTATCTTCAGTGCATTTCACAAGTTGACAGCTGCTGCTAGCATTAGATATTTAGACTAGTAGACTTTGCTTTTAAGTGGGTGGAGAAAGCAGAGATCATAATGATGCTTTCAAATAGATTCAGAAAAGTAAATGTACGCCACCTGAATGTGCTTGTCTTACCAATACCAGTAAACTTGTTACTCAAAGCATCACAACAATTTGCTAAAAAATATATATATATATATATATATATACCAACCCTGAAGACTCTGGAAACCCAGAAATGAGATACTACTTGTTGAGACTAAACTATTACTTCAAAATGAGGATGCACTTGTGAATAAGGATGTGGATGCCACTAAGCATAGTTGATGCTCTAATGGAATCTCAAAAGCTTGAATTACATCAAGTAAAGCTTGTTGATTACTTGCTTAGACACTCCTGCAGTTGGAAAATACTGCAAGATTCTGACTGCAAAACATTGCTTCTTAGATTCCAGGATACAGAAAAGGTCATCCAATGCAGGGCGTACATTTACATTTTCCAATGCAAAAACTAAAAAGGAAGTTAGCATCTTTCTGAATACTAAACTTCACAGTTACTTCCTCTAGGATACAATAACCGTCTCTTCTCTTCTAAGTACTACAGATATGCCCAAGTCAATGAATCCTATACCTAAAAGATAAAATTATAACGCGCTTACAAGGAGAAGTTATTATTAATAAAGCTTACAAGAACTTAAGGATAAGTGAGCAGCATATGATGCAAAAAAATTCAGCTCAACCAAAAAAAACAAGAACATAAGAAAGTGTACTGCAATCAATAAATAAAATTCCTTTAAGGATTACTCGAACACGATACAAAGATGATTTCAAGATTGTGAAAGAATTCTACTCTGTTGTTCTTGGAAGTTCAAAAGAAGTAGAAAGACAACAGAACAAACAAAATACAAGTAAAGATGAACTGTTATAAAATTTTAAATCTGCTTTAACTGATGTGTTACATCATTACCTATCAATTATCACACTCAAGATGTTTTACTCACTAGCTGTGCAATCCACTGCTCCCCTGCATTGGATGCCGCCGAATATCAAACTGGTCAACAGACTCCAAAGGAGTGGCCGTCTCATTCCTGATCCTCTTGATCTTAGGGCTCAACAAGCCCCTGTGCCTAAACCCATAAAGCTTAAGCACCTGGTTATCCGCAAAATTAAAAGCCCTCTCCATGCTGCTCAAGCATCTCTCCACCGGGTAATCCCCGTAACTTCCACAAGGCTTGCAACCCACAAAATGAGTTACAAACGGCCACCTCTCATCGCCCAAACCCGGATGATACTTCTCTATCATCTCCTCGTACCGATCCACCAATCCAGCCCAATAGCCGTGCAAGTAATACGAGTTCTCCACAAAAACCTTCTCCATCCACTGATCCTTCTGTGACAGCAACAAGTATATCAATGCAGATTGATCATCGGCCTCAAACGCCGGCCTTCCCTTCAAATTGGCTGTCAAAATTTTCCCAGCCTCCTCTCTTATGGGACCCTTGGGACCCATTGGCGCCCAAGCATCAAGCAAATCCAAAGACCACTGGCAATTCCTAAACAGAAAGCTCCCAGTATTCAAAGCAATCCAAGACTTCTGATCGAAGAGCAAATCCGGGTAGCCATGAATAACAAGATTGTGCTTATCATACTTGGCCAATGGGATCTCAAACACCATATCAGTAAACATAGCATCACTATCCATCCACCAAATCCACTCCACCTCGGGATGCGAAAGCATCAGCTTCCTAATCAATGGCAATTTGGCCCAATACCCAGCAAGTTCCATATCCAAATGAGCTAAATTATAGACAATCTCAATCCCATGAAGTCTACAATAATCAATCTTGTTCTTAATAGCTTTCAACAAATAATGGTCCCCAATTGGATTATCACAAGGCTTAGGAGGAGACCCAGTTACTAACAAAACTCGAGGCTTACCTCTAACCAAGCTCGGAAACTCGGGATTGGATTGAAGCCAAGCTCTTCTCTCTGTGTCCCAATTCGCGATCTTGGGTCCGAGGGTATAGGTGACATTGTGATTGATCTGGGTGCCGTTGATGAACTCGTCCGGGTCATTTGGGTCGCTGTCGGATCGGATCTCGGCGAGGATCCGGTTCGTCTCCTCGATTAAGTTCTGATTAACGGCGTCGGCCTCGGAGCTGCCGAGATTGCCCACTCCGATCGTGCCACGCAGGACGAGGATGGTGACGAATCCGCAGAGGATGGTGATTTTGATGTTGTTGAAGGTCTTCTGGATCTGGCGTCCACGTGGAAGGGCGGCGTATCCACGGCCGGCAGCTGCTCGGCCGTTTGATGTGCCAGTGGTGCTAGTCGGTAGCCCACCTGAGCTCCGCTTCTGAGCTGTGAAATTGTCCTGGCCCATGTCTCGGAATTGCTCAAAGTTCAAGTCTTTAGCTCCTCTCAAGTGTCAAGTAAAACCCTAGAAACCGAGGGTGAGGGCGAGCGCGGTGGTGGTCATGGCGGAGGAGGTGGGTTATGATTATTAGAAAGACAAGGGGACGAGTGAGTGCTTAAGACATGTGTCCAACACCGACTGTCGTGGGGGGTTTATTTCTCTCTTTTTTCTTTTTCTCTCTTGTCTGATCTCTAATTTTTTATTTTCCTAAATTATTTTTGGCCCAAATCGGATCGGGCCCGGGTCATTTTTTTGGAACCTAAACCATTCATGATCAAACCTAAATCTTTTATTTCAATTTATTCAATATTTGGATCCTCCACTTCTCAATTGAATAGTGACAGATTATCTGATTATGGCTTCTTCTTTTTTTTGGCAAAGAAAAAATTATGGGAAAGATTATGGCTTTTAATTAGTACCTGTTTCTATCTTGTTGTCCTCATTCTTTTACCTTTTTTCTTTTTCTTTTTTTTGATAAAGTTCATTTCCTTATATTCCCTCAACTATAAAGGAAAGTACACATTTTTTTATTTTTAAAGTAACATTATATGATAATCCACCTCTAATAAGATAATTCAACGCGCAGCGCGTGTTTTCATGAAGGAGTCAAATGCTCGCTCTGGTTACGGTCTGTTCTGCACTAGGTTGACGGCTGTGGTAGCTAGCTATGACGCCGCGTAACTTCCAAATTCTTATTTCTTACGGCCATCCACCGTCGTGCACTGTTGAATCCCACACCGTCATTAAGCGCGTGGGGAAAAGTCAAAACCATCCTGCAAGGGCTCCAATTGTGTGTACTTTGAAATGTAACTTTTTTATTTTTGTGTGAATCTGTGAGATCACGGAGATGTTTGAAGGGACCCACAAGATCATCTTAAAAAGCTTGTCCCTATGTCTCGTCCCCATGTACCCATGTACCCATGTGTTGTGTTTTTACTGTCTGACCCCTTCTTATTCCTTTCGAATAGATTTTTTTTTTCTTAAATTATTATTGTTTTTTACTTTTTTTATGAGATAATTTTAATTGTTAGTAATGTATTACATATAGAGCAGAGGCCTCCATCAATCAAAGTGGGTTTTGCTGATTTAGGTTTTAAGAAGAGAATTTTTTTTAAAAAAAATTTGTTTACCTACGAAGAAATTCTGCTCATAAAAAAATTAATTATTTAAACAAAAAAATTTAAAAAAAAATATTAGATACATTTTTGCCGACGAATAATTTATCGATAAAAGTTATTCATGTTATTTTTTTCAAAAAAATTAAAAAGATGCAATGTTATCTTTTATTTTCATACTCATGTAATCCCAATAATTTTGCCAATTGTCCACTATACGTTTGAAAAGAAAATTAATTGCTTTCTTAGTTTTGATTCCATTATCACCAACAAGAAAATGACATATATATTTCCTAACCAATACAAGGTATTCAAGTATTCAACACTATCCCAACTTGTCTGATGTGAACAAGCCGTTCCATTAATCATTAATAATATTTTGTTTCTCTGTGAAAAGCATGACACGAACTTGGGTATTGCTCGTCTCCATTTAACACAATGGTTGTTGAATAATTAAGATAATAGAGTTTCTATTTTTTTTATATAATTAAGGGTAAAACTGGATGTTTAAAATTACACACACAAAAAAAGGGAGGTTCGAATACATGTTTTGGAGGTTATGAATAAAAGCACTCAAAGATTTTGTGCAAACAACTCCATAAAAATCTTCCTCGTATAATTTTACGTTTTTTTTATTTATGGACTTTTGTATTTTTGGACATTGCAACGACAAGCAATTCTCCGATCGATCAGCGATACATAACTCACATTAATTCTGTGTGATTGGTGATGCTCGATCATAGTTGGGGGAATTACGATCCGGAACGATGAGTGATGTATTTGAGGGGTATGAGCGCCAATACTGCGAGCTCTCCGCCAATCTCTCCACCATTGTTGATGGAGGTATATCTCTCTGTTTACATTTCATTTTTCTGGGTTTGGCAAATCGCATTCATGCATTTGTTTTTTATTGTTGGTAATTCAAGCATATATAATGTATTGATAGGAAAATGTTCTATGTGCCTTTTTCCCTTTAATAGACTCAGAATGTGCATTAAGATTGAGGTGGCTGGTAATACTTGTATTGCAGAACAGAAGAAGCAGAGGACTGCAGAGATAAAAGCTGCATTGGATGAAGCTGATGATTTGGTAGTGAACACCCTAGCTCGAGTCCATTTCTATGGCTTACGTATGTGTTTGTTTCTGTGTAGTGCTATTGGATTAATGGTCTGCTAACATGGAAATGCTCAGCTTAGGAAAATGGACCTTGAGGCAAGGAGTCTGCAGCCGAGTATGAAGGCGACGCTTCTTGCCAAGGTGAGAGAATACAAAACCGATTTGAACAACTTGAAGAGCCAAGTTAAGAGAGTCACAACGCTAGAGATCAGACATTCATCCCGCGACGAGTTGTTGGAGTCTGGAGAAGCAGATACCTTGACGGTATTCCCTCTCTCTCTCCCTCTCCCTATCTCTGTGTGTGCGCGTGTGCGTATGAATGTTAGGACATGGTGAGTTTCTTATTCGTAAGGGTTTTTCGACTGTGTGACAGGCTTCGAATGATCAAAGAGGAAGGTTTTTGATGACAACGGAAAGAATAAACCAGTCGAGTGACAGAATCAAGGCGAGTAGAAGAACAATGCTGGAAACAGAGGAGCTTGGTGTTTCGATCGTCCAAGACTTGCATCAGCAACGCCAGTCTCTTCTATATGCCAGTAACACTGTATATTTTCTACCTTCTACTTTTTGTATGGCAGGAATCAAGTGTTTATGTGACATTGGCTTTCGTAAATAATGTGTTTCTTCTTCCTTTGGGTTTTAACAGTTGCATGGGGTGGATGAAACTATAAGCAAGAGTAAGAAAGTTTTGGTAGCCATGACAAGAAGGATGAGCAGAAACAAATGGATCATGGGTTCCATAGTCGGAGTTGTCGTCCTTGCAATCCTACTTATTCTTTACTTAAAGCTTACACACTAGAGTTGCTGCCCTCCCATGCCTAATTTTATTGATTTTGAAAATACATCTCTCTCATATTGGTTTGTATGTTATGTAATAATTATTTTTCCTCCCAGATCTTTTCTGCTTTGGGTGGTGTTGTCATGTTTTATCATAGCGAATTGTAATTAGAATATATGAATGAATACAAGTGAAATTGGACTCTTGTGAAACCAAAAAAATGGCTGTCAGTGTTTTATCTTCACCTAGAGCTGAAAGCCAGACCACCCTCCTTTAAATTCTGTAATGCTATTTTGATGAAGATGAGAAATGGGATGATCATCTGCGGTTGTTCAAAATGGTTGAAAAAATAAACAACACGGATCATCGCATTCCCAGAATCTTCATATACTGAAGCAAAGCATGTTGAATTGTCAGTTTGTGGTGTAATAAGATCAAATTGAATGCCTTCAGTTTCTCTAAGCTAAAGAAAATGAACAAAAGAGACTTGCATTATGAAATTTTAATAATCATAAGATTACATACAGACAAACAAACAAAAAGGAAGAAAACCTTATCCAGTTGATATGTTATTTGAAATCTCAAAACATTTCTTCACAAAGAAATCTGAAAGACTAACCCATTTCCCGTAAGGATTTTTATGAATAAAGGATGAATGCTTCCAACCCAGAGATTTTGTGGTGGGAATAGTAGATTGAAGAGCTCTACATCACGCGTCATCTGGGCTTTGCGTTCCTGAACAAGATGAGCAAAGGGATACTTTCTAATGATCTAATCTTCTTTGACTTGATAGATATTATAACCAGAAGTTTACACCCTTGATCAAGTCCTTCAACCGTTATGATGATGCTCATAGGACACTTCAGTTCAGCACTAATTCCTATCATCCAAATACTGGACACCCAGAGATGCAGGAACTTGGGAACTAGAAAAAGTTTTTCCTCATAACTAACAAGAACGAATGACTTTAATATTGAGAAACATCAACTTCCGTAGATGAATCCCTTCATGCAAGCTCCTCATCATCCTTGTCATCCTCGTCATCATCAAGAGAAGCAGGTTGCCCATTAAGATCCACATCTACACCATTTACCTTCCTCACAAACTGTCCCCGTACACGAGGCCTCCTTTCAGCAAGTCGTTTTCGATTAACATACCTGACCTTTTTATCAAAGCAACGCTCCTTTCTTTTCTGCCTAAATTTAATCAATGCTGCCTCTCTTCTGTCAACCTTAGTTAATTTCACTTCGCTGGAGGATGAGCTTCCAAAGGATGGCCAAGAATGATTATTAGGCATTTGACCAGGCTGTAAGCATACGCTAAGCGGATAGTAGGGGAATGATGTCATCCCGTTAACATGTGGAGGGCAGTGTGGAAGATGACTGTAATGTTGCATAATTGCTGCTGCAGCATGATTTTGCATGTCATGCAGATTCTTTTGATACACTTGCGTCGATGATGACGCCATAACCTGATTGACAGCCCCTGACATATAATACGGATACGAAGCGTGGGCAGGCAATGAACATCCTGTTGAGGATCTGTCTTGGATGCACAGGCACCTGTGAGGATCTGTCTTCCTCGAAATTCTTCTGATGCTGAAGTTCCATTGATCCAGGTGGGGTGCAAGACCTCTCCAATGAAAGAGAATCTGGGATACTATTACTGGTTGGGAAGTCATCTTCTTGTGAATAGTTTTCCCATGCCTCTCCATTTCCATCTACTTGCAGAGATTCATCAACCACTTGTTGACTACATGCTGGATGTTTCTCTTCCACCCTCGACTGTTCAGCACTATTATCCTTAGCATGGACTTGGGAGTTGTTTTCAACTGTGCTTGATTTGACATAGGTAAAAAAAGCAGATGACCCACCAATCTTTAGTTCGCTCTTTTTCGGGCCAGATGAGAACTTCCCTGCAGAATATTACCACAGAAATGGGAACAAATTATCTCAAGAGGCAAAGATGAAAAATGAGCCATAGAAAAACCATACTGCTCCTAATCAATTTTATTGCTTTCCTCCTCACATCACTGGGGTCAAATGAATGATGCAACATAATGCACACTACTTGGTCCTATAGCCATACATGGCAATATCTAGTAAAAAGATGTTCACGACATTGACATAGCAGAAAATCTCCTTGTTGTATCATTACAATATCTACAAACAACCCTTACCCGAGAGGAAAACATCTGACACCTTATATCTCATACATTTCTTTTGGAATAGAAAAAGAAAACAAGAAAGGCTGCAAGCAAACGACGGACTTAATGGTCAATATGACAGTTAGTAAAATACTAAAAGCCTTCAAAGAATGTCATTTGTCCAATTCAAATTCAAATATTGAACCTTAAAATTTTCACTCTTGAACAAGTAGATCTGACCATATAAATAATATGAATATAATGTAGACACAATCCCACACAACTTAGAAAGTAATTAGTTTTCAAAATGGAGAATTTTTTTTTTCCCAAAGTACAGAAATATTAAGAATAGTTAATCACCAGAAAAAATGGTAAACTGAAAAGGCATTATTTCACATCCAAGTATCCAACTATAAGAGATATTCTAACCAAATAAATTAAATGAATATAAGCTATACAGAAGCCTAAGCACGAAGGAAATATTTTGTCATCAGTTCCAAATAGGAGGAAAAAATATTATCACCGGAAAAATAGTAAAATTGAATTATTGCTATGTCATCCTACTGTAATGATAGAAGATGT
This sequence comes from Rubus idaeus, assembly GCA_030142095.1. Taxonomy (NCBI): domain Eukaryota; kingdom Viridiplantae; phylum Streptophyta; class Magnoliopsida; order Rosales; family Rosaceae; genus Rubus; species Rubus idaeus. The sequence continues at coordinate 1,831,672 of CM057969.1, read as the reverse complement.
TGTTTCAAGTTTTAACTAAGCTACACGAATCAAATAATGGACCGTCAAAAAAGTGCTGCTTTTCTTGTTCAAATGCTATGAAACATAGATAAAAGATATTCCAAGCTAGGAGATGCCGAAACTTAAAAGCAGCACTTCAATTGCCACAAATGGCTCACCAGTTTGGCGGTCACTTATTTCTGGAACGTCACTCTGAAACTCTAAGAGAACATCCAGTGGAGGCTGTGTAGCAGCAGCAACAGCAGCTGCTGACTTACAAAAAGAAAAATAGAGGAAAGCATACAAAATACATTTAGTCAGTACGAATAAAATAGCTAGTAAGCAAACTTGAATATAATGGAAACTTAACTTGCTCTGGTTAATTATGAATTATCTATAAAGATTCATCCTGAGCCCCAACTAATTTCTCATGTTTTGAGATTGGAAGCTTCTCAAATCTAGTTCAGTATGGAATTGTTCAGCATGAACTCATTCAGTATTGCATTCACGGATTTACTTTCTTAAATAATGAACAGTCAAAATTTAACATTTTATTGAACTTATCTTTCTTTTATACTTTCAAAAAAATAAAAAAAATAAAATAACATACTATCTCTGGATCGGCACTCCTGTGAGACTTATCTTCTGTATCATCTGAGAATGAGTTCGTATTAGGATCACTAGGATCTGATACCACCATATCAAAGTCAAAACTAAAGACGTTCTTCTCTGCAAGTCCAAGCTGCCAAATATACAGATAAAAATAAAAAACTATCATACTGATATGAAGCAACATACGGTAGCCAGCAATAGTGTACTAGAGCAATGAATCCCTCACAGATATGGAACTTGGAAAAAGGTATCACTTATGCACAGAACCTTTAAAACAGAGGTCACTATAGTTTCGCAAAAAGTTTCAATTGCATGTTTCTTCTCACCTACCCAATACATTAAACTCAGATAAGAGGCTTCATATAGAATTATAGACACTATCGGTCTAAAACAACATCAACTCATATATGATGGCCACTTTTAACTTGCTGGCATCTGAAATGTGTCTATGAATCACTGTTTCCCTAATTTCTAAGTTATTTGAATAACTCATAAAGCAAGGGAAAGATTGACTGGAGAAAGAGGTCGTTATGGAATCAGAGTGAAAAAAAGAACATAAAAAGTCATGCAAACAAACCATGTGTCTTCTTCTCCACATATGTGTCCACAAGTTAAGAAGCTCATTAGTTCGTAAAGGCTTTACAAGATAGTCTGCCGCTCCGAGCCTCAGGCACTTAACAACAGTAGAGACCTCATCCTGTGCCGACATCACTAACCAAAGCAGAAAAGTTTAACAATCAGGTTTAAGAACATAACAGACCTTAAAGACTAAAAGTATTATAGGAAACAGCTGTCATAAGAAGAAGAAATGCTTACTGATCACAGGAATGCGCCTCAACTCTCTATGCCGTGTAATGTACTTCAACATTCTCGTTCCTTTTCTCATTGGAAGGTCAACTTCGGCAAGTATGATATCAATATCAGGTCCCTCTGCATTCAATGCATCAATCACCTGTCTAGGAGACTTGACCGGAGTGACTGTAAAGCAAAGAAATCAAGAGACATCATGGAACACAAGCATCATCTTGGAAGGCGTGTATACTATGTTACCAAAAATGGAGCTAGTCTCCAACAAAAAAAATATCAAAGACAAAACCAAGAGCAAATTGTACTGTGGATGTTCTTACTGATATGAAATGAGTCATATTCTTTATACAAAAGTCATGCATTAACATTCTACTGCAGTAAAAAAATTTGTTTCAACAGATAGCATCTAAGGTATGTCTCTCTGTGTCATCATTATTTAGAATTGTTCTTCCAACATAAATTACTTATTTGAACACATTCACACTGATTTTGACCTGTTTTGAGTAAACACCTCTTAGGATACATTTTGGCACCTAAAAACGAAAAGAACAAACACAAAGATCTTGTATGTTTAATCCATCTCTATCAAGAATCCACGAGGACAACGAATTCGCATGCAGTAATTGGAAATATTTATGTACAGCTTATCCTTTGTAGATAAAGGCACCAAAGTAACAGAAAATGCATCTCGCTAATTTTGGTTTTAGGTCTTTTGTTCATAGATTTTCCATCCATTTTCTTAACAGAGCCAAACAGTTGATAAGCTTTAACCTTTCCATCCGAAACTTCGAAAACCAATAAATTTCCAAACAACACAAAGAAAACTAAAGATTAGATAGAGCAGATAACAATCAACAATTGATTAGAAACGTAAAAGCTAGCAAAGGATATATACCTTGATAAGAGCATTTCAAAAGAAGCCTGAGAACTTCTTCAGAACTGGACTCGTCGTTATCGCACAGCAAAATCCTGACTTTTCTCCTATCTATGAACCCCTCACCACCACCGCCACCGCCACCGCCACAATCTTCAGCTCCTTTGTTCAAATTAAGCTCCTTAGACTCCATAGCCAAAACAACCTCCACAAACGCAAATACTAGTGAACTTCCATGAGTTAACTTCACCACTGCAGCTTCAAGCAAATTCCTAATTAGTTTCGAGGTTTGGGGTTTCCGATTCTGAACGACTCCATCTCCTCAGTCAAAGCCCGTCCGCACCCGAGCTAGCCAGCGAGCAACCACCGCGGCCACTTCATCTCTATCCGCAAACTTCATGCGGGAGCTAGCGGAGCAGAGACTCTACTGAGGAGGACGGCAGTTGATCAACGGTTGGGATTGCAGGCTAGCGCGGGAGGGGTCAAGGTTTAGATCACCGGCCAGCGGCGCACTTTAGCCCGAAATGAAAATAAAAGGAGGAAAATGGTAAACTATTAGCGAAGCTTCTCTCAGAGCAGCTATTTATATAGAAGGGGGGGCTTTTTCGGATATATTATTTGTTAAATTAAATATAGAGATATATATACTCTGATGCGCGAGTCGCTAACGTGCGCGTAGAAGACTAGAGGTGCAGGTTAGGAAAGAAGAAAAGTGGAGACGTGGACTGCTGAGGGACAAGAAAGAAGAAAAGTGCAAAAGGGAGGTGAGGTGTGGTGTGGATTGTTTGGTATATTTCAATTAAAATCCAATAGCAAAAGAGAAAAATATAGCCAAAAGTCTAGTTGGCAAGACATTTATTGACTTATTGTTTGACAAAAGTACTCAAGTTTAATTCTTCTCCGTCAGTATTGGTAATAATAATATAAAAAAAATAGAAAATAATAAAAATGAAGGACTAATTTTTAGGTTTCAATTATAAAATATCATTGGAGCTTATTCCACCGCTGAGAGGAAAATACCGGAGAATTAAGTTAAGATTAGAGTTTCATCCCTTCTAATGTAACTAAAATTATAAAATCATTTATTTTCTCTAATATTGCTTGATTATCATTTTTGCGGATATTAATTATATTGAAAATCTTCTAGTCATTTGTATTACTAAACTATTAGTCCACCCTATTTAAACGAGTTTACTACTTTATGCCTAAGTTAGTTTTGTGAACAAGGTATTTTTCTTGAATAAAATATTAATAGAAGTCTCGACTCTCACGTTCGACTACCCCTAAAAATGATATAGAAGACTATATTTTTCCTTTCCCCAACAGGAAATGGTCATGAAGAAATAATTAATTCTACACAATCCGCATTACTATTGAGCACTCGAGCATACTTAAGTTATTAATTAGTCTACCTTACTTTAAAAGAATTGAAGTCATCATTTCTAAACTAGTTCACCTCATCGAGAAAGACATGTATTCAAAAGTCTTCGTTCTAGTATATATTGTCCATATATATCAAATTAATAGACAATTGATCGCGAAAATTTCAATAAGTATCAAAGTTATCTATTTGAATATATAAAAGAATAGCAATAAGGAATTAAGTTCATAGGTTTCACAAGACGTGCACATTATTGATCTCGATCGAGAGCCTTCTGCATGCATATGTTTGATCAAAGTATCGTTGCAAAACAAAATGGTGGTAGCTATAGCTAGCCAAGATGGTTGATACACACCATGCAGGAACTCTTATTGCGGAAGAACGTACGTACGTACTCCTAATTAACTTAATTAATATTTTCTCAACACTTAACTAAGTTTCTCTTAATTAATTTGAATTAATTTCACAAAAACTCTTAGTCTCTTACATACTAGCTAAGCCATAGACGTCTCTCACTAAATATATATATATATAGGTCATATATGCTCTTGTGTGCTATATATATATATAGCTTTTTTTTATTATTATATTATTCTTGGCCATGCAAATTAAGCATATATATATATGATCTTGATTAATTTTACAACATGCATGCATATATACAACATGTGGTTGTACCCTGCAGTAATGTTAGAAATTAGTAGAGATGGAAGAAATTGGCATACTAGATTGTAAATGAGTTGAGTCGTACGTGACAAGTATAAAAAAAATAAGGATCGGATTCAAAGTATTTTCATTGCGGCTCAAGTTCGGGTAAAACTTGAACATATACGATAGGTCAAGTTTAAATATGGGAAATTAATTAGCTAGCTTAATTAGCACATGATTCATATGGATACGGAAATTATCTAGCTTAATTAGCACATGATTTATTGGATCATATATGTGTCTGGGTTTCAGCTTTCAAGTTTCAAGCTTAATTAGCTAGTAGTAGCTAATTAAGCACATGCATATGATTCATATGGAAACTAAACGCAAACAAACCTCAGCCGCGCGCATGTATATGTATATATATATATATATAGGATTAGCAAAACATGATTAACTAGAATTAGGCGAAACCGATCGATGAAGCTGAATATGCTGGGATCAACAATGGCTTGCCAAACAAGGCACATGATCGATCCACGTACAGCTTGCTTTTCCTAGCTACTATTGCTTGCTCCATTGTACTTACGTACGTACAATGGAGCTGCAATTACTTAATCAATCAAGTAAAGTGATCATTAATTCAAAATGCCTCATCGACTACATACGAGGATCGATCCTGATGCATGCATGGCTTACAACCAGGCTATGGCTAGGGTCGGCTCCTATATATATATATATGGAACTTAAACATACTGAGGCCCTCTGGTGAAAACCGATATCCATAACTCCCCATAAGTACCGATGGATTACAATTTAAAACTCAAATTTATTTCACCAGCATGATTTAAAATTTCACATATCGGACATTAGGGCTCTTAATGGTCGTGTCGTGTTGGTTTCATATCTTGTCAAGATACTAAATATGTAAAAATATGCAAAACTCAATCTTGACCCAATTAATAAACGTGTCGGATAATTCAAACTCAAACTATTTATTAAACGGGTTACCAATCCAACCCGCATAACACACTTGTTAAGTGAGTGATTTGACCTAGTCTAATAAAATAAACGTGTTAAGCGGGTGATTTACGAGTTAGCAAGTTGCCCTAAACCCACCCATTTATTAACGTGTCTTGGTGGGTTACCCGCAAATGACCCGATTTTCCAAAGTCAAAAAACTATAAAATTCATAACAAAAATAAACAAGCCGTGGTTTTCGAGTTCCGTTAATTAGAATACCTTTTAAAAATTATTCTTTACAAATGATGAGATTTTTTACTAGGAAAATTTGATGAAAATGTTGATGTCATAACACCTCAAAACGTGTCAAACTATACCCTTTTTTTAAATATTGGCAGTGCTAAAATCTCACTATTGGTAAAACATAATTTTTAGAACGTATCTCAATTGACGGAACTCGAAAAGCTCTAATTATTTATGTTTTTCGATTTTTCAAAATCGAAAAACTATAAAATTCATAAAACACAAACGACTTGAGATTTTCGAGTATCGTCATTGGACACATTCTAAAAATCATGTTTTACCAATGATGAGGTTTTAGCATAGACAAATTATAATAAAAAAAATAGAGTTGACAAATTTTGGCATGTCATGGCCTTATTTATTTATTTTTTGAATTTGTAGAATTTTTTTTTTAAAAGAGGAACAACCTATACCGACAAATAATATATCGGGAAAAGTTGTTCACGTAATTTAATTTTTTGAATATGAGAATGGGTAGAATTTTTTTTTTTAAAAAAAGAGGAACAACCTTTGCTTATTCGTCGGGAAAAGTCATTCCCGTAATTTAATTTTTTGAATATGAGAATGTGTAGAATTTTGTTAAAAGAGGAACAACCTTTGCCGACGAATAATTCGTCGGGAAAAGTCATTCTAGTAACTTAATTTTTTGAATATGAGAATGTGTAAAAAACATTTTTTAAAAAGAGGGACAACCTTTGTCGACGAATAATTCGTCGGGAAAAGTCATTTTCGTAATTTAATTTTTTGAATATGAGAATGTGTAGAATTTATTAAAAAAAGAAAAAAGAGGAACAACCTTTGCCGACGAACAATTCGTCGGGAAAAGTCATTCTCATAATTTAATTGTTTGAATATGATAATGTGTAAAAATTATTTTTTTAAAAGAGGAACAACCTTTGCCGACGAATAATTCGTCGGAAAAAGTCATTTCCGTAATTTAATTTTTTGAATATGAGAATGTGTAGAATTTTTATTTTTTTTAAATAGTAACAACTTTTGCCGACGAATAATTCATCGGGAAAAATCATTTCCGTAATTTAATTTTTTGAATATGAGAATTTGTAGAAGCTCTAGCTTGTTAATATATTTACACATCCATGTATTCCAAAGTTTCAGGTCTCATCCAAATTAGAGGGTTCTGATCGATCCAAATCTTGAGGCAACTACATACAATCAAGACTGGGTCAGTTTCTTCATATTCATAGATGAATATATACGACACTTGGGGATCGATGGTGAGGTATGACAGATGTATAAATCAGATAAACAGACTTGTTTTCCATTTGTTCAATATAATCTATTCTTATTCATACCCAAAAAAATCTATTCTTATATAGCTAGGATTTTCCATTATTAATTATTGCAATCGAAATGAACTAGTTACTTAATTTAATTTTCTTTTCTGCTTTGGAAGACTGGATAGATTTTGTTAATATATAACTCAGAAACTTTCACCCACGTACTAGTGTACTACTGTACTATTAGATTTGCTAGTCGTGGTCAATGGTTTGACATAGTCCAACTGCACCGATCTGAGCAAACTGATGAAGTTGCAGATAAACCTGTTCCCGGCCGGCGCAGCTCGATCAGTACACGCATGCATCTAGCGCTAGAGATCGATATATAGGTATAAACGTACGTGGTGTGTGTATATATATATATATATATTATATGGCTGGAGAGGGAGTGATCGATCAAAATGTCTGCCTAGCTTGCATTGTCATTCATGTCCATCTCGATCAGCAAGTACACACCAGCTAGCCAACCAAGAGTTTGGTCTACCAAAAATTTGTGTCTGCTTGGCCAACCAAAAGTTTGGCCTGCACATGTATCAATTTACACCCGGCCAAGACAGAAAAGAGTACTACTTGACCCAACTCTACCCCACATTTTTCACATTTCATCTAGCTAGCTAGGCTCGTAATTCCTTCTCCATGTTAGGATTACATATATGCGTTTAGTAACACAGGTGCAGCTGAGCTGCACGCAGCACTCTATTTATTAATTACTTGGCTAATGAGGCACATTAATTAACTGATGAAGTGATGATGGGAAACTTAATGAATAATACTAGTCAAATAAAGGCCTGGAATTGGTACTCTATCTCAGAGACTCAGACTCTATTATAGTACTACCATACTATATATAATATAATATCTAGTACAGGGTTGAAGTGAAAATCCTGCCCAGATACTATTGTGCTTGATAATTAACAAGATCAATTTTTTGCCATGATGTTTGGTCTGCACAGATATGTACGTAGATTAATCCTAATGCCTAAACTACTACAATGATCAAGTCTTTTACATAGTTAGGAAATAATACAAACTTCTAAACTTAACCCTTAACATGGCAAAGATGTAAAATGTGTCTTATTTAAGTTTTCATCAGTTTCTGTTTGGGCTCAAAAGTTACTTGTGTAAATGCTTAAAATTGGAGGCCCGAGACAGGTTCCTCGTCAGTGTCCGGTCTAGGTGACGTTTGGGTGACTGGAACCTAAGATCTCACCGAACATTGTTGAGAGAAATAACACTACATCAATAGTTAAGTGGTGGATAATAAAGGTATCAGAAGCAGCATTGGGCCTGAGATGGCCTTGGTTTTCATTAGTGGAGCACATGCTCATTTTCCAGAGAACAATTTCATTAAAAATTTCACATACATGCTACAGTTTATTTGCAATATAAATTTCAGCTAATTTTGCTGGTTCGTTTTTGATACACATTACGTTTGTATCGTATTCTCTACATCTGTGTCATTAAAGAAGAAGAAATTGCTGCTGTCTTCACTTGAAACCACAAAATTAGAGCTATACATTAGGCTGTTGTTGTGTGGCAACCAGTCTAGTTCCTATAAGACAGGAGGAAAAGAAAGAAAACACAGAAATGAATACTATAGGATTTAACTTGATGCTTAGTTGATCACATTTGAAAGATTTGAGCACAATGTGGATCAAACAGTTATGCAGATAAGATGAGATTCTGCACAGGGATCACGGCAATCTTCTCGGCTTCCCGGCTTATTGCAACGGCTAGCTCTTTCTCTTGCTATCGCAGTGTGTATCTTCCGTTCTGATTAAGAGAGTCTTTTATATTACTTTTTAAGGTTTAAGATGTCCTTGGTCCAGTTGGAGTCGAAGCCCATCAGTTTTAGGAAAAATCTCAAAATAATTAAAATCCGGAATCGAGCGTCCGACCGGTTGACACATACATTCGACCGGTCGACTGGGACTTGATCACTTTTCTCAAGTCTTCAACAACGCTCTAAACTCCACCTTTTGCTCTCTTTTCTCTTCAATGCTTCGGGAATCCTACGAAACAGAAACCAAAAAACAACATAAATACCCTGAATAAACAAAGAACTAACAAGGAAATATGGGATTATATAATCAAATCGTTGCATATAAATGCTCCTTTCACCTCCAACTGTGCATCCACAAGTTCAGTATCTCATCGATGCATAAGGGCTTGACCAGATAATCAGTCGCCCCTAATCTTAAGAAATTGAGAAGAAAAGAGGATTCATGGTTTGTTGACAGCACTGCAAAAACAAAAAGGAAAGTGTACGTGATGCAGCGGCTTACATGCTTTACAAGATTATATCCCCTGGCCAGTACTCAACCATAAAGTTGTATTTTCGATACAAGAAATATGGGGAATTCAGTTATGATGTTCCTTCCATCCGTATTACGAAAAAATAGTAATTAAGCTGCTTACTGATTACTGGAATACATTTGAAATGTCTATCTTGCATGATATACTTGAGCATCTCAATGCTTGATTCTATTGGGAGGTCAACTGCAGCGATTATAATATCAATGGAAGACCACTCTGCATTGAGAGCATCCACAGCCTTCACAGCCGAGCTAGCTGAAATTACTGTTACACAAAAGGTACCTCCATGTTCTCAGACATCGGAAAAGCATAGAACATTTCAACTCTTAAAAATCTACAAAAAGTTGAAAAATTGTTCTGTACATGCAGAACAGCTTACATTGCCTGCCTAAGAAACTACTTTAGAGGCACAATAAACGTACGTACTAGGCCTGAAGAACAATACTGAGTTGCATATGTAAACTGTATTTAATACAACAAAGTATAACTTCGTTTCAGTCCGTAATACGTACGGAGCTGCAATTTAATGCAGAAAGAAGGGATTGAATTTATCTAAATACGTACGTACGTACGTACCCTGATAACAGCACGTTGTCAGCAGTGTCGAAACCTCTTCACAACTCTCAGGGTTTCGATCACACAACAACATTTTTACTCGACTACGATCAATGGAAGTGCCATTGCTCCTGCTCTTAGCTTGGCCTGTCATGTGCTTGCAGTTTTCCATTACAAATCAAATTTACAAACACGGAAATGTCTAAGATTAAGATGCTCAATGCATGCAAGTCCCATGAAGCATATATACTAGCCAACCAAGAGTTTGGTATACCAAATATTTAGGTCTGCTTTTTGACACAAAATACACACATGTTTATATACATCAGGGCTAGGATAAACTAACCCACATGCAAATGTCCAAGCCTCAACCAAACTGCACCTCACATTTTTCACATGCAATTCAGCTAAACCTCACAAGTCCTTCATGTTTTGTTGAGGACCAACTCCCATTTTCTGTTAATCATATATGAACTGCCTAATAACTATACTTTTGGACCACTACTGAACTTCCTTTCCATATTTGGTCTTAATTTGAGATGACTTATTAGAGGAAATAGAGCTACTTATCAATGAACTGATTAAATTATCCTATTTTCTGCAAAACAAGAGGAACCCCAAGACATTTAAAACCAGAGCATTATTACCTTCAAGCTCCACCTGGATATTGCTAGAAATTAGTAGAGAAGAAATGCACAGGATGGCAGCCCTTACCCATTTTCACAAGATTTTTGCTTCACGTTTTAAATGTGTCGAGCACATCCTTCACCAAATGAATATGTCAAGCACATGATTGATCCAAAAACAAAACGAAACTGGGTTACCTTAAAAGGAAATTGCTTTGCTAGTTTCACATGCTCCTACCAGAACAGTATCACGTTCATTTGTCTAAGATAGGCATTGGCCAATGAAAATATTAAGCACACGATTCACACGTTTAAAAACGAAAACATCAGCCACATGAACAGTTGATGGCTAAACTCCATTGCTCTGCACATTAAAGCTTTCCCATGATGAAATTCAACCGAGTTATGTATGGTAGTGTAGATTTTGGTGAAATCTGTAACCCAAAAGGAACTTCGTTTCGATAAAACTAAAAATTTAGCATTTAACATATTGCAGTTACAAGTCCAACGATCAGTATCCCCTGATTTCAAATTTTAAGAAAGCTGTGTATATGTAATATGTCAATCTATTGGTAGAACTTTACATAGCAACTGACTCCTAAATAAATTAGACATACAATTTCATCTTTTAATTGGAATGAATAATCAATTTCTTTGCCACCAACTTAATGCCTGCACTCTGCTGATAGTCATATGGATCCAAAGAGAAGAACACATCCATAAACATCCCTCGCGTGAACAAGGTACTAAGTTCTGAAGCATCAAATTTAGAGAAGACTAGCCTTTGCTCGGTGCCAGAGGGATCTTTTTGATATATCTCTGTGGCGTAGATTGCAATGTCTCCGCATACTGCAGTTTGTATGCTGTAGTAACAAATTAAAAAAGAAAGATTAAACCAATCCTAAAATATCACCAATGCTTCATTTCATTTTCAGAAGAAATTTCAAAGCTGCAAGGGCGATGCTTTTTGTTGTTAGATAGTGGAGACAAACAAAATGATAAGACTAGAACTTACTGCAATCTCACGGTAGGGTAGTTGTAGAAGCCCTCTTTGCGGATCACAACAGGCCTCCATTCAGAGCTACTTCCAGAATCCAAAGACAACTTTTGTGCAATGACATCACATGCATCAAGAACTTTACATAAATTTGGTGGTGCGTCAAAGACAATATTCAGTCGTGGTCGGCCAGCATGATCAAAAAACTTTGTATTGATTCCAAACCGCAATTTCATATGCCTGCAGCAAAGCTGCAAAGTGACATCTTTGTGTAATAACTTTATCCTTTGACTCCCACAGTACAATGGAACAAGCGAAGCACTGATAGAAGGAATGGAAACTTGATTGAGCTGTAAAAATTCCACGGTGGCGTTACAGTTGTCGGTCACAGCAGCATTGAAAGAACTAATCGGAGACTCTTGCGCAGGTGTTTCTACCATGGTGATGTCTGGCTGATCCAACTCTTTCTTAAGTGGGCTCATGTCCAAAGGATCTGGTTGAGCTGTGCTGGACTCAACAGTCTCGAGCAAATTAGATACTTCTTCAGTGTTGTTGGTCCTAAGAGATGTTATCGGATGATTGTCCCCTGTGTTTTGATTTGAAATATTCATGTTCATGCTTGACCCCTCAGGAGATAATTTTCCACCGCTTCGACTTCTTGTTGTAGTATTTGGAGAAACCCAACTGTTCTCTGTGAATATGTCCGGGAGGCTTGACTCCTGCAAGTTCATCAAATGTTAATTTCAGAAGTGACTTTAATCATAGTTTCTAAAGCCACAATTGTAAGGATATCAGGCAACTATTGTTTTTATTCTACACTCATTCAACATCATTATAAAAAGTGTGAATATATTACACGTGACATTCAACTACTGTTTCATGTTCTTCAAAATAATAAGATCTTATTATTAGAAAATGAATACGTTCTCCCCCATTTTTAGAATTCGATTATTACCAAGAATAAAACCGTGGCACAATATTTGAGTACTTCAAGATTCATTCGAACATCATCCAAACTCCTGACCAATCATCAAATAATGTATTAGTGTTCAAACAAACTAAATGCAAAGCCAGAATGAGTAATGTAATTCCAAGAAGGTATCCCAAAATACCTGTGTGTCTGCTGTCCAAGACCAAAATAGGTTGCAAGAGTGGCCATCTGCAGAAAAATATATATCATCATCATCATGTATAATACATTAATACCTAGAAATTGCACAACTTTTCCATCTCACAGTTACACATTTCATTTTATCATTTAACGATTGATTTCAAGAATTTAATCACATAACATATAACATAAACACATGAAGAATGGAGAGGGTGATAACATACCTTCATATTACCAGCTCTCCTTCCAAATCGTTGAGTCAACAAAGCCAAGGAATCAATTGTACCTTTGGGTTCTGGTGCAGGTCGACCAATGTATGCAAAGGCCTCCCGAATCCGAGCACAATCAAACCTCAATATGTTATGACCGGCCCATATACGCCCTGCACTAACCATAAAATGAATCTGAATCTCAAACTTTCCATCACAAAATCCAAAAAGAAAATTTAAAGCAAACCATTAAAAATTCAAATTTATAGCAAGAAGTTGCTCCCAATTCAAGAAGAGAAATTCCACTCTATTCTTATCAACCAAACACCGAATTTGAAAGCAAAGAAAGAATTATCTTAGTTCAATCAGTTCAGCTAATTCTTCTCATGTTCATAAAGATAAACTGAAATTTGAGTCCATGTATATACAGCAAAGAAGAAAAAAATTGCACAAACCTTGGAGAATGTCGAAAACTCTATCGGCGATCTTATCAAAGCTAGGGGCGGCAATGACGGCGTCTCTAGTAATGCCGTTGCAGCGAACCGACAGGGAGGAGATATAATTGAGGTCGGCGGGTCGGACCAGGGTGGAGTAGCTCTCGAGCTCAATCAGCTTCCGAGGGCAAACCAGGATGGATCCGAATTCCAATATGGCGAACCCCTGACCGGGTCGGGTCGGCACCGTCGTCTCCACGTCGAAGAAGGCGATTTCGTATCTGTCCTCGCTGCTCCGATTCATGGTTTCTTATCTTGCAGGACACGACGAGCAAATGATACTGAGAAAACAGAAATAGTGTCAGGGTTTAAATGCCAAAGTCTTGAAATTTAACGACCCGCCAAGTCATGAAAGGCCCATTTCCGGCCCAAACGTATTAGGTTAGGTATCTTATTCCTTGCCTTGGTGTAGGACCAAAGCTCCATAACCACCTTACTTACCGAGCAAGAATATGAACAGCCTCTTTGATCCAAGTCCCAACTCCCACGTATACTTTGATTAAGTCCAACGAAATTTATATACCTCTATGAATATGTGGACAGCCACAAGATTCAATATCCATAGCTAAGAAGAGAGCATATATAAAATGTTAAATTGATCCTAATGTTGAGGAAATGGTGAAGAAGAAGGTAACCGAAAGAACAGGGATGCAGTTCACTATGTGAAACAGGCAATGCAAGCCAACTAATTAGAGAGAATGAATATCTAGTAATTTAGAAAAGACACTAAAAGCTAAAAAAGTTTGGTTTTTCTAACTCGTTTTCCTAGTCTTCAATGGAATGCACATTTGATGCGTCTGGTTCCGAACCCTCTTGCTGGGCTTGCCTGGTGATATCGCCGAGCATCTCATAGATTAAAGATTCATGCTTATGGGTCCTATCGTCTGCCACAAAACCATGAACAACTCCATTCAGGGACGGAACCAGGATTGGACAATGGGTTAGGCTAAGTTGAAATGTTTTGCCCGAAGGGCAAAAATTTTTTTTCCCCAAAGCCATATATGAGTTTGACAATTTGAGGAAGAACACATACGGCATACATAATATTGAAGGTTGATGTATGATGAACAAGACATGATTACTTGCTAATTGAATGACTCAATGAGATAAAGGCATAAAGCTGCAATTCCGAAAAGTTTGAAATCAAATAATCAAAAACAAAGATTGCATAAATATAAATAATACTCTAAGAAATTTTACAGATTTAGGAATAAAGAAATTGAAATCAAATATATATACTTACATGGCTCGCAGGGTCGAATTGAGCAATTGAATGAATGATTCAATGAAGGAGGAAGAAATGAAGAACAATGATTCAGATTTGTGGGATTCTCATAATCCTAATGCACTAGGAGGAGAGTAGGAGACGAGGACGTACTGCAGCAAATAACCAGCATGAAAGAAATTTTTTTTTTGGGTGGGCTATTACATTAGTATCCCTATAGGTATTGGATTTTTACTGAAAATTTGGGTTGGGCTGCAGCCTATGCAGCCCACTGTGTAGTTCCGTCCATGACTCCATTGATTTGAACCCAACTTCGGCCTGGGGGCTTTCTCACGCCAATCTGAACCATTTTCTGTCTCACATAAGCAACGTCTAGCCAGCTTTTCGCAGAAGCATATACATTTGATAAGAGCACAAGATAGCCTGCAGCTTGGTCAAGGTTAAGTTCAACTGTTAATTTTTTAGCCACATGTGACGCAAGCTCAGAATTCTTGTGAAGCATGCAACCGCCAAGAAGAGCACCCCATACAGCATCGTTTGGCTTCATGGGCATAGACTCCACAAGCATCTGTGCTTCATCTAGAAAACCAGCCCGGCTTAATAGATCAACCATGCACCCGTAGTGCTCAATCCTTGGTTCAAGTCCCCAAGTTTGCGTCATGAACTTGAAAAGTCTGCGGCCCTCATCAACTAACCCAGCATGACTACAAGCACACAACACCCCAAGGAAAGTTATTTCATCAGGTCTTGCATCATCAAGTCCCGAGCTTAGCATCAATTGAAAGATATGAAGAGCTTCCTCCCCGCGACCCTGTTTTGCAAACCCAACTATGATGCTGGTCCACGACACGGTGCTTCGTCTAGGCATCTCTTTGAATACCTTATGGGCTTCATCAATCAAACCACAGCTGGCATACATGTGTATGAGTGCATTGTGCAAAGTCACCAACCGCGACTGGGATTTGACACACAATCTCTCTTCAATGTACCAGTGAATCCACCTTCCCAATGTCAAGTCCCCAATATCAGCACAGGCTGATAACACTGCCACTAGCGCGACCTGGTCCAGTTCCACATTTGCCCTCCTCATCTGCCCAAACAAACACAAACCTTGCTTAGACCTCCCATTTTGAGCACACCCCGCAATCATGGTCGTCCACGACACAACATTCCTCTCTGGCATCTCATCAAACACTCGCAACGCCCCATCAAAATCCCGGCTCCTTATATACCCCGCAAGCATTGTATTCCAACTCACAACATTCCTCTCACCCATTTCGTCAAACACTTGGCGTGCATACTTAACACCACCTCCCAACACTCCATCTGTTGCATACAAACTAACCAAACTGGTCTGAACAAACACATTAGAACCAAACCCACTAGCCAAAACTCTCCCATGCACCTGCTCCCCTTCCCTCACCAACCCTGACCTCGCACAAGCACTAAGAACATACAAATACGTATAACCATCAGGCTCGGCGTCCGTAGCCACCAGCCTATTATACAATTCAACCGCCGCCTGCGAATTTCCGCTACGAGCATGGCCTCTGATTATCTGGTTCCACACAGTAGTGCTTGGGCTTCTTATATTCCCGAAAATTTTGAGGGCTTGATCGAGATACCCAGAAGCTACGTAGAATGAAAGTAGCTTAGAAAGAATGTAGTTTTTTTGGGTGAGTCCGTGGATTAGTATTTGGGTATGAATTTGGGTAAGTTTATTGATTGTGTTGCAGCTCTGTAATAGTGAAAAGAGGCGTTGCTCTAGAGCTCTAAACGAGGATGTGGGCTTGGCGGGAATGGCTTGCTTAAGATGGCCTTTTAAATCAGAAACTATTGTTTTCAAATCCATAGCGAGTTGTGAGCTCTTGTCAGAAATAAACAATTGGGCAGATGAGCATTATAAAGCGTCTCATTTTCGTTGGGTGAATCTCACATCTTAGCAATGTTGAAGCTCTACCGTCCAAACCAGACACCCTTCGTCAGAGCACTCAGCTTATCATCGTCTCCCTCTTCTTCTTCGCCGTCCAATTTCACGAGCACAATACTAAATTGCAAAAGCCCTACCCAAGCACTACAACTCTTCCATTTCGCATCGAAACAAATCGGCCCAAGAAAAGATCTTCAGCTTTATTCAGCGATTACCCATGTATTGGTCAGTGCCAAACTGTATATTAAAGCCAGGTGCTTGATAAAAGACCTCGTATACGATCTTCAAAAGTCTTGCAAATCCGGCCGGGCCTGTCACTTAGTATACAATGCACTTAGCCGTTTGGAGAGCTCGAGATCATTCTCTCGGAATGTGTTCGGAGTTTTGATCATTGCCTTATCTGAGATGGGTATTGTTGAGGAAGCCTTGCGGGTGTACCGCAGCATTGGTCTGTTACCTGCAACGCAGGCTTGTAATGCGCTCTTAGATGGGCTGGTGAAGACGGGTCAGCTTGATTCGATGTGGGAACTTTATAATGATATGGATTCCCGCGGATTGTCACCTAGTTGTGTTACATACGGTGTGTTGATTGATGGTTGTTGCAAAAAAGGCGATGTCTTGAATGCACGTAAGATGTTCGATGAAATGCCCGAGAGAGGGATTACGCGGACGGTTGTGGTATATACATCTCTTATTCGTGGCCTGTGCAATGAGGGTAGAATGGCGGAAGCTGAAAGCATTTTCATGACAATGAGGAAAGCTGGGGTGATCCCAAATTTGTGGACTTACAATTCTCTGATGGATGGGTATTGCAAAATGGCTAATGTTAAACAAGCCCTTGTCTTGTATTGGAACTTGCTAGGTGATGGCTTGCGGCCAAATGTTGTCACATTTGGTATTTTAATTGATGCCCTTTGCAAAGTAGGCGAACTGATAGCTGCGAGGAGCATTTTAGTATGCTTGGTTAAGTGTGGTGTTGCTGCTAATACATTTGTGTACAATGCTTTGATTGATGGGCACTGTAAGTCACAAGATGTTTTTGGAGCAATGGATTTGATATCGGAGATGGAAAAGTGTGGTGTTCTTCCAGATGTCTTCACTTACAGCATACTAATTAAGGGTCTATGTTCTGTTGGTAGAGTGGAAGAAGCAGATCAGTTGTTGCAAAAGATGAAGAAAGAGGGAGTTACTGCGAATGCTGTGACGTACAATTCACTAATTGATGGGTATTGTAAAGAGCGAAATATGGAGAAGGCTTTGGAGGTGTGTTCTGAAATGACCAAAATTGGTATAGAACCCAATATCATCACCTTCTCTACTTTGATCGATGCTTATTGCAAGATGGGGAACATGGAAGCTGCAATGGGTTTGTACTCGGAAATGGTAGTTAAAGGCCTTCTGCCTGATATAGTAGCTTACACTTCTTTGATTGATGCACATTTTAAAATGGGAAAGGTGAAAGAGGCCCATCGGCTGCATAAAGAGATGGTGGAGGCAGGCCTCACCCCCAATGTTTTCACACTTAGTTGCATGGTAGATGGCCTTGGTAAAAATGGAAAGGCTTCTGATGCAATCAACCTCTTTTTGGAAAAAACTGAAGTTGGTTCCCCAAATCATGTGACTTATACAGCTCTAATTCAGGGTCTGTGTGTAGACAACCGGATTTTCGAGGCAACGAAGTTTTTTTTGGATATGAGAGTCAGTGGTTTGAGACCAGATGCATTCACTTACATTGTAATGTTAAAGGGGCACTACCAAGCCAAGCATACGGTTGGCGTGAGGATGCTGCATGCTGATATGATAAAGATGGGTATCGTTCCCAGTGCAGACGTATGTCCAATCCTATATAGGGCTTACCAAGAGATTGGTGACCCAAAATCAGCCGCGACGGTATTCTGATATCAAGTGGCATTCGGTTGCTGTTTGGAATTGCTGAATGCAGCTTCTAAGCGATGCTTGATCAGTGTGGAAGAAGAAAGTTCAAGTCTTTAGCATCTTGTACCACCATGTGTCAACAACTTGAGTTCAACTGTTCAAGTTCAAAATTTATTAAAAAAGCACTTGTAACTCTTCTTGCCAAACGTAACCAAGTTGGTTACTTTTAATAGTCTGAAAAAGCTGTTGACACCAATCTAACTGTCTTGGGCAATTGGTTTAGTTTGGTCCATTCAAAAAAAAAATCTCACTTGTATCTAGTTTGGTCCATTCAAAGCTCTCACCTTTTACATTTGTCAACTTTGGGTTGGTCATGTGCCGCTTTCCTTTCCCTTATCAAGTATCAACCAACATTTTCTTCGCTTATATTATACGGTAGCTAAAATTAGCAGACATTGTGTAAAATCAAAAATTCCATTGAATGTTCGACCATGGCATTCAATGGTATGAGCTAGCTAGGGTTCCAAATATGTAAAGGATTAGTGATCCATTACTCTAATCTACCTGTACCTTCAGTCGAGATATTCCTTCCGTACCACTTCGCGTGATCCGACGCCGTTTTGGCTCTACTTCGCCGTCGTCAATGGAGAGCGGAGAGCTTCAGAGGGTTGGAGTCTTTCAACGTCTTCCACTGCTTGTCACCAACTTCCTTGCTGGGACTCTGGTTCTGCTTTTTGCTCTTGGTAAATCCTTTTTCAATTTTCAATTTTGAGTCTTTACTGTTTGTGGAATTTCATATCAGCTTCTGGGTCTGCCCTGTATGTGTCTGAGTGTTTCTAATAAAGTTGTTGAACGTAAGGTTCAGGGCAATTTGTTTTCATTTTTCAATGATTGCTTTGAATAGTTCTTAGGGTGTACCAGTTCTTTATTCTTTGAAGTTGTAAGTTTAAGGAGCACCAAGTGCAGAACTAACTTGATCGTTTCCATGTTCAACAATGAAGAAGCTGCTGATGTTCAAATAAAGCATAGATCAATAACTGGGTGTGGACTGATATGGATCTTTATATTATTGTTCTCTTGCAGCGGGATTTTTCGCAGGGGGCATTGCTGGTGCTTTAGCCGGTAAGGCTTCTGACAGTGGTATTGTTCGTGGAGCTGGATTGGGTGCTGTTGCCGGGGCTGTACTCTCTGTAGAGATTTTAGAAGCTTCACGTGAGTTATTGCGTCTAGGTCGGCCTGGCTCACGAAGATCTTCATTGATGGTTAATTATTAGTCTTTGAGATATCTGTTTCTCTTTCTTTCCATCAGCTGCTTACATGTTTTTGAGTTCTGACCTGCCAATTTTAGGTTGAAATGGACTGCCATGTTTTGAAAATATCATGTTTCAGCTGAAACCCTTTATAACTGTAAACCTATGGGTGAAGAGTATCCATGCATAGCATCACATCATTTTATCAGTTTTGTGTATGGTAATTAACTCTCTACTTGTACACTATCTATCTGTTGGATTCAGGCTGAAATTACAGAAGAGCTTATTTGTTGGAGGTTTGAAGAGGAAAACTTGCCGCCGCCAGAAGTGCCAATTGCTAGCCATTGGCAGGTTTTTTTTTACTATTTCCCTCACATATTTCTATTTAAAGAGCAATAACCTTTTGTAGCATGCATCTGAAATTCTTGGGTGCATATAGACATGCCTTTAGTTGTTTCACTGGTGGTAGTTAGTGGATGTGCTTCCCTTTCTATGAAAGAATTGATTTCTAGATTGCATCTTTACCACTTATTTTTTCTCCCTAATCTTATCTTCCTAGATATTGACATAAACCTAAAAGCTGTTGAATTCAAAGCCTCAGCCTCTGATCTATGCTTAAATGATGCCATGTGGCCCAAAACTATTGGTGCATATACCAGATTTTTATGAATATAAATGATAAGACAAGTTGAATGACCAAAACTCTGATTTTCTTCTCTCAATCGCTTTTTATCTGATTTTTAAGATGGAATCCGCAGGTTAACTTTGCTAATCTTAACCATGATGTGATTCGTGAGGGAGGAGTTGAAACCAGAGGGTTGTCAGGGGATTTACTCAAGAAACTGCCATGTCATGAGATTTTGAGGGATACCAAGGCAGCTCGGGTTTCCTGCTGTACAATATGTTTGCAGGTCATAACTCTTTCTCAGAGGCCTTGAATTTTTTAAACTGTGGGAATAGCTTGATCAATACAATGTCTTAAATATGTTAAGAACAAGAGCCTTTTCTGTATCAAAGAATAAATATATACATGTATGGTAGTGAAGCAAAATTACAAGGAAATCAAGATCTAGTTCACTTTGTTTTGACTGGATGGCACTGTCTTAATCTTAACAATAACATTGTGGTATCTGCAGGATCTTGAAGTCGGAGAAACTGTGAGGACCCTGCCACTGTGTCAGCATACATTTCACTTGGCATGTGTCGACACGTGGCTTCTTAGACATGGTTCGTGCCCTTTATGCAGACAAAATGTGTGAAAGAAATACACGCTGGTTTTGTGTACAAAGTTGTTTCGATAGTAAATTGGGGAGGTGTTTTAGTGTAGTATATTGGTTATATGTAGTTTAGCCTTTGCAATTGGGGGAGGTGTTTTTTTTATTTGTGTGGAACTGTAAATATGTATTGGAAACATGTATGTGTTCACAGATTTCTGATTATGTATTGACAACATGCCCTCTTGTGGTTCCAAATTAATTGGGTTGCATAAAAGGTTGTAGAATTTTGAAAAACAAAAGCATATTACAAAAAGAGTTTCATCTTCAATACTTAATTAGTTAAAAAAGGCAAGGGAAGAAGAAGGAAGACGATAAAATGCTTCATTAAGATGGAAGGATCAATTACAGAGCCAAGGGCTTGAAGTTTGAATTATGAAACCCCGTAAAGGATATGGTACAGAACCTATGTATCACTAGGAGCACCACAAATATGATTTGCTTATTCGTTTATCTCTATTCTCTTATAAAAAATATATTGCAAGAAGTGAGAGCACATCCGAGGAGAAGAAGTGACGAGTACGCTTTCTAACTCGTCCTTGATGTCTGCAAATATGAAGATAATGTTAATCACAAGAGAAAAGGAAAATAATCATGCTGAGTATCACAAGGCTACAAAATAACTCGTCATTGTTCCAATCCAAATAATAATGAGTCCAAATCCAAACAGGATTCATCAACTGTTCAAATCATGCTTAGGAAATTGGTAAAAACATTTAAAGAAAATAATAATGAGTCCTTGCTTTACATCACTGTCAAAGCTTTTTTCAAGAATGGGTGATTCTTTTTCTTTTTTATTTTCAATAACCCAACCACAATAGTGAATTCATATTTGAAAAATTCATTCAGAAGCTCCAATGAAGAATGGAAGATAACATATTTGGAAATGAAGGATATGGAATCAGTCGAATCACCTTCTGAAAACAATGGGTCATTTGGAGGTCATTTCACACTGCAACTGCAGCGGGCCGTTTGCTGGTCTTGATTCCTTTTATGGCTGTATGATGGACATTTAAAGCCAATATATAGATTGAAGTGCATTAGCTTATCTGGAATTTTCTTTTCCCAATAATCTTCTCTACACTAATAATATATAGGTTCTGTGATTTGTCGGTCCATACCTGTAGCATAATCTTTAGCTCCAAAGACAGCAGAACCAGCAACTAGAGCATTAGCTCCTGCCTCGATAACCTGCCACCACAGAAAACATTCGCAAACTGGATTAGTTACAACAACATAATTTGAATCCAGAGGTATGGAAAGAAGTTGGAGTTTCTAATAACTTTTAAAAGCTCAACAAATAAGACTTGTATATCTGTTTCTATTGACATAGTTAACCAGCAAGCTCCATTTGAGTTATTTTTTACATAGAACAGCTCTTGGTCCACAAACCTTGTATGCATTTGCTGGAGTAACTCCACCATCAACTTCAATCCATGGGTTCACCCCCTGTAGTAATAATGAACAAAATGTGAATACTTCTTCAGTCCATTTCAAGTTGTTTGGACTCCCACAAATAAGAGCTAGAGAGAAAGCTAGAGAACAGAGATTATACTTTCTCAGCACACAGTCTTCTCAAGTCTGAAATTTTCTTCACTTGGCTCTCTATGAAGCTCTGGCCACCAAAGCCAGGGTTTACGGACATAATCAAAACCAAATCAACCGCTGAAACATGCAAGAAGATAATCAATATCACTTCATCTCACATAACTACGGTTATCATATAGCAATGTAATTGTGAGTTAGTAAGAAACCATTCTCATCTATTCTCTTTGCACTCTCCCTTCCCACACATGAATTCTGTCGAAATCATTGCCTTTCAGTATTAATAAGAATCTAATTCCTCAACATCTGTCCGTTAGAAATTTTTGCACAACACAAACCTGAGATTAAGTTCAGTCTTTTGCCCACCTTTCTTATTGATATCATCCAGATTTTCTTCACCTTTTCATTTATTACCTCAACTATTTGGAGCCTAGTCTGTCAGGAAGGCTAGATATGAAACCCAACCTAATCCCAGATAGGCAGAATACATTATAGGGGCCTTGACAAGCAGTATCCATTTCAACATTTCGAAAGGCATCATTAAATCATAATTCCTGATAATGGGAATAGTATATAATATTTTCAAAAGAAAACTCACCATCAAGGACATACTCTATTGCACTTAGTGGGGTACCAGGGTTTAGGACAACTCCAGCTTTAGCTCCCAGACTCTTTATCTGAATTGTACAAAAAGTAAAGGATTATTTGAAGAAAATGACTAGTAGAACAAACCCTGTTCATTTCTGGTAATGCTCCGTGGTAGAATCTTATCATCATAAATGATTAGCTAATTAAATGTTGTCTACAGGGGTTAAGCTCTTTGTCATAAAAAATAAAAAATAAAAAATAAAATAAATTCACTAAACTAAACTAAACTGGACATAAGCATACATCCCTAGCTCTGGATTCACCATCTATGTTTACCATACTCCTTCTCATCTCTTTTGACATCAATATTGAAACTTGTGAATTATGAGTAGAGACCAGATAACACATACGTACAAGTGGTTTAACATGCAATCACAAGGATAAGAAGAAAATCTTACTTGATTAACTGCACGATGCAAATGGATGGTGGAAGATTGTTCACAATGAACACTGACTATGTCGGCTCCAGCTTTGATAAAATCTGGCACTCTCTGATCAGGTTCCACAATCATCTGCAAGAGTTCAAGTTCACATTAGAGATTGATTTTCGTTCGACATTGATCAATTCATATCAAAACATATAGAAGAAAAATACCAGATGAACGTCCAAAGGAAGATCTGTCACAGGGCGCAAGGCATCAACCACAAGTGGTCCAATGGTAATGTTTGGAACAAAACGACCATCCATCACATCAACATGAATCCAGTCACAACCTGCTAACTCTACAGCTTTTACCTAGAGAAAGTGAGAGTCAAACTCCAAAACCAAGTCGATATGAAAATGCCACAGATATAGCAAAACTGCTCAGAAGTTTCAAATTTGTACTGTTCCATTTGAAAAAAAAAAAAAAAATTTGATGCAAGGATTGGCATACATGTATGTCACTCCTATAAATTGGCTGACTGAGATAAAGAACAGAATAAAACCTGTTCTCCCAACTTTGCAAAGTTTGCAGAAAGAATGGATGGAGAAACAATGATATCACTTTTCGAGAACTTATCAACCCGAGATGTAGCCTTCACCACAGTCTTACCTTTCCTCCTGAAATCAAACAATAGTAATCAGCAGAAGCGCTCACAGTTTAGCCAAAACATAACTAGAAAATGCAAAGCACAACTTTCACAATACCAGCTTATTAAAACTTAATGAACAGAATATCATATAACTCGGCTCTCACATTACAAAGAAAGAAAAGAAATCATATGCATAGATTCCCTTGCAATTTACCCATCTCAGAGAGCAATAAGGAGTTGGCTCCCAAGAGGCCAAATTCATAAACAGAAATAGACAATTTACAGCAAAAAGTAATAGTTTCCTGAACTGGGTTTCATCCGGACAGTCAAATTTGCAATCTTTGTGTATAAAATCCAAAGAAACAATCAAACGCAACTGGAATTCAAAGGAAAATAACGTCCACCAAATCAAGAAAACTGCACCTTGTGAAGGTAAGCGAATTGGGTTGAGAAAGGCATGGTTTTTGAAGCTTAAGACCTCCACCAAGTCCGCTGATCTGGGACTTGAGAGTTGATGAACACAATGAAGCAGCTGACATCTTCTTCTACCTCTGAATCTGTCTCTGGCTTCAACGGTTGGTTAGGTAGTGTGACTCAGAGAAAAAGGTCCCGTCTTTATTTTTCTTCTTCTAACTTTCGTTCCCAGTTCCCACCAATCTTTCAGCACAGGATTGAAATTGAAAAATCTCGGAGAAATTGAGGAAAAAACTCTGTGGACGACACGTGGCTCCGCGGTTTTTTGGTTGGGGATTTTCTTATCTGCAATGGTTGGCGCTCTGTGATGGATGATGCTTAAAATAGGTAAAAAAAAAATGGCCTTTTTTGACGTTTGCAGAACAGACATAACAAGAATTTCAATGCTCTGATGAAATGATAGAGATCTTGCTTTTTACAGTAAAAGACATTGTGACAAAAAAAATTACCGTATAAGTAATGTTTTAACTAAGGCTTAGGCCAATGCGTGATCTGTTATTCTGTTGGGTAAAAACTCAATATAGTACCCAAACTATTGCGAAAAACCCTTTTTGGTACCTACAAATTTTTCAAAATGGTATGAACTATTGTACATTTCCCGAAATGGAAGCCCAAAATGGTCATGAACTATTGAGTCATTAAAATGGTACCAAACTATTGAGGATTACAAAATTCCTAAACTATTGCATCCAAAATGGTACGACTTAATTCGGAGACATTTTGGATAATTGTAATAGTTGACATTTTAAAAAAGAGTAAAAAGGGTTTTGATAGTAGTATATGGTTTATTCTGTTTGGTCTAAAACCCAGTCGGTGAAAAAATCCAAAATATGTAATGCTTTAGAAATTGATAAAATTGACGGCACCCATTTTCATCGTCACTGAGAAAACAATTATTGGCAAATCTAAAGTCCCTGGTTTTGCTATTTAAACGTGTCACCCACCACGGCTCTCGTCTTCTTCTTCTCGCCCAAACCATAAAATTTAACAGTCAAAAAAGGGCTAGTCACTGGAAGCTCACTTCTTAGACCCAACTCAACCCTCGCTCCAAATCGACCCAGATCTGAATACCCATTACCTCAAAGTGGACTTGAGCCGGGTCTTGGCAATACCCAGATGTCGATCTTCACAAAATGAAGAGGTTCAGTAAAAATCTGAATGGCGATGATTCATCAAAGCACTTGGATTCGGGTACCCATAATGCTCTGAGAGACCCGGATAGGAACGCCGGTTTGAGTCCAATGAGGGTCATTGGGATCTTCGTAGCTTGCTTGATTGTGTTGTCGGTGTTGTTCTCAGTGAATGTAGTGCTCAGAGACCCACCTTCCGATGCTGTTTATGAAGCTTCAAAAGCTAGAGTTCTTGAAGTTGAACCCAGTAAAAGTAGGTGACTTGAGCTTAATTTCTTGTATTATTGTTTAGTGCAAGTGTATTTCCATGAAGTAATGCTGCTTATCACTGTGATTTGTGCACCAAATTTTGATCTTTATATTGATTGGATTTCGGGGTTTAGTTATTTGGGTCTGAAACAACTGCCTTTACTTGACATTATTGAAGCTTTTGCATGAGCTGCATTATAGTTCTTGATTTATTGTACTGGCTTCGAGAGGAAGTTGAATTTGGACTTACTGGACCTTACTCGATGAACTTTCTCTACTACTTTTTTTGATCAAATAGAATTCATTCATACGGAAGTAAATGTTACAAATATGAACGATACAATCAGGAATAACTTTCTCTACTGCTTGGGATTCCCCCAATTACTTATTACTATGGTGATAATAATGTTTCCTTATTCTTTTTGTATTTTTTCTTGAATTTGTTGTTATTCTAATGTTTGATTGCTCTAATTAAAATTATTAAATACTGAAGTATATGCGAATTGGCAAAAACCAACATAAAGATTCTTGACTTTGTAATAATACCATGTTTCCACTTTCCAAATTTTTGCTTAACAAGTGTCATCATATTAAATTTCAGTTTTCTCTATTACATATTACATTCTCTCTGTAATTTTGTTAGTGTTGTCAATTTTTTGTCTTTTTCTTTCAAATGCTTATGCCTCCACTTTCGTAGGTTGATGATCTCATAAGCAATCCATTTGAAGATGATGATATATCTCATATGTTACTTGGTAAAGCCTCTAATATGCTACTGTTCTTTTTCGGTTTTGCAATTCATAGGTTCAGAAGATCAATTTTCTGAGTCTGTTGAGGTGCCAAAGGATAAGCTGCTTGGCGGCCTTCTCACTGCTGGATTTGACGAAGGATCTTGTGTCAGCAGGTACCAGTCAGCTTCATACCGTAAAGAAATGCCACACAAGCCTTCTTCTTACCTTTTGTCCAGGTTAAGAAGTTACGAAGCTCTGCATAAGCGCTGTGGACCTAATACGGAATCCTACAACAAAGCTGTGGAACAACTCAAGTCTGGCCATCATCTGAGCTCCTTGGATTGTAACTATGTGGTATGGATTTCCTTTAGTGGATTAGGGAATAGGATACTGACTCTAGCTTCAGCATTTCTTTATGCTCTCGTGACAAACCGGGTACTACTAGTGGACCCTGGAGTCGACATGGTTGATCTCTTCTGCGAACCATTTCCAGAAGTCTCGTGGTTCCTCCCCATGGATTTCCCCCTTAAAAATCAGTTTGACAGCTTGGGTCAGAAATCTCCTCATTGTTATGGGGACATGGTGAGGAAAAGCAACCTCACAAATACCAACGAGTCAGTCCTGCCATCTTTTGTGTATCTCCATCTATCCCATGATTACAATGATCAAGATAAGCTTTTCTTCTGCAACCAAGATCAATCTTTTCTAGAAAAGATACCATGGTTGATAGTGAGAACAGATAATTATTTTGTCCCATCTCTTTTCTTGATCCCATCTTTTGAGCAAGAACTCAATAATCTCTTTCCAAGGAAAGAAACAGTTTTCCATTTTTTGGGTCGATACCTGTTCCATCCCACAAATGTGGTATGGGGACTTATTACTAGATACTATCAGGCATATTTAGCTAAAGCAGATGAAAGAATAGGCATCCAGATCAGAGTCTTTGATACCGGGACTGGTCCATTTCAACATGTGTTTGATCAAATCCTATCCTGCCTGTTGAAGGAGAATCTGCTACCAGAAACCAGCAGACAGGATTTCATAGCGAGTCCATCAGGAAGTCCAAAGTCTAAAGCTGTGCTAATGACTTCTTTAAGCTCCGGATACTTTGAGAAGCTAAGGGACATGTATTGGGAGCATCCTACTGTAACAGGAGAGGTGATTGGCATTTATCAGCCTAGTCATGAGGAATATCAACAAACTGAGAAGCAGACGCACAACCGGAAGGCATGGACCGAAATGTATTTGCTAAGCTTGACGGATGTATTGGTCACAAGCTCATGGTCGACTTTTGGGTATGTAGCGCAGAGTCTAGGCGGTCTGACACCATGGATACTCTACAAACCGGAGAATCGGACGGCTCCTGATCCTACTTGTAAGCGAGCCATGTCGATGGAGCCTTGCTTCCATGCACCTCCCTTCTATGATTGCAAGGCCAAGACTGGAGTTGACACAGGTGCACTAGTTCCTCACGTGAAGCATTGTGAGGATATGAGCTGGGGTCTTAAATTGGTTGATCGGTCCGATGAGTTGTAGCTGTCAGTCCAAGTGTCTGTCTATTGTTATTACAGTAGTATGATTATGAATTGATATTATAGTTGGATGCGTTTTTGATGCCTGAGATGTATAAGACAAATCTTTCAATCGGGTATAAATTAGAAAAGTTCGAGTATACACAATTCCTGAAATAAAACAGGTGTTGCTTTCATAACGATTTTTATGGATATGTGAAGCGCGAAATTTTTCCAGAGATGTGAATCGCAGTCGAAATCTTTTTCAACAAACTGGAACATATAATTGAAAATTTACACAGAAATTTGGATTTTTCTTTATAAAAGCGTAGCCGGAAATGAAAACCTTTTCTACACTATATATCTTAGCAACATTTCGACCCCAAAAAAAAAAATATCTAGCAACACAAACTGTTCTGAAGCTGTTATCTGTGGCTTGTTCATGATCCAACTATAATATAATTGGCAGTAGTCTCTGTCAGCATCTGTAAAATTCACCGTCACATATGGGATTACTGAGCATTGCTTTTTTCCTTCAAACCTCCAAAAATCTAGCAGCATCTCTACTGATCGGAGTCGGAACCTGATAGTGGCATTTCATAAGAATCTCTGGGTTCCAAATCAGTAATGGAAGGAGGTAAGTCTTTATTAAAAGCTGTTCCAGTGGGAACTCTCCTTCTTGGTCTACTTCTGTCCTGTAAGATGAAGATTTTTTTTTAACAAATGTTACGTGCAGATTAAACAGGTCGTCTGAGTGATCTAGACTGCAGAAAATGTGCAATTAATACATTGCTAGTTGACATGCAAAGACCAGAAACATGTGTAACAAATTTGAACATCCGTGGAGGACTAAAAATGGAAGCAAAGGATAGCATAGCTAAAAAGAGAAAGATCATCAATTTCAAATGGTTGGTATTACTATTATGTGAAACTAATATTAGGGTGAACGAGTTGAATTTGCACTGACCGATGACTAACAGATATTAGCATAATAGAATTACGAATTCTGCTGATATGGACAAGATATTGAACATGATAGGTTTTACAATTAACTCTGTATCTGCCATTATCCATGTGCAGTCCTGTATTCCACTTCATTGAAGAGGAATGCATCCAGGAATGGACATGTTAGATGAATTTTAAGTCAAAGTTTGTTTTTAGTGTGATCAGTTGTAAATAGTTTTTCCATGTGCAGTCCTGTATGAATTGTTGCTTAAAAGAGGAATTATATGTCTGCTTTTAGACTCATCTAGCAAAAGGGAAAAAAATGAATTACTTCTATGGAATCGGTAAATTGGTCTTTTTTTCTTATTGTTCACCTTGGAATTTGGTTGATTTGACAATGGAGTTGCTTGACTCCTTCGAAGCCAGATGGTACCGAAAGACATTAGTGCTGCCAGAAGCAAGATCGGACCAATTCTTGGATCTTCCATACGATCATATACTCCGTGTAAAATGCCAAGGATGCTCTGCTTTATCTTGTTTGTTGAAGGAATAAGTTGAATACCGCCGGACCATATTGGTTCCGAATCATCAGGAACCAGTTTAGGAGTTCTTGTTCTCTGCAATGGAAACAGATTTTACATATGCCAGGTAAAGAAAAGAGAAGCGCGCGAAAAAAGAGTAGTTTATGGAACTGCTAATATGAGCAGGCTCAGTATATTTACATAGTGAGGAAGATCTCTAGCGTCCCCATCCTTGATTATTTGTGAGATCCATTTGATAATCTGTAGAAAAAAGGGAAAACAAAGCAACTTAGAACAGAGGTGTGTGACGTGCCATATGAGGCAAAGCATTATACAAAGTGAATAATTCACAGAACCTAGAGTTATAATCACATACCTCTGGAATTTCATCTGAACCATTGTACTTTGCCACAAGCTGTGATGCAGGATCTAATTCCTGGTCTTGAAGTGTATCCCATATGCTTTTTGGCTTTCCCTCTGTCTTCTCACTCTCTTCTGTCACATTCCTTTTGTAGCGTACAATAAATAACTGAGGTACATCAGTCATATCTGTCCTTGGTCCACAAGTTTCATAGCTGGTTTCAGATTGGAGGAAGAAGAGACAATATTTCTGAACAAAAATTATATCTTCAGTAAGACACAGGAAGAATTAAACTAAATAGTGGGTCAGGTCCTGCTACTGACGTGCAAGTGATAATTCCAAATAGCTTATGATATACATAATATAAATAAATAAAAAGTCCATGATATTCTCTTTTTAATGAAACTGTTTCCCAGTTCATTACACTTTAGAATTTTCTGTTGCTGAGTGCATACACTTGATGAACTTGATGAAAATAAATCTCAAGACGAGGCATAATAGTTAAAAAAAAATAAACACACAACAGATATGCACCTTTTGGGCTTCCCCATCAAGCCAAGCAAATGTCAGTCGTTTGCTTTTAAGCGCATGTGCTGCTGGTGCTGTAGATTGTTCTTCATCAGCGGGTATT
This sequence comes from Rubus idaeus, assembly GCA_030142095.1. NCBI lineage: Eukaryota > Viridiplantae > Streptophyta > Magnoliopsida > Rosales > Rosaceae > Rubus > Rubus idaeus. The sequence continues at coordinate 1,801,185 of CM057969.1, read as the reverse complement.
GACTCAACTTCATTCGATAAAATTTCTTGAACCCTGCGCACCGTCTATCAAACTTATGTCATTCGCATCAATTGCTAAATTTACATATATATATATGTATATGTATTTACTTTGAGCATCAGACACACAAATGATTAAGACTCAAAGACATTAATTTTTTCAAGTTCACAGAACCACAAATTAGAGCAATGTCAAATAAAAAAATTGACAAGAATGAACTTACTCCACGCATTTGACTAAGTTGTGGGCTATGTCTTCCTGCTATAACAGCACAGTACCAAGTAACGGTGTCATATCCAGCACGAGAATAGCCATGGGCATCACAACCCAATTGCATTGACGTCGTACTCCTCAACTGAGGAAGCTCTGAAAGAACAAGCTGTGAGAAATCAAAAACAGCCATCTCTCTGCTTCACCAATCTCGTAACAAATTTTTTTTATTAAACGAAAAATAGTGTACGAGACAACAAAACTACCTTGCTCTTTATTCTGTTCGATGATATTTAAGAACCGTGAATTGCTAAAAGACCCTGCAATGAAGAACATACGGCATTAGCACACAAAGCAAACTTATTTTGTTCAGAAGGATCTGAAGTTAAGAGAGTAGCATGCCATGGTATACAACAGGCTTGACACCAGGATCTTTCAGAAACACTATAGCAGGTGCAGATTCCACCTCAAACCTGTGTCCAATAAAAAAATTCCTCTAAATCAAAGATGCATAGATTTCTGTCACCGAAGTCATGATAATAGCTTAAAATCAACTGGCAATATTAGATGAGACCTATCATATCCTTTTGTATGAAGATTACTATAAGGAATAGACACTCACGAATTAAACCAAAAGGAAGATTCCTCTTCTCGCCACAGCACAAATGCAAAAGAAGCATGAGCCCAATATTTTTTAGCAGCTTCGCGTACGAATGGAGCTGCACGCTCCCCTGTTTTTGAGAAGAAAATGACTTTTACCTATGCGCCAGGATAACAAGATCATTACATTCATGTATCCAAGTGAATGGTAAAGAGTAATAATACTGCACAGGAGCATGTTTGCAAAGGCATTCATTTACATGTTAATCAACTGAAATGCATTACAAATTCATATTAATACATAACCATACTCAAAAGTTTGTAAAAAAAAAATTTACAAATTCTTAAGAATTATGTACCACATTTTCCTAAGGA